>CM057453.1:1124040000-1124552500 GCA_016271365.2 Neoceratodus forsteri | reverse complement strand
CGGTCCAAAATCTTCAGAGAACGTGCAGCCGGGGTCCCCAATGTGCCTTTCGAAGATTTCATGAAAAAATATTAAACGGTTCAAACGTTATTCAAAAAACAAGTTCCCATTGTAAGTCAAAGGGAAAAGTTAACAAAAAGTTCAACACTTTCGCAAACGCACTTTTTACTGTCACAAATGGCCCATTTACTGTCACAAATCTGCCATTTTGTTTTCAGTTAGTGATCATAAAAATGCTTGTAATTTAAAATTGAGACCCTCTAACAACCTAATTCTTTTTGTATTCACCTAGTTGGGCCCTGAGGATGCTAGCCATGTCTTTATTTTGGGGTAAACACCCAGAAATATGTTTTTTAGATTTCTGGAAAAAGTACTTTCACAAAGTAGTGTCGCACTCACGAAAGTGTCGCAAATTTTTGCGAAAGCTTTCGCAAATCATGACACTACTTTGCGACACTATGCCCAAAATAATAGTAATTCTTTGGCAGCCCACTGCAAAGCAATGGTTTGGAGTTTTGGACTGCAAATTTGGAGGGAACACAGCTGACATCTCACAGATGTGCCTTTCAGTGTTTTGCTGAAAAAATATTACATGTCGGCAAAGTTATGGCAGTCCGAACTTCTGTTTTTTTCCCATAGGATAACATTACGGCATTTGCCACGCCTTTCAGGGCCCGTATCTCGAAAATTGTGCAATATACGGACTTTTTGTCGAAAAAATTCTTAGCCTTGAGGGGCTAAATACAATATTAGCCAGGAAAGTGATAGTATATATGACTTTTAAATTTTTTTTCTGTGTCGTACGGTTACTGAGATATAAGCAATTTACTATTCCAAGTCCTCATTTTTGTGTTCCGAGAGTCATTATTTTGCATACCTTCTTTCTACTCACTGTCTTTCTCTATACAGCTTTTGGGGAAAACCAGCCTGTGCATTTACATTACTGATACCATTACCGTTTCTGCTTGTGGTTCCGTACCCATTTCACTTACCGTTCACGTTTACGCCACCATGTGCATTACCCTTTGCGTTTTCATTTGCGGTTGTGTTTGTGTTGTTTTTAACATTTCTGTCTACAGTACTGTTTCTCTTTCTGTTTTGCTTTGCGTCACCATGCGCATTACGATTTGCGTTTGCGGGCACAATGTTACTATGTGACAAGACATCCTCGCTGCATTACATTCACTATTTCTCATTATCATTCTCAAAAGAGAAATTGGAGGCAAAAATCAAGTTTAATGTATCAGTTAGGGTTGTTCCACAGTGACAAAAGCAGGAAATTCAATGTTAGGGTTGAAACCCTTTTGCACCTTCAGCCCACCCCAACTGGAATCAGGGTGCGCATTGGGGTCATCGGTCCTAACTGTCACCCCATTCTCCTATTCCTCAGCTTCTTTCCACGTGATGGGGTGAGAGTTAGGGCCGACGGCCTGTAATGCACTATCCCAGTTGGGGGGTGAGCTGAGGTGCAAAAGGGGTTTCAACCCCAACATCAAATTTCCTATGCTTTGTTGCTGTGGAACAACCCTAACTGATGCATTAAACAGAGGTTTTTGCCTCTATATATATATATATATATATATATATATATATATATACATTCATTCAAAAACTCCATTAATGCATCAGTTAGGGTTCCTATTACAGTGACAAAGTATGGAAATTTGGTGTTAGGGTTACCAACCCTACTCCCCACCCACCCTCCACACACCAACAAGCATCAGGGTGTGCCTTGGGGTTGTCGACCTCTCACTCCATTCCATGTCTAAGGAAGCTGAGATGATACAGTATGGGAGAATGGGGTAGAGTTAGGTCAAACACCCCAAAGGCACGCGATACCTGACCAGTGTGGAAAGTATGAGGGTGAGATGAGGATGAGGGTTGGTAACCCTAACACCAAATTTTCCTACTTTTGTCACTGTAATAGGAACTATAACTGATGCACTAACAGAGTTTTTTTTGCATGGAATTTCCCTTCTTTTTGAGAAGTCTAATCTTACCCATATGTGTTTGTGGGAACACAGGGCCCACATATTGTAATTGTCTCAGACTTTCATGTGGACTCCTATGTAACCATAACTGTAGAGACAGTGTAATTAACCCTCATCTCCCTGTGGGTGCACAGGGCCCGGAGCACACTCCCATCACTCCATAATGGTATCCATTTGTGGGAGTTCAGGGCCTCATCTATCCATAAGTGTAGAGACACAGCACAGACCAAGAGACATTCCAAGTAATCCTTGTGCTGCAAATGGTGCAATAGCTCAGTAATCATAGGAACACCAGAAAAAATGCCGCTTCAGTTCTAATCATTGACTGGCATACTGCATTCGTTTTCGAGATATAGCCGTTGAAAGGTACCGTGACCACCACAATGTATCCTATGGGAAACTTCTCAAATTTGGAATGCCATACCTCTGGAATCAATTACATTTTTTACACCAAACCCACATAAGTCACATCTGTGGGATACCACCTTTGTACCCTGCAAATTTCAAGCCAAAGGTCTTAACCGTTTCTTTGCAGTGAAGTGGCAAAAAAGCAGCAATCTTTGAAAATCCCTGTTCGTGAGGTGTCAGAATCCCTGTTCATGAGCCAATTCTTGTTCATGAGATAGGGCCATCTGGTGTCCTCTCATGAACAAGGATTTTGACAGCTAACGAACAAGCATTTTTGGGGCCATCTTGTCCTCATCTCATGAACAAGGATTTTTACAGCTCACGAACAAGGATTTCTCATGAACAGAGATTTTGACACCTAATGAACAGGGATTTTGACACCTCATGGACAAGGATTTTTTTTATAATCCTTGTTCTTGAGTAGTCAAAATCCATGTTCGCAAGCCGATTCCTGTTTGTGAGGTAGGGCCATCTGGTCGTCATCTCACGAAAAAGGATTTTGTCAGCTCACAAACAAGGATTCCTCTCGAACAGGAATTTTGACACCTCACGAACAGGGATTTTGATACCTCACGAACAAGGATTCTTTTTAATAATTCTTGTTCATAAGGTGTTAAAATCCCTGTTCACGAGTTGAATCCCTGTTTGTGAGGTATCAAAATCCCAGTTTGTAAGCTGATCCTTGTTTGCAAGATAGGAGCATCTGGTAGTTGTCTCACAAACAAGGATTTTGTCAGCTCACGAACAAGGATTGGCTCATGAACAGGGATTTTGACACCTCACGAACAGGGATCGGAAGCAAGTGATGAACCAGGATTTTTGGAATAAAAAACAGACATTTTTTGAGGAAAGTAAACCAAACCAAAGCAATGGACTTGTAGAGGGCATCGTCTGGAACAAAACTCATACTTCAATTTATTCCGAAGAGATCTGTTGGGCATGTTACAACCTTTTTTTAAACATTCAAAACAAGATGGCAGCTTTCGAAAGGGGATTTTTTTCATATGAACAGGGATTTAATGAATCCCTGTCCATGAGCTGTCAAAATCTCCATTCATGAGGCCAAATCCTTATTTGCAACTGTGCAGCTATCCAAAAGACTGAACTGAGCATGCTTAGAACCCGAAATTTTAAAATGTAATAACTTCGGAATGGATGAATATTTCTTCACCAAACCAACATGGACTTGTTTTTGGGGCAAGCTATGTCTACCCTGAAATTTTCAGGCCAATATTACAAAAAGTGTGGCTGCAGCGCAATCAGGAAAAATCAGCAAAAATGGGCAAAAAAGGCAAAAAACACACTTTTTTCACTATGCGCTGCACAAAATACACGCATCTGATCAAAATGAAGCTTGCCACATCAAGAGATCTACTCTACAGAACTGCACATACCACATTTCATGCAAATCCGTTAAACAGCTGCAAAGTTATTGAAGTGCAAAATTTGGGGTTTAACATTAAACTGCCTACTCAACCCTAACTATTGTGGTGTTACCGTGCCAATATATATATATATATATATTCCAAACCTAGCACCCCACCCCCATGCTGCACACAACAGGCATCGGGGGTGTTCCTTGAGGTCATCTTCCCTAATGCTCACCCCCATTCCATAAGGAAATAAGCTGAGATTGGTACAGTATAGAAGAATGGGGTGAATGTTAGGGCTGATGACACCAAGGCACACCCTGATGCCTGTTGGTGTGTGCAGAGTGGGGGTGGAGTGTAAGGTTTGGAAACTCTAATGCCACATTTCCCTACTTTTGTGGCTTTAACCCTAACTAGAGCATTAACAAAGTTTATTGCAATTTATTTCCTTACTTTTTGAGATTGTATAATTGTATCCTTATTTGCCTGTGGGCCCTCTGGGACCTGCACTCCCATCCCTCCATAGCAGCGTATATGTATGTAGCTGTGCAAGCGGAGGGCCCTCCAGGCCCTGCACTTCCATTTATAAGACAGCAGTGACCAAACTGTCAGCACAGAGATCTTATTACCCCAACTTATGTACCCAGTACAGAAAATTTTCAAATCCCTAATAAAACGCAATTCTGTGCAACTGCAATGTCATTCCATGCCACAGGTGTAAAAACACATTGTGGCCAGGATTTGAAAAATGTCAGCTGTTACATACATGAGGTGGGGTAAAAAGATGGCTATGTTGAAAATCTTGGGTCAAAATATTGTAAATTTACAAAGTTACGAGTGTGCATATTGAATTTGCAACAAATGGTCATAACTTTGGCATTTTTACATATTTTAACACCAAATTGTCAGCATAACCATCTTAGTACCCCACCTCATGCACCCAGTTCAGAAAATGTTTGAATCCCCACTAAAACATAATTCTGTACAACTACAATGCCATTCTGCGCTACAGGTGTGAAAACACATTTTGGCCAGGATCTGAAAAATGACAGCTGTAACATACATGAGATGGGGTAATAAGAAGGCTATGTTGAAAATCTGTGGTAAAAAATATTGAAAATGTCCAAAGTTACGAGTGTGCAAAGCAAAATTATGATGAATGGTCATAATTTTGGCATTTTTACATATTTTGACTCCAAATTTTCAGCATAGCCTTCTTATGACCCCACCTCAAGAACAATATGACTGTCATTAATTATGCAAATCCTGCCTGAAAGGTGAATTCACCAAGTGACTGTGAAATCACCTTTTGGGCAGGAGTTGTGTGATGACAGCCCTATTGTTCATGAGGTGGGGTGCCCAAATGGCCAAGTTGAAAATTTGGTGCAAAAATGTCAAAAAATGGGTTATGACTAAAAGTTGAAACCCCCATTGAAATACATTGAACTGCATTCATCTTAGATCTCATATTGCAGTTGCCAGTTTCAGCAGCAAGTAGAGTCTTCAATCAGATAGTGGATCTTGAACCTGGGACCTGTTCAGGTGAGTGAGGGTGTATGGGGTGTACTTGGGGGTGTAGGGTGGTGGGTGCTGAGTGGGAGGTCAGGTTGGGGGGTTGATCGATGAGGGACTGCTTTCTTTGTTTACAGGTTTGGTAAAAAAAAAATTAAAAAATCATCGAGGAACTGTTTTCTTTATTTCAGGATTGTACCTGAAATGGGAGGGTGAGGGCTGCCACTAGACACTAGAGAGTAATTTTTCAAAAATGGGGATGGCGATTGGAGGGTGGGGGTGCCACTAGACACCAAGGAAGAAATCCTCAGTAATGGGTACAGCGATCAATCAGTGGGTAGGGGGGTGCCACTAGTCACCAGGGAATACATTTTCAATAATGGGGACAGCAATTGAAGGGTGGGAAGATGCCACTAGGCACCAGGGAATAAACAGGGATGGCGACTGGTGGATAGGGGGTGCCACTAGACACCAGGGAACAAATGGAGACAGCGATCAGTGGGTGGGGTGCCACTAGACACCAGGGAAGAAATGTTTTTTGAAGTTAAACAATTTTATTGTTTTTGCATTAACACAGTACATTTGGAAATGCAGTTAATCATACAGTATATTACTGCATATTAGTGACCTATAGGCTGGGTTATATAGCCTGTAAGTAGATCTTAACATGGTAAGGATTTCATTTGGTTATCATTATTTAATTTGTACCCTATCTTAAGATAACTTTTATTTAGTATGCAGCTTTTATCACTCACTGTCACTGTTATTTGACTGTATGTGTTTATGGTAACTATAATAGTACTACTGTGCAGTAAGGAGACAACCAATCTGATAAGCTTAAAATAAGGGGCACAGCGATCAGAGGGTGGGGGTGCAACTAGACACCAGGGAATATAGCAATGGGAGGGTGGGGGTGCTACCACTAGGCAGCAGGGCAAGGCCGGATCACACTTGACACTGCAGCCAGCAGCACAAGTTCCACTGCAGCTGCAGAACTCTGGAAATTACTGCTGTTCTCATACAGAGAATGCGGAGCAGTGCTCCTCTCACTAAGCTGGGCACCCGGGATTTTGGATATTTCTGTCCATAGACTTAATAAACAAACATCAGAATATAGCTAAATGGGTCATGCTTAACTAGGTTCTGATGTTTGTTTATTAAAATCCCAGCATTTTTGTGTATTTTCCACATTTGTTGGTTTGTGGAAAATTTCAACAAGATGGCGGTTGGCACAGAAAAAATGTCTGGCACTCCACCAATTCAGTGGTGCAAAAGCAAAAACAGGCATTTGTGGCATCAAAGTTTTACTTTCGCCACAGAACATTAGCTGAAAAACCCTACTATGCATGCGCAGGCTGGAGAACAATAAAACTTAAAAACTTATAACTCTGGAACCCTTTAATATTTTCTCTCTAGCCCTATCAAAGGCATTACCTTAGTACATGGCACATGTCCCCTGCAACTTTTGGATAACAATTCCATTCCATGTAGGCTGAAGGGGAGAGCAAAAAAAAACTGTTAAGTAGAGGAAAAAAGTTAGTTTGTTATAAAAAATTACACATGTGGATCTCAGAAACCACACAAGCTGCCATTACAAAAATGTCCACGCAACAAGACCTTACCTTATAGACAACACATACAAGATTTCAGTTAATTTCATCAAAGATAGTCAAACATATTAATGTACAAAATTTGAGGTTTAACAATAAACAGACTACTTAACCCTAACTATATGGGTGCTACCTCACCCCTATAATAATGGGAAGGGATCCTGGGTAGTAGGCAGTAAGTAGTTGTTGGCTGCCAGCCCACCAGCACCTGCAGTAAGTACACTTGGTATTTTATTCTTTGCATGAACTCCATAAAGTAAGAAATTTATATTTAATCATTTTTTTATTAATATGTACGTGTGTGCGTCTGTGTGTCTATATAGCTCAGCTGTACAAGCCCCCAAAGTCTGGGGTTTAATACAGGAAGGACGTCAAGGCACAGGACAACAAGTGAGTGTCAGCTGGCAGCCTGCTGTATTCAAGCAGCAGTAGAGCAGCGTCAGAGAATCATCAGAGAAGAGAAGGAGATGGGCTGTGGAATATTCCAGAAGCCACAAAAAAACCCAGTAAGGCTGCAGACAAGTAATTTGGGGTAAAAATATTGAAAATTAGCAAGGTTATGAGACCTGCCATAGCAAAATGTAATGTAGGCTCATAAATTTGTTGTTTTGTAATATTTGTACACCAAATTTTCAACATAGCCCTATTATGGCCCTGCCTCATGAAGAAGGGCAGAGCAAATGTTCAACTCTTGCTCAAAAGGTAATTTCGTGCAGGGACTGCAAAATCAACTTTTCGGTATACAAAAACACATTTTGGGCATGAGCTGAAAAATGACAGCAGTCTCATTCATGAGGTGTTGTAAGGAAATGGCTATGTTGAAAATTTGGGGTAAAAATACTGAATATTACTGAACTTACAAGCCTGTGTTTGCAAAATTCAACATAGCCTCATCATTTTTTTGTTTTTAAATATTTTTACACCAAATTTAGAACATGGCCTTCTTATGACCCTACCTCATGAACAATGACAGAGAAAATTTTCAACTCCTGCCCAAAAGGTGATTTCGCTCAGGGACCATAAAATCACCTTTCAGGACGTAAAAAAACATTTTGGCCAGGATTTGAAAAATTTCAGCTGTCACATCCATGAGGTGCTGTAAATATATGGCTATGTTGTAAATTTTGGGGTAAAAATATTGAAAATTACCAGTGTTATGAACCTGCATTACCAAAATTCAACATTGGCTCATAACTTTGTTGTTTGTTAATATTTTTACACCAGATTTTCAACATAGTCTTCTTATGACCCCACCTCATGAACAAGGGCAGAGAATATTTTTAACGCCTACCTGGAAGGTGATTTCACACAGGGACTGCAAATTCCCCTTTCAGGATAGATTTGCCTAATGTCAGGGCAATTGCTCATGAGGTAGGGTCCCAAAGAAGGCATGTTGTCTTTTCTCATAGCAAGAGGTATGCAGGGGTATGCCCACTGCAGCCCTAACAAAGTCGAGCTGGGTTAACCTCAGCCCCTCAATG
This sequence comes from Neoceratodus forsteri, assembly GCA_016271365.2. Lineage (NCBI taxonomy): Eukaryota > Metazoa > Chordata > Ceratodontiformes > Ceratodontidae > Neoceratodus > Neoceratodus forsteri. Next base: position 1,124,544,128 of record CM057453.1, on the reverse strand, counting down.
GAAAGTGTTGGCACTGAACAGTCAATAAAGTGTCACACATTGTAGGCACTACTCATAGTAGAACTGTAATAGTTTGGACTTGGACAGTTGTAGTTACAAAAACAAGCCAAAATACAGTCAGTTGGCACAGGCTGTGGAGGAGCAGGAATATAGAGGATTATGCTATGAGCTATCACACGCAGCAAGGCTGTTTTCACTTTAGAGGTTTCCGTGGTAACAAAAGACCTTGAGAGTGCAGCTCAAGAAGTTTCATTACCACTGGAAACCTCAAGAGTGCAAAAACAGCCTTGTTTGTGTGTGGTTGTTCATACACAATCTTTTATAGTGTATGGGCAACCATTAAATGAAGGCTGCATCCTTACTGTGGCATTTCCTTCGATCAGCACTCACTTCCTCAGCCAGCTCTCACCACCGTGGCCACTTTCTGAACTGTGGAGGATTCACAATGGTGCACGCACAAAGGTGTTATATCTAGTTGTGCTGCAATAGTGATATCGCTAGTGCAGCACAACAACATCCTGACATTACTACTGCAGCACAACAACACTGCTCTAGGCATGGATTTCCATGCAGAACTGCATCCCACTATACACTATATCTTGATTTAGGGTAGTCTGGGGACAAAGACACTGATCAGGAGTAAATACCTTCTAGAAGTGGTAGCAGCAGTAGCTCTGGGGAGAAAGAGGGGAACAGGTGGGACTTGTGGCACTGAGGTAAAAATGAAACAGTGATTCTAAAAAAAAAGGCCCTTCCAAATGCAAGGTAGAATACAACCCCTTCCCCCCCACACACAAAAACAGCAGTGAAGGAGAATGGGAAGGAAAGAAATACCCCAGTAGACACAGTTGAGGTAGAGGAATTGGCTCATAAAGCTTTATCTGAGCCACCTGAACTGGTAGTGGGAGGTATGGATGTGGAAAAGAAGGCCATAGTAGTACCCACTGGCCATTGCAGCAGAGTGCCATCTGGCAAGCTGCTTAGAAGGTAACCTAACCCATTAAAGCTAAACCAAGTTTGTAATTCATGTGGGGACTCTCATGCTAAAACTTGTCTGGTAAGCTTACAAGCTGTAGCTGTGTGGTGTAGTGTGGTGAGAATCTAATGACAAAGGGAAGTGAACTTTCTGATTGCTCGAGAGGTACAGTAATTCAGGGTAGTGGTGAGAAAGGAGGTTGCTGGAAGGAGAGGCAGTACTCGAAGGAGAGTGCCTTGAATTGTCAGTAGCCCAAGGATGAGGAAGTTGATGAAGGAGGTAGGAAGTATTCCTAAAGTAATTGTCCACCTAGGATCAAGCAACCCAGCCAAGAAAACTATTGAGGACACCAATATCACCTTCTACACAGTAGGTAGAATTCTGAAAGAGGTTGTGGCTATGGTAACCTTTTCAGAATTGTTGTAGCTCACTCTGAGAGGGTAGGGTCAAAGTCTTCACATTTAATAAATGGTTAAAAACATGTTGGAGGATTGGCTTCAAATTTATAGGGAACTGATAGCATTCTGGGGGGGGATGGTAGGCTGTTCAGAAGGGACATTCTGCATCCAATTGAGGAGGGGGCCTTAGCACTGGGGCAGCAATGTGATGCTTTCATACAGAGGCATTTAAACTAGTGGGGGAAGGTAATTGCACAAACAGATGAGGCACTAACTCTAGTACAGGTGGTATAACTGGCACTCCCCAATTTAGACTAATAGGTCAAGGTCATCAGAGGACAAATAAAATACAAAGAAAGGACATGGGCAGGGGGAAGCAAGGTTGACATGCAGGCTAGGAAAGAAATTCCAGGAAAAAAAGGTGATAGAATGGTGTTGGTGAAGAGGAGCATAGAGAGAGGACAGGCATTGCCTGGAAAGAAGGGGAAGAGCATGGGAGGAAGGCAGGGAAAGGGAATGGGGGAATAAGCCAGGAGGGAGCAGCAGACAGAGAGTAGGGCAAATAAGGATCATGGAGGGTGGCATACCTAAATGCCAGGAGTCAATGTAAAAAGATGGGTGAGCGTCAGGCAGTGGTGGCAAAGCCAAAGCAGGACTTGTTCTCTATAATGGAAACATGGGCAGCATGAAACAATGTTTGGGACCTTATGGGACTACTCTATAGGAGGGACAGACAGAAAGGCAGGGGAGGAGTTGGATCTGTACATTAGGGAAGGTATAGAGGTCATGAAGAATAATACAATGGGGAGGGCATGGAGTAGAAGGAGTTTGGCTGCAACTGATAATGGAAATAAAATTATCAGAATCAGAGTGGTGTACACTCAGACCACTGAACCAAAAGAAAGATGGAGCAGGGAATTAGGGGGCATGATTAGAAAGGCATCAACCAAAAGGAGAAGTGGTTCTGTTGGGTGACCAAAATATGCTGGATTTGGACTTGGAAATTTCGACAACAAGCAATGCAAAAAGTCAGGTAGTGATGAATGTTATGTAGGACTCATGTAGTGGGTCTGGGAACTAAGCAGGGAGGAGGCCACTTTTGATCTGGTTCTGTCAAATGATGAGATTGTTAGGGAAAGAGGGGTGAGGGAACCACTTGAGTCCGCTGACAATATTACAGAATTGTCAACATAACTACAGGAGCACAACACTCCAGGTCAGAAACTGTCATTCAGGACTTCATGAGGCTAAAGATGCAGCTGGTGTGGCACTGACAGCTCCCAACTTAAGGGATGAAACAGGCTCCATCCTCACTACCATATAAATGGCCAGTCATTAGTCCCCTCCCAAATTTATTTTTGGAAGTTACACCAAAGTCCCATTTCGGTGGGTTTATATTTCTCCACTTACGTGGAGGAGGCCTATCTAAGGTATCCTCCAAGTTTTGGGCTGAAAGTGTTTTTTTTATTTACTATCTTTCCCCCAACTTGGTCTTTGCTGCAATCTTCCAGCATCCCCAGCCCCATCACCCCACCATCCCTGAAACTTTGATTTGCTCCATGATGCCCCATGGCAAATCCCCCATGGCAAAGCTGCTGGGATGGGACCAGGTCCCAGTGGAGACAGATCCACAGTTGGAGCAGTGCCTGATTGGTGGGTGTGGGGACTGTGTGATGCCAGAGGCATCTTGCACCTAGGCCAGCATTTTCCATTTTTTTTCCTCTCCCCAGAGTTGGTGCATGAATGTGTGCATGCAACCATTCAACAGGCATGTGCATTCACAGCTGGCCGTCTCCCCATCCCCTGTGCTGCCTGTGTGAAACTGCATTTCCAATGCCTTCACAGGAGGCATTCATGAGGGATGCAGACAGCCACCCTTCCCTGGAGACACTGAGGCCCAGATATTCAGACTGTGCCAGGCAGTGGTGCAAGCCTGGGCACAACACAACTGTGATGCGCTGGGGCCAGGTCCAGATGATATTCAATGGGGATGCACCATGGTGCAGCACAGTTGAATATGGCAGGATCAGCACACATACTGCACATGGCACAGTGGCACTGCATCAGTGCAAGCCACAGATAGGGAGCACAGGGATGCACAAGCACAAGTGCAATTGCGCTAGGCACATACCCACGATATTCAGCAGGGGGCATGCAAATGAGGCCATCATATATGCAAGGTGCAAATGGGGCCATTTGCATGTCATTATGGCCCCATTTGCAAGCCTTGTGCAGGGCAGCCTGGCGACTTGCACCTGGCACCCTGCACAGCATGACATGTGCTGTGAGGATCTCGGGGCATACCCCACCCCGTAGCCGTCATTTCATGGCATATGTGTCAAAAGAAATCCCTGGTAGTCTAGTGGTCCCCAGACCCCGAGTCCCCGATAAATATCATACATGACCATCTCTGGTGGTCTAGTGGTTCCCCCTCCCACCTGAGTTCCCCGATTCTCTGATATATGTACAGTCCCTGGTGGCCTAGTGGACCCCCTCCCTCCCGGGTCTCCAAGCATGGTAAATCATCCACATGTAATTACCTGGTGATCCAGTGGCACCTGCCACCCCTCCCACCCACACAGGACCCCTTGCCCACCCCGCTCCACTCCGTCATTGGCGGGCGGCTGCATCCTGCCCACATACCACCTGGCCACCTGCCAAATGACAGGTACAGTATGCCCTGCAAGTCCACTGGTCCACACAGGTGATCAATGGGCTTGCAGTCCATACTGTACCTGTCATTTGGTGAGCGGCCGGGTGGTATGCGGGCAGGATGCAGCTGCCCTCCAATGACAGGGGGGGAGCAGGGTGGGCAAGGGGTCTTTAGTGGGTGGAAGGGTTGGGGTTGCCACTGGATCACCAGGGAATTACATGTGGGCCATTTACCATGATAGGGGACCTGGGAGGTAGGGGGGTCCACTAGACCACCAGGGACTGTCTTTTTTTTTATATCCATTGGGGCATCAGGAGGGAGGGTGGGTACCACTGGACTACCAGGGAATGGATAATAATACTTCCACCATGATTGGGGACTCAGGAGGTGGGGGGGGGTCCACTAGACTACCAGGGAATGTTTTAATTTACATGTACCGTGATCATGGCAATGGGTGGGGGGTTCCACTAGACCACCAGGGATGGTCATATTCACATATATCGGGGAAACAGGGACTCGTGTGGGGGGGGACCACTAGACCACCAGGGATGGTCATGCATTGTATTCATTGGGGAATCAGGGACCAGGGAAGCCACTTGACCACCAGGGATTTCTTTTTAAACATATACCACGCAATCACGGCTATGGACGGGGAGTTCTGGATTCCATGTGTGCATGTGGACTGTGTTCTGGGTGGGCAGGTGGCCACCCAGACTGGACTGCTGTGTTGCACCCTGCAATACTACAGCCCACCTTTGGGTGGCTAGGAGTTGTTCCTACTCTGCAAGGGCTCAACTTTGAGCCTCCCTATGTGGTGCACTGCAGGGTTGCGCAGCATATATGCTGCACATCCCGTGCTGAATATCGGGATGTGCCGCATATGCATGGGCACGCCCCCTGCATCTGCACTGCATACCATTACATTGCGCCCCAGTGCATCAGGCGTTGTGCTGTGCCAGGCAGCTTTTTCATATATCCCACCAGGGCGCAATGCAGGGTTGCGCCAGCGCAACTCTGTTGCACCAGACTCAACCCCTTTGAATATCTGGGCCTGAGAGTCCTCTGGGATACTCAAACTCCCTCCCCCAGGCTGACCGGCCCAGCATCCTTGGCTTCTTCCTGAACCTGGATCACCAGCGTCATGAGTGATAACCCTACTGCTGCACCGATGGGCTTGCTTAGGTGGAAAATGGTAAAAGTTGGCCATGTTGTGCCATTAGAAAATACCAGTTGAAAAATAAATTAAGTCTGCACACATGCAAAGTGCAGTGGAATTTTGAACGTAGGTTATTTTTTTTCATGTCTTGAAAAATTTTGAAAAATAAAATCTGCAAAATGGCACACTGCACATGTTAGTTCTTTTTTCCTTCAGGATTTCAAAAGGACCATAACTTGACACTCTTTGCACATTTTGCTACCAAACTCTGGGGGATAGCTAATGGAGGATCCCAAATGACCACATAAGCAGTTCATTTAGGTCCTCCAAAATGTATTTTTAAGGAAACACGCTGTATTTCACCATTTCAGTGATCAATGTGAGTTTTGTGAATGGTCACAAATAACTCAATGTTTCTTGTGAAAAACACCTTATAAAAAGCTGTGAAAACAATAACTGTACACGTGTAAACCGCTGGTTTATTTGTTTAAATTTAAAAATACAAAAGTTCTCACTGCAATGCCCTTGATGAAGAATTGTCCTTTATGTAAAGTGTAACTAACCTGTAAGTTTAAAGTGTTAACCCACAGCCATTTTTGTGCTGTCAAAGCCCTGTGCACACAAGACCAACAGCCCTACGTGCCATGATATGAGGGGCATAGGGCCAAGAGACTCACATTTTGGCTGTCCAAAGGACACCTGCTGATGCACAAATGCTTTGTACCCACTGCACATCCCCATCTTGGCACCCCTGTACCTGTCCTCTCCCAACTATACAGCTGGTCCAGGCAGGGGGCAAAGAGTAGGCATGTCCGCTTTGGACTGGCAGAGCACAGTATGCATGATGCCAGATATGCTCTGCCAGGCCAGTGACAGGGGGATGTTTGCAATGCCAGCTAGAAGGCTGCTCTAATGAGTGCACACCCCCTCCGACTCGCATCCAGGGGTCCTGATGCTGCCCAGCAGCCTTGGGACCCAGCACTCCTCCTCGCCACAGAGGGCTAGGGAGTAAATTCTGGCAGCTGGGCACTTATCACCAGTTACCTATAAGGTACCGGTATGTGACAGGGAATACAGCAGTCCCTGAGTGGACTATGGAATCCCTTGCTGGGCCATCCCTTCCCAAGCTGTCCCTGCCCCTGCCCCTTGCCCTTGCATGGAACCAAGCAGCTGCACAATGGATCAGCTGAGGTTCATGGATCCTGGCCCTCCACAGCTAGCAGGGGCCAACTCCATGGCACACAATTACATTGCCTGGTACACATCTTTACTGGTGCATATCAGGCTTCATGATGAACGGGGCCCAATGTGAAGATCGATATCGTAAGTAACTACCCAGTGTTGGATCATTTCTACAAATAATGTGATTTTGTTACCATTTTGTTAATCCAAATTACTATTACTGGGGTGGGTTATTAGCAGCTGGGTGTGCAATGTTTTGTTTTCTTTTTATTACTACAGATAAGGCACATTTTTATAGCATGTGTGTATGTGTGTGTGGGGGGGGGGAGGGGTGGAGACATAACTCTGTGTGAGGATGGGGCACTGAAGCAAAAAAGCAAGTGCCCAGAAAAAAAAATGACAGGTGGCATCAGGTCCCAGTCACATCCTTGGAAACTACAGTGTCTCTTTCCTGGCTGGACACTCTTGCACTTAGGCCAATGACTTCACCTTTTGAATCACAGTGTTCCATAGTCTTTGGACTGCAGTACAAAGGCTTTCTAGTTCTGTTTGAAACAAGGGTACAGCAACTCCATACCATAGATTTAGAATAATGCATGTGCTTGGGGGGAAGTGCATAGTGAGAATTCTATGTACACCTGAGGTGTGGGATGCTTAATAATCCCTGAGGATGAAGCCTGAGGGGTTTATCAAAGCATCCCACACCGAGGGTATGCCTAAAAGTCGAGTTAGGAACTCCACCCCATGTGTTATTTTATGTAATTGCTTGGGTCTGTTTTTTGTCTAGCTGCAGTAATACTAATCAAATAGAGAAAAAACAAAATCTGTGTCTGAGTTTTGTTTTATTCACAAACGTTCACAGGCAACTCTGGAACTATGCTACTCTGGTATTTAGTCTGCAAAACATCCCAAAAATAGTGCTTAGTTTGAGTATCTTCAACTTAGTGCAGCTCCGGTCTGAAGTTGCCATGGATATATTTAAATTAGCTGAGCAGTTCAAAGGTTGTCAAACCTGAAACCATGCTGCCATCTCTCCATTTTTATGTTGTCTTACACGTGCAGTGCAGACAACATATTGTGGTTGCTTCAGTGGAGAAGCGGGTTTCGGAGGTGCGGTCCTGCTGCAGCCAATGGCGCCACTGCTTTTTGTGGCCAGGCTCTGTGGCGCCAATGGCATAGCATGCTGTCTATGACAGCAGTTGAGAAACATGCCACCACCTTGAGAGAAATTAGCTGCTGCAATCAGGGAGCGCCACGGGGCAGTCCCTGATTGCAGCAGTCAATTACTGCTTGCCTAAGTCCTGTGATGCTTTTTTTTCTACCCTGTAAAACAGAAAACGGTCCCTCGTTGAGTCTGGTGGCCCCTCCACCAACCTGTGCCCACCCTCTGCGCACCCTGCCTCTCCACACCCCCCACCCCATACTTACCTCCGGAGCCCAGCACAATGATCTGCAGTGGACCGGGAACACATCGGCACTGTTCAAAGCCGACCACGAACTGAAGAAATGACGGTAAGCTGTATAATGGCATAAATTTGTTATGTGGATATCTCAGCCATTTTTTTGACTTTTATCACCAAATTTTCAACATGGGGTTTTTGGGACACCTCCTCATAAATTCAGTCACTGTCATGGCATTATTCGGTCCCGAAAGGTGATTTTGTGGTCACTGTGTGGAATCACCTTTTGGGACCAAGTAACAAAATGACAGTGTAGCTGTTCAAGAGGTGGCCTTCCAAAAAAACTATGCTGCAAATTTGGTGAAAAAATTCCTCAAAATGACTGTGTTATGAGCGTGCGTTGCACAGTTTCCACAAGCATTCATAACTTTACCAATTGGTAATATTTTCACTCCAGATTTTTAACATTGGCATTTTTTCACACCTCCATATGAACAGTGCAGCTGTCATTTTTCACATCCTGGCCGAAATGTGTTTTAGCACTACTGGCGCAGAATAGCACGGTTGCTGTAGGAAATCAGTGTTTGGGACAGATTACAAAAATCACAGTGACACTGTTCATGAGCAGAGGTCCTAAAATGCCTATGTTGAAAATTTGGTAACAAAAGTCCATAAAATGACTAAGTTACAAGCATGCATTGCGCAGTTTCCATACTCACTTGTAACTTTGACAATTTGTAATATTTTCACTCAACATTTTCAAAATTGTCAATTCTGCACATGTCCTTATGAGCAACACAGCTGTCATTTTTCAGATCCTGCCCGAAATGTGTTTTTGCATAAGTGGCGCACTATGGCGCGGTCACTGTGGGAAATCAACGATCAGGACGGATGAGGAAAATCATAGTGACAGAGTTCATGAGCAGAGGTCCAAAAATGCCTATGTTGAAAATTTGGTGAAATAATTCCACTAAATGATTGTGTTACAAGTGTGCATTGCGCAGTTTCTACATAATGCTCTTAAATTCGAGCATTTTTAATATTTTCACTCAAGATTTTCAACACTGCCATCTCTTCACACCTACCTATGAATGGTACAGCTGTCATTTTTCACATCCTTCCCGAATGGTGTTTTCCCACATCTGGCACAGAATGGCGCAGTCGCTGTGAGAAATCAACATTCGGGACAGATTAACAAAATCACAGTGCCACTATTCACTAGCAGAGGTCCCAAACACTTTCATGAGGTGGGGTCACAAAAATGTTGTGTTGCAAATTTGTAGTGCAAATACCAATGAACGGCCGGGGCATTAGAGTTTCTAACCATAACATCCGACTCTGTACAGACTGACAGGCATCAGGGGTGTGTCTTCGCATTGCCAGCTGTCATGCTTAAGCCATACCATCCCCCCCACCCTGCAGCCAGTGACAGGCATCGAGGTGTGCCTTGGACTCTTCGGCCCCACAGTTCACCCCATTCTCCTATGCTGCACCCATTTCAGCTTATGTCCCTATGAAATGGGGTGACTGTAAAGCCGAACACCCCAAGGCATACCTCAGCTCTTGTCGGTGTCTGCAGGATAGGGTGAGATAAAATGCCACGAGCGTTATGCCCAAATGGGGTGAGCATAACGCCTGAGGTCCCAAGGCACAATACGACATTTGTTGCACTGAAGGGTAGGGTGAGCTGAAATGCCATGAACATTATGGCACATGCCCAAAGGCACACCTGAGTGCCTGTCAGTCTCTGTAGGGTGATGTGGGGTTTGACGTCTCTTTCATACTTCACTGCCATTCCTATTATGCATCTGTTCAACTCCTGCGTTACCGATGCCAATGTCAGCAAGACAACAATCGGCCTTGACAAATGCTTGTTAGTTGATGGGAGACAACTGAGTGATTGATCCTGTAAGGTGAGTTTATTCAGAAAGTATGCTGACACAGTATTTCAAAGCTGGCTTAATTTATTTTGATTAGTTACCGATGGCATTTGTGAAGCCTGCTGCGTGTCTGAGGGAGTGCTAGCTGTAGAAAGCAGAAGCTGGCACGTATTCACTGTTACAACCCATAGACTAGAACAACAAAATTATAACCACCTTCTCCTATGTAACAAAACAAAACAAAAAACAGCCCCCAGATATTACATTATAATACTGTAATGATACTGTGCATTTGTAGTTTTGGTTAAAGTGCCTAAAATCTGTGGTCTCTTTTCTTCTTTTTCCTACATTGTTACACAACTTCTTGATATGCAGTAGCTTAAAGCTGGGCATTTAAAACATCATCTCAGAATCACCCAGCAAATCTTGACACTGTGTGTAGTTATTAATAAACTGAACTGGAGCTCTCTGAGCTCCCCGTTTACTGTAACTGTAGGTTTGGGCTTATGTTCCATGCCCGGATTTACAGCTTGCCTTGACATCCTGCCTGAGCGGAGTGCCCTAAGCAGGAAATATCAGACTTGGAGTAGAGGGTTACATATTCCTTGTTAACTACTTGGAGCGGACAGCTGGATGGAGTTCAGTGAGCAGATCTGGAATTTGCTGGAGGGAGGACTAAATGACTCAGTGGGTTGGCAGTTTCAGTTCTAGGTCAGAAACTTGAGATTCATTGCAAGGCAGTTGGTGACTCAAGCCTCAGGTAATTGTTGAGTGGCCTATGTGAAACAGACATGGTGGTGGCCCAGTCCAGTTCCTAGTGGCCCAATAACAACATTATAGAACCACCAAGAGAATTTGCACTACGTGGCATCCTTACTGACAGCCTGATATCTAAGCCCCTGGACTGAATGGGCATGAAATCTGAAATGGTGGTAGTCCTCCCATGACAGAAATGTGCCACATTGATGGAGGCAGTACTGCGGAGAGGAAGCATGCACTGTGGGTGCCTGGGTCATGCCTTTCACATGGATAAACTGGGAACATTGGTTTCCGGTGCTCTGAATGAGGCACAGTTTGCAAGCATCAAACACTAGCATCAATAATTAGAATAGGAAGTTTGTGATTTACTGTAAACACTTCTTGCATACTCTCATGAGCATGTTTGCATACACATTCAAAGACAGGTAGACAGCTGAAACCACTTAAGCATTTTTTGAACAGAAAATGACACAGTACCGTGCATTTAAGTATCCAGAAAAGATGCTGTGTCGAATTGCCATCTGTTTTTTCTTTCTTTTTTTTGTAGTTTATTATGCATGAAAACCACAAGGGTGCTTAAGAAAATAATGGAATGCTGAAATTCTACCACTGTGCTGTGGGGAAAGAGTGGGGGGCAGTCTGGACGGGCTTCATGGCCTTCTTCTGCCTATGGAACCTTTGTATAAATTGTAATATAAAATGAATACCACAGAAATGTGCATCAAAAAACAAAACCTCCTCTCGTGGGCACCCAGAAAAATGATAAATTCCTTGAGTTTTGCTCTCATGGGTTAGGAGGCAAACAGAAACTCCTCAGTGAATGACAGCTTTGTATCACACAGTGGGCTTACTTGACGGCAGTGACATACAAAATAGCGTGAAGGATGTAATGGGGACTAAACGGATACTCACTACATTATTTTTCTACTGTAGTTCTGTCAGTTAAACACCAACATTATTAAAAGTAAAAACAAATTAGATGTTTTTAATGATGCAGCTGTTGTAGAAAACATGAATAAAACATGTCATTTTTGAAATGTATCATATCCCCTGCCCCTAGGCTAGCACTAAACCTTGGCACTCTAGTCTTTCTCTTTTTCCTTTTTCACAGTTAATATTTTTATTGAAAATGTCAGTGAAACATACAAGAGGCACATACAAGGTAGGAAAATTATGCACTGAAGCAAGTTTGTGTGCATGAATGTAGATCATGAACCATACTTTACTATTGTAGGTCATGAACCATACATACTATGGGAGGGCTTGCCCAAGGCTCAATGTGGGGAATAGCTCCTTCCACAACCCCTATTTAAGCCCTCCTCCAATGCACCTCCCTTGCTTAGGGAGTGTTTTTTTCCTGGTCTCCTGCATGACTTGTGCAGCTGCTCCTTGCATTCACACTGCTGCTTTGGTTTGTTTTTCTTCCCCCCTCCCGTCCTGCTCCTTGCATTTGTGCTTCCCCTCATTTTGTCTTTCTTTCCCTCCACCTCTTCTCCTCCTTGCTCCTCTTGCTCATCCCACACCCTGGGGTCTCTCTTTTTGCTTTTTTCCCATTTTCTTTTGGGTTTTTTCTGTCTACCTCCTGGCTGTCACAGAGCCTCCTCCTTTCTCCCTCTTGCGCACTACCACTAGTGCTACTTCCCCTTCCAGCATCAACCTCAATCCTTGTCAGTGTTAGGTGGTGCCCACTCCCCTGCCTCTCAGTGCTACTCCCTCAAATTCCTGCACATAGCATTACATGCACTTCTCGTGCTTCTATCGCCACATTGCCACACACTTTGCAATTCACTGGCGCTTTCAAGGAATCATAGCAACAACATGCTGCCTGCCAGGCAGGATTCTTTTCTTCTGCCTCCCATTCCTCTCTTTCATCTTTTACCGCTTGGCCACAACTTTACTCTCCCTTCAAATGCCACTGGCTGCCTATAAGTACTTTTACATTCAACTCCTAACCACATGTACTCATAGCTCCTGACATTGTCCCCAAGTGTGCACAAACTTTAACCAGTGCCACTAATATTGCTTTTCTATATCTGATACTGCTAATGCAGGTGTCAACGTGACTTACAGGAGCTCAACATATGGGCAATCATCTAAGGGATGCATTCTGCAGTATCCTAACTGGATGGACCTGTAACCCAGTGGATTAAATAACATGTAGAGGGTCACACACTAAGTATCTGGTTTTAATACAGTTTGCATCTACATCTCTACTTCCTAGCTTCCTCATGCAGTTGAGAAACTCTGCTTCTCTCCTGCGGGGGGGCTGCTAAATGCCACGTGTGTGCCTGCAATTCATTTAAATGATTTATGCCCATGATAGCCCACCTGGAATTCACAATTTAATTCCAGCACCATTTCCTCCCTGCCTAATCTCTGGCTGGCTGCTCAGGAGCACTGATTCCAGTGGGGTCCCGATTCATCTGCCTTTCCTTATATTTACAAAATCAATTCAAATGACAAGCACCAACTTAATGTCCTGCGATCATCTTCTCTACATTTCCTCGGCCGGGTGATGTGAAACATCTGGAAGTCACGCCTTTCCCAGCAAAGGAATACCCACTTTGAAAATGCAGCTCTAAAAGCATATTTCACAAATTAAGTATCTGACCTCCACTTGATATTTCCAAATTCCTCCCCACAATACTTTCCAGAGATTCTACCCTATTTACTCCATCATCTGTCTATACTATATCCTTCTTATATGTTTCCCATCCCTTCCACTAGTTCTACCATGCCTGCCAGTCCGACTACTATTTCTTTTACTGTTCCATACCTACTCCATTACATCTTTCCTCTCTCTTCAGCAGTGTTGTGCGTTGGACAGCCCATACCAGCAGTATTCTGGACTCTGTCCCTAGCTTGCACTTTCTAAGCTGCTGTGTGCAGGCAGACTTCCCCTGTCTGTCAGGGATGGGGTTCTGTTACATTCACTATTACCAACCAGACATCCTCTGTCCCTAACTCTGCTGGATGCATTGAGTGAAGGTTAGCATGCCCGACTACCAGAGATGGGAGCCATGTCTACAGTATATTGACTGTTACCTTACATTCTCTGCCTCATACCAGTTGACACTTCCCTTCTGGAATGGAATTACCTCCTACTTACCATCTTGGCATCCTCCGTCCTTAACTCTGCTTGGCAACATCGTGCGCAGGTTAGCTCACCCCGACTACCAGGGATGGGAGCCATGTCTACTTCTACAGACTGTTACTATACCTTCTCTACCTCATACCAGTTGCTGCTTCCCTTCAAGAATGGAACTACCTCCTACTTACTAACTTGACATCCTCCGACCCTAACTCTGCTTGGCAGCATCTAGTGCAGGTTAGCTCACCCTGGCTACCAGGGATGGGAGCCATGTCTATGATCTACAGACTCTTACCATACCTTCTCTACCTCATACCAGTTGCCGCTTCCCTTCAGGAATGGAACTCCTATGCCCCACATACCCTCATCATTCCAAGTAGGCCTGGCTACCCTGAGTTCCTATCATCCACCTCTGCCATCCCTGATGGATGCCTGAGTCTACAGTTTACTGCTTTATCTTATATGTTCTCAGCCTGATACCCAGCTGCTGCTTCCCTTCCAGAACAGAACTTTGCACAACTTGCTTCTCCATCTTATCTTGTCTGCAGCCTAGGCTCTTCATCCTTTCTGCTGACTTCCGTGGCCGGGAGTCTGACTCTAACATGGCCTGTCTCCACTGTTTGCATCTACACTGATGTGGATTGCCATTTCCATTCAGGAATGTAACTTCTTCAACCAAGTTCCCTCATCGTTCTACATTCACTAGCCGAATCCAGTCTGGATCATCTTGCCTCAAACATCCCATCTGGATGCATGTCCTTCCATTCCTCTGCTTCACATGTGTTTTTCTTCACTTGCTACTCAGTGCCATGACCCTTCTGGACCTGGACCTCCTACTTCTGTCTGCGACTTCGACCGTGAAACCAGGACCTTTTCAACTTGTTTGCCTCCATCCTGCCAGTTTGCCACTTCCCTTCAAGCACAGGACCCTTCTGCTTTGAATGATTCCACTCGCCATCCCACTCTTCCATAGACCTTCATTCTCTAGCCCCTGTGGCCTCCTTTCCCTCATCATCTGGATCCTGCTGGCTCATTCATAGAAACATAGACTTTGATGGCAGATAAGGACCACTTGGCCCACCTAGTCTGCCCATTTTCATACCTAGAGGATAAGCTGTAGATCCTAGTTAACCAACAGCCTATTTCTTCCTACCCCCACGAAAATTGCTTATGTCTGTCCCATGCATTCTTGAATTCTCCCACAGTTTTAGACCCCACAACCTCCTCAGGAAGGCTGTTCTATGCATCCACCACCCTCTCTGTGAAAAAATACTTCCTCACATTGCCCCTGAGCCGTCCCCCCTCTATCTTCATAGAAACATTCAGTCCCTCTCTCACTCCAGGTCAACTGCCTCATGGACTTCTTTGCTGCAGGCACTCGTTCGGCTGCTGTGTGAACTTGTTTCTTTGCAGATTTGCGGCCCCGTCCTTCATCGCTCCAGCACCTTACCTTATTTTCTCTAGTTGTTTCCAGCCTCCGTCAGATGTGGGACTCCTGTGTCTCACCTCTGTTGCTCATGGTGCTTGGCTTGGCTCCGTGGCCTTCCATGGATCACCATCTGATGCCTTGCTTCAGCTTTCCTGGATTTCGCTGCTGTTCACCATGGCACTGACCTGGTCCTGTACCTTCCTGCTCTGGATGTCATCTGGCTTCTCCTGGACCATAGCATTCCCCGGATTATTCATTCAGTTCCTCAGGATCCACCCCGGACTTCCTTCCCATTTGGATGGCTGCCTTTTCTTCTTCGCCTTGCAGGCTTGGGGCTTTGCACTGTTTGCTGTGGCTCTTTTGGGCCTTGTACCCTGTCTCTGACCAGTATTCCTACCCAGTTATCTGCTCTTCCATATGATCCATTTCATACTCCTACTCTGGCCATCCTAACAGTACACTTCTACTATTCATTGGATCACTCGTTCATTACTCCGGAGAGATATTCCTGTCAGCAAACATCCCTTAGCTAACATGCTGCATAGACTCTTACACCATCATGGAGTTTTACACTACCCAATCAGCTCCTCTTGATCATTCAATAAATCCCATTAGCCTGGACATTAGGAAGATCTTCATCTCTATTGGATGTACAACCCGAATCCCAACCAATCAACCACTGTGACTTCCCAGACTGCCTTGTCTCACTAACTATCCTCATACATGGAAATGACTTAAATCCTTCTACTATGCTCTGACATAGTAGCCAGCATCACTTCTACGGATTCCGGGAATCACAAGATAACCCATTCAACTAAGGACATTATCCATTTTCCTTCTCAACCTAGTCTTCCAACACTGATTTTCCTTCTCAACCTAGTCTTCCAACACTGTTTTGTTCACCAAGTTACTCGACTCCTACTTCTCAATAGACATTACTCGTTTTTAAATTTCTCAGATATCTTCCAGAACATTGATGGGGGGCCGCCACCGCCTAGCTGATTAATAACTCCACGCCATCCAAGCCATCATTTTGCTCCTGTGCTTTGCTATTCCACATTACTCTCATCCCCACTTTTTCACCTACTGCCTGAAGCTGGGTTAACAGCTCTTCCAGCGTGTTATGCCTAGGTTATATACCACCAACTGACCCACATGTAACCGTAACCTTATATTGCTACAAGCACTAGTGCCTTACACAGTCTTGTAATGTTTTACCTTGTTTTATTACTTATGTTAGTGTTCTTTGTTATATTTGCTATGCTTATAGCTGTCTGAAATATATTTATCCTATATGCTATGCTTCTGCCATATATATTCTGCTATACTCATAATCACTCATATCCTGTAGTTTTCCACTATTGTGACATGTAGTGTGCTTTTCTGATTATGTTGCATATATTTCCAGACAGTCTGGAAATCACAATAGATAAAACTCATTCTAGCTGAGCTATCATTTTCTAAGATATATGCCAACCATGCACTCTTGCTTCCTGGGGTCCACCCTGATATTACACTCTGTATACTATATCCAATTGTATTTGTCTGCCTTATCCAAATGTTGCATTCTTATTAGCAGAGTATATATATAACTGCCAGCCAGCCCTCTCCAGTCTCTGAGATCTTAGTGTTCTTTCTGTACATTTGTTAGTTTCATGTTTAGATTTATTTAGTACGTGTAACCCCGGGGCTGACTGGTGGAAATCATCTTTTTTGTAACTCCTTTTTACATGCTTTGGCATGAGTATGTAATAAATATTTTCTTTATTACTTGTTTGCCCTGTGTTTTCCTTACTTAGCACATGCATACAAGAACCTGAATTATAAGCTGGACTTATAATTTTAACAAGTGGAACCTTCAGTCTCTTCTTCTCGATTAACCTTAGTTAATGTCTGTCATAAAAGACCATCACTGAGAACTGTCTCACTTAAATTCTAACTGGCAATTTGTATACAGTCAAGACAAATTTCACCAAGTCAGCCTTGCCTCCCACTCAGTATTACTCAGCAGTAGCACTACAATTCTATAATATTCTGCTCTAATCGATCTCACTGCCAATCCTGTTTACAGACTCTCATTACATCTGCCTCTGAGCTTCTCTCCGTACTCCAGCATCAGGATTACCAGTACACTTAACCAACCTATGCCACCACAGTGCATCTCCTAGATGATCACACCACACAAATAACCACACTTACTTCGGGCAGTGTACCAGCAGAGCATTTATTTATAAAGTCATGGATCTCGCGACCAAAGAAGCCATTCATCCCTCAGACTGAATTTCCAATCAATTTCTATATACATTAGGGTACCATCTAGACTGCTCCACAGCTTTTCTTCTATTTAGTTACTAATCACTTATGGCATTACTCTCATCAGTCCACCAATCTCTCTTCGACTCATTTCACACTGGAATGCTTACTTAGTGACTTACCGCTTACTAATCGATTTCTTACTGCCAGACTACTTTGAACATCAAACCTTACATGAATTGAAGCTGTCACCAGAACTTTACAAATCATTGCAAATGCCACAGTGTACTGTCTGGTTCTTTTCTACTTCATGGATTCTTCCTTAGTGACTCCTTATTCATTACTCAGTTCCCTGCCTCCAGACCATACCTTGATATTCATACCTTTCACAAGTTGGATCATTCTCCAATGACTTCTTGTACCATTGCATTTCCACATTCCCAGTCTAGTACCTTATCTATCCAGTCATGCTCCCCATGTTCATTACACCTTTGCAATTCTGTGGGACAAGCATCATTCATCATCTTGGAAAATTGGACTTCCTTTGCCCTCCTTCACCTGGATTGACGTCATACTTTGGATTCCATTGCTCATGCAGAAGACCTACTCTTCAGCCTCAGGATCATCGTACAGTCAGCAGCATCATGGATCGAGGATGGATCATCGTCTCTCCAAGCAGCTCACCAACCTTTAATTAGCTATGGTTACTATAATCTAGGTCCTTCTCCATTTAGTATACCCAAAGAATGGGAAGACCTCTGGCCATGGGTTCTCAGAGGTTTCCCCCACCTGGGGGGGTTCCTCTCCTGAGTTCAAGGGGGTCATACTCTCCATGAGTTGGAGGAGGTATCTTTTTGGGCCTTCTATTCCCTATAAATTACTACCTACATACTTACTATTCATCGGTAGAAATACAAGCACTATATAACCCATTTCTCACGATTGCTATTCCACAAACACTGAATGGGAGGGCTTGCCCAAGGTTCAATGTGGGGAATAGCTCCTCCCACAACCTCTATTTAAGCCCTCCTCCAATGCACCTGCCTTGCTTGGGGAGTGTTTTTTAGTCCACCACCATCCCCTCCTCCTGCTTCTATGGATCTCTTCTCACACTTGTTCATGGGCCTTCTATTCTCTACAAATTACTACCTATGTACTTACTACTCAAGGGTGGGAATGGAGTAAAACCACAAAAAATACTACAAGCTACACAAACACTATATACCCCCATATCTCAATATTGCTATTCCACAAACATTGAACCAACCATACTTTTTCTGCTGTCCTACCTAGGGCTACCTTTCAAATGTGCTTGTTCAATGGAGCATTTTACTGGTGAAATAAAAATAGAAATACAAATACTGTAATACAGAATGAAAACACATAACGGACACACCAAGAAAAGAAAGGGGTCTGATTAATCAATACAATCATGGAAATCAACACAAGGCAACAAGGTGTCTGTGGTGTGACCAAACTGATGAATTGACAGTTGGGAGGTCCAAACTTAAAAAGATAACTGTGGGGTAGCTTTTATGCCAGTGGGCCCAGGGGTTCTAGATTTTAGCCATGAGGCTTAGTATTGTAGCAGGGTTCCATGTCAAATGAACGAGTTTTAATGGGCGATTACAAAATGAACAAATGCTAAAAAAGTGAATGTAATAACAGTGACTGCACACTACAGTGAATGCTACAATAGCAAATTCCTTACATCACCGCAGAACACTTTCCCCACTCAGAGTCTGGGTATATCGCAGTGCAGTCACCAGCTCAGCAGTACTACCGGGTGTCACTGGACACACTCTCTACGCCTGCCGGATTCTCTGGATGGTCCTCCTCAGCAAACTCTCCTCTCCCTCAGGTTAGTCAGCAACAACATTGTCTGCAATAGTGTGCACCCTTGTCATGCAGAGGGGCTCCACCCCCTGCACTCCCCACAGGGGGCTATGCCCCTGAACCACCCTATCTAAAGGATTATAACACCATGGTGCACTAGGACACAGGGGGTAGGTTATAACATTCATCGCTCAAATGTCACTGTCACTATTTTTGTACAGTCACCCAAATGTGTTGCGCTGTTTTGAATTCACTCATTTTATCGTGCTCATTTGACGTGCTACCTTGTAGGTTTAGTTTAACTCCAGATACAGTTTCCAGACATTCTGCAAGGCCTGCATAGTTTTAGCCATTTTGTGGGACAGCCTTTCCAGTGCAGCCAGTGTCTCCATAGCATTAAACCATTCAGTAGTGGTAGAAACTACTGTAGATTTCCATTTGCATAGCAGAAACCTCTTAGCAGACACACTGACTGTCAACTGCTATTGTGCTGAGGGGGAGTGTCTGGTGAGGCTTGCTGGGCAGAGCCCTAAGAGAAGCATTGGGAGAATATAGGGCAATATGAGGACCTACAATTACTGCACTGACTTGTTTGATGCCTGCCCACTATTCCTGTATTTATTTATTTAAAAGGTGGTAACCAGAAATGGCACACTGAGCTGAGGCTCGTTTTCAGGTGAGACCCAGGGGAAGGGAGTACAGGAGGAGCACAGTTACAAACTTATATAACAAGGCACAAATGCAGGCAAACCAAAGGTAGCAATAGTGAAACAGAAAAATGTGAAACAAGCAGGCAAATATAACAGGAATACAAACATCTGTGAATGCGTGCAGTTATGAGGAAGGAAAAGTGGACAGTGGACAGTACATGTTGGGGTAGGGGACAAGGCTAAGATGCCTCAAAAGAAGTGGAGATGAGCAGGTGAGAGTCGATGGATAGAAAAGGGAATTAGGAAGGGTGTAGACAGGAACAGGAGGCTGCAGGAAGTTGCCTTAGATGGTGTCTAAATGCATGAAGGGAAGGGAAGAGGTGGAAAGGAGAGTGGAATAGATTCCAGAGGGATGGGAGGTGGTAGGAGAAAGCAGCTTGGCCAGCAGAGGAATTATGGGTGGGGAATAAAGAGGATGTGGGAGTCTCTGGAGTGGAGAGAGCAGGAGGAGGAGAAAGTAGGGGAGATGAAAGAGAATAGGTGGGGGGGAAGGGACTTGAACCAATATTTGGCAATGAAGGAGGCACGGCAGGACTGGTAATGTGACAGGAGGGGGAGGATGGATAAAGAGGAATAGAGGGAGAAGTGGTAAGTACGGGTGGGGGGCTGGTAGCATATTTGCTGGTCAGTCCCAAAGAATGGATACAGTTGCTGGCATGTCCAGCATCTATCCTTAGGTATCAGACTCAGTTTTTATTTATTTAGTTTTTGTTGACTGGGTAAGTGCACGAGACAAATCCTGACTATTTTCAGGCACGACCTGGGGGGGAGGGGGGATACAGATGAATGCCAACTGACCTTGAATCAGATTAAGCTGTTGGTGCTATTTTGAGTGAATGAGGGAAATTTGGCCAGGACACTGGGGAAATTTCCCTACTTTTTTCAATAAGTGCCATGGGATCTTTAACATCCACTTGAACTACCACCAATCCAGGCAGATGGGACCTCGGTTTAACTTTTCATCCGAAAGGCGGCACCTCAGAAGTGCAGCACCCCTCTCATGTTGCACCACAGTGTCAGTACTGGGATATTAACCCAAGTGCCAGATGTGGGAACTGAACCCACAGCCCTCTGATCTCCCAGCCTCAGAGGCGAGTGTGCTACCTACTGAGCCACTAACTCTGCTAATTTTAAGAACAAGCTTGTGTCTAATACCACTAAAGAGTCTTTGGTCTAGTATTTCATGTCTGAGGTGACTATATACTGTATAAAGCTGGCTCTACCCTTCTGAAGCTTATTCCCAGCAAATATGAAGGAGTACACTACACATACATCTCTGCAAGCATCTGACAGTTCAGGTCCTAATAAACTATGGATTTGTAGATAATTCCACAAATCATGCTTAGAGAGGTCAAATTGTTGTTGTAGTGAGGAAAAGGAGTCCACATGCTGACTGTCTGGGCTAAACAGGCCTTTCACCCTATATATTCCTGTCTGGTCGCATGCCTTCCATCTTGGAGGAACCCCCTATGTGGAGAATATCAGTGGCCCATAGTGGTGCCAATTGGAGTGAGACTAGGTCTGTACCCATATATTTGTGGAATGTATCCCAGTACTCCTTTGAAGGCGACATAATAGGGTGGTCCGTGAGGTGCTGGGAAGCTTTATTGTACAGATAGGTAGCTGTTAGTGGGGTCCCTGCTACATTCTGTTCAATTTGGAACTACTGGAGAGATGTTGAGATGACTGGGCTGGACCAACACATGGCTTGAGATGCAAGATGGGCTATGAGGTAGCCTTGAAGCCACGGAAGTCCCCATCCCTCCCTGCTCAAATGGCTTCTTAGTTTGGCTCTGCTATATCTGGATGTTTTCCCTTCCCACAGGCACATTACCCAACTATGTGCTGCAAATTCTAATGGGCAGATGAAATGCTACAGTATATGCATTAACTTAGAGGCCAGCATTATAGTGAACACTTCTAGCTTGCCTGCTAAGGAAAGTGCCAGATGTTTCCACCTACCCAGTTCTGTTTTGGCTGATTCTAGGAGGGGATATAGATTGAGCCTCACCATCTTCTGAATGGATCAGTGGATAGATATGCCTGGATATGTCATGTCCTCCTCTACCTATTTTAAGCCCTTGTCTGCAAGTGTGTGGACTTTACTGTTGTTGTTTAAGAGGAGTACTATGCTCTTGGTCTAGATGACATTAAAGCCTGAGATACTAGTGAAAAGTTCTAGGGGCCCCAGTAAGGGTTCTAGTCATGCCTCCCAATTGGGCTGTAGTTTTAGCAGGTCATCTGCATGTAAGAGACTTCTGTATTCTGTGCCCCCAGCTTTGATACTTGTAAGAGTAGGGTGATTTTGTATAGCAATGACCAAAGATTCTACTGTGATTAGGAACAGGAAGAGAGACAGAGGATACTGCCTCATACCTTTCTGCAAGGGGAAGTCAGTGATCTCAGGCCACTTGTGAGGACACGGGCAACTGGGGAGCTGTAGAGTACGTAGACCCATCTAAGAAACATTGGACCGACTCCCATGCTTTACATGGTGTCCAAGAAGTTCCCTCACTCCACAGAGTTGAAGCCTTTCTCAAAGTCTATAGCCAAGGCTACTGCAAGCGTGGTGGAACTTTGTAGTATGTGTGTATTATGTTGTTAGGCATTCTTAAATGGTCAGTGCTGTGGTAGACCTTGATGAAACTGGCTTGGCTGGGATGACTCAGCCTTTGCAGGCTTAGCTCCAGTCACATTGCTGGCACTTTAGCCATGATTTTGGCATCTGCATTTATGGGGGAGATGGGTGTATAACTTCCTGGGAAGGTTGTATCTTTCCTCATTTTGGAAGGACTTTTATCACTGTTTCCCTGACAGTAGGTGGCATACTTCTATCTACTAGGGTTGGCTGGTACATTGCCAATTGTGTGGGCTGACCTCTTTAAAGACCATCTGATTATAATCCACAGGGAAGCCATCCCCTCCAGGAACTTTTCCAGTGCTGAGTGCCCTGATTGCTTTAGTGACCTGTTACAGCAATATGGAAGAATCTAGAGTGACAACTTGAGTTGGTGCTATCCTAGGGATGGGGAGTGAGCTCAGAAACATTTTAATGGATTCAGCTGTAGGGGGAATCTGGAGAAGCATACATGGTTTTATAGAATGTTTGCATTATCCTATTTATTTCTTTGGAGTCAGTTTGTATCACTCCTGTGCCATCCTATCTTTTTTTTATCTTATAGGCAATGGCAAGGAATTTGCTGGCTTTGTCCCCCCCCCCCCAGTGGGCATATTTTAACCAGAATAATGCCAGCTCAGCTTTCCTCATCATAGAAACAGAATTTTTTGACAGGAAAAAAAAACACTTGGCCCAGCCAGTCTGCTCAGATTTTCCCTGCCTAGTCTGTCTCTGCCGACCCTAACTGGTCTCCACTGAACCTCCTTCCTCCCTCCCTCTCTCCCTGCCTATTTACTAATATTCCCTTATGTCTATCCCATGCATGCTTGAAGCCCCCTACTGTTTTCGCCTCCACCACTTCTGCTGGCAGTCTGTTTCAGGCATCCACCACTCTTTCAGTGAATTAGTGCTTCCTTACATCCCTCTTAAACTCCACCCCCTCACTCAGCTTAATCTCCTAAATTCATTAAGTTTGATCCTTGTGCTAGTGATTTTTGCTACCAGATCTGGGGTGGGAGGATCCTGTTTTTATGCCTGCTCCAGATTCCCTAGTTAGGTCTTGAGGGAGTGAAGTTTCACCTTCCTTTCTTTCCCATATTGATTGCAAAGCTGATCATTTTCCCCTGCATGGTGGCTTTATAAGCCTCCCAAAGCATGCTTTTAAACACTTTGCCTGTATCGTGTGAGCTTGAGACCATATTTTGAAGGCAGAGTCCTGTAAGAGCAATGGATCCAATCACCAGGACTGTGAGTGTGGGTTATGTGTATAGTAAGGGCTTCACATTATTAGACAGTTACTGCCCCCCCCCCCGTAGATGCCCAATGTGTCTAAACTGGAGCAAGCCAGTAACCATCAGAGCACATATACCAATGTTGCTAGGAAGAAAAGAAGTGGTAATTCTCTACAGGCATTTCAGTGTGCAAGATTCCCTCACGTTTCCATTATAAAACTCCTTTAGTGCACAGGCAGAGGAGGATGGGGCTTATCAGAACTGCTCACTGCCTAGTACTGGGTGGCATGGGCAGGAGGGCACATTGCTGCTTTAAGTGTATCACACGGTGGAGAAATACAGAACAATCAATGAGGGAACCCAGGAGCCCAGGAGGTAAAGCAATGTACAGTATCAAACTATGGGAATACAAGTAAATAAATGGGCATCATACGCCCTTGACAGACTCAAACTTTACTCAAGTTTTGTTCATTCTTGTAACAGCCTTGAGCATGAAATGTCACTCCTTCAATGATGCAATAAGTTGACTGGGATGGAGTGACTTTGCTGAAAAAGGTACACAATTGAGTTCATTCAGGTAAACATGTAGAGGCATGAAACTGAGATTTAATTAACCAAAAATGACAACAGGGTAGTATAGTTATGTTCAGAGTGGAGGAATAAGCAAACTATAATGAAAGTACCAAAGTTAAGAACTATGGGGGCTATTCACAAAGGTGCGGAGTGGGTACACACCGCATAAATCGGGCGTGTATCCCACCCCACATTTACCTACACCCACCTGTGGCCACTGTACCCCCTACACAGGATTCTCTATCCACATACACCCCCCCATGCACCTGATCCCTTGGCCGATCATGCAGCTCCGCACTGGGGAGGGTCGTAGGGTGGGGACCAAGCCAGCAGTCCGTGTGATTCACAAACCCATGGAGTGCAACACATGGCAACTGGTGGATATGCAAACTAGAGGCAGCCATAACCACGGGTGTCTGGTTACTCACCCCTGAGGGAAACAGCCGCCAGCTGTGGCAGAAACAGTGGGGGGCGTCAGCCTCCCCAGTAGGGATGCTTCTGCCATCAAGGCACACTGGGAGGTCTCAGGGTGGTCACCTGGGGTACTCCCCAACATTACAGGCAGTGCTCTGTGTGCTGGCAAACATCATGGTGCCCCATGGGTGTGAGGGATCCACTGTGGGACCTGGTCCGGGCAGCTGATTGGCTGCCTGCTCGGATTCACCACTCTGCGCCTGCCTGCCCCCTGCAGACAGGGAGGGTGGGGCTGTGTAAGGGAGTTGGGCCGGGGCCAGTGTTAGTGAATACAGTCCCCATGCAGCTCTCCTAGGGGTATGGAGCTGCACAGACAGGATACATGCCTTTGGCACGTTTTTCCCGCCCGTTACTGAATAACCCCATTATTTTTTCATTAGCCATTGATCTTTAAACTCTGCCTTATTTTTACTCAAAATAATGTCCAAAGGCAGTCATTCCATGGGTAAATAACTCTTTGGGTATAACAATATTTTTTGGTATTAGTGTGACATTTGTGCCTGTTAAATTGTAAAGGATGACCTCGAGTTCCCTTGCTGTCATTTTTGAAATCTAGTTGAAACTCATTATTTATTTATTTATTGGAATGTTTGGAGTAACACCTTGGAGCAAAGCTTGTTTACAAAGGTTCCACGTCGGTGATACAATAATATGGTTACTATGATTAAAGAAAGGAGAAAGGATCATGCAAGATCCATGAAATACATATACAACATTACAATAACAAGAATTACATCAGTAATGTGCTAGTTTATAAGCACGGAAAACAGTACAAGTTGAAGCAGTAGATTCTGCCTTTTTTTTTTTTTTACCAATTATTTTACCAGGTGAGACACACTAAGCTGAAAGCTTGTTTGCAGGTGCAACCTGGGAGCACGAGGAAGTTAAGTGACTTGCTCAGGGTCACACAGTATGCAAGTGGGGGCTGTGGAATTCAAACCCAGGTCTCCAGATTTGCAGCTCAGAGCCTTAAACCACTGTGCCATACTGCCTCCTTCTGCCTTGTCAGAAAGAATTGGGCAGTTGTGGTAAAGCAACTTTGTAGTTGCCCAGGCATATCTGGTAGGACAACCAAGAGATTTTGTGGACTTGCCTCATGGCTGCACTAGCTTATGTGTCTTAAAGCAAGGTGTTGTCTCAGTGCTGTTTTAAACTGACTCAGATTGGATAGTTTCAGCATTGGGATAGGGAGTTCATTCAGCCAGTTTGGTGCCCAGTACGGGAAAGCCCTCATTGACTGCTAGGTCCTGCAATGTGGGACGTAAAGTGCATTTCTAGTTACACTTTTTGTAGTGTGGTGATTTGTAGTGACATGGAACAGGGAGTGGAGGTGGGGGGTTAACAGGGCCTTCTTCCCAAGTAGCAAGTATGGAATTGTATTCTTAGGTCTAGTGTGAGTCAATTTATACTTTGATACAGGTTGCAAGTGTGTGAGAACCTATCCGCATCTAGGATGAGTCTGCAGGCCTTATTCAGGAGGGTCTTGATTCTGTTAAAGTTGTTATCTGCTGCTGCTCCATAGATGACTAGACCATAATCCACAGAGAAGAGCACAGAAGAGGCCACCACAAGCTTCCTGGCCTCATGTGTCATAATGTGCTTGTGCCTGTAAAGAACCCCCAGTTTTTTTATTTACTGTGCTGACATGGTCTATATGCCTTGTGTATGCTGAGTGCTGTCGAGGTATATGCCAAGATATTTGAAAGACGTTACCTGTTCTGTTATTAGATAAGGGTCTTTGCAGATGGCATACATAAATAAAATATTTCCTCTTAGTCATCTCAAGTGATCCAAGATTTAGGTTTTTTAATTGGTTTTCATAGGGTTCATTTTTCTGTTTGTAAATCATTTTTACTCTTCACTAGGCTTGCTCCACCTTAAGAACATCCTTCTTTTTAAAAGGACACCACGAATGTCTGACATACTATATGCCATATAAAGTGGTGTAATCACTTCTGCTTTCCTACTTCTAAATTTTTTTTTTTATAGTCCAAAAGACCTTGTTGGCTTTTGCAACAACTGATATTTATTGGACATTAAATTCAAGTTTCTTATCTATAAATACCCCAAAGTCTTTTTCTTCATCTACAATTTTTAATACAGTATTACATGGTATATATATGTGTGGGATAAACTGGTTCCCAAAGTGTATGACACAGCCATTTGTTGATGCTAAAATGAATTCCCCATCTTGAAATGTAGTCTAGATCTGATTGCTGTGATTTAATTTGTGACATGTTACAAATAGGCCTTCCTAGCCTTGTATTATCATCTGCATATTTAGTGGCATAGTTTAGAAAATTTTGAACATATCAGATACAAAAATCTGAAAACGAATGGGACCAAACACTGACCCCTGTGGGACCCCACTCGTGACTTGTCCTGTGCTACCTAGAATTAATCGAGCTTATAATATAATTGTTTATACAGGAATTGGTTATTTTTTTTCTATAATTGCACAGTGTGGAATGGTGTCAGAAACATTTGCAAAATCGAGGAAAATGCAATCCACCGGTATACATTTGTCCAGGTTATTGGATACTGTTGTTAGAAGCTCAGTAGATTTGTCATGCATGTTCTTCCTGCAGTAAAACCGTGTTGTTCTAAATCAGTTCTACTTGTGGTTGTGAGTGTTTGATTATCTCATCTCTTAAAATGGACAAGCAGCTTATCAGGAATTAGATGTGAGACTTATAGCACAATAGTTATGAAAGTCTGTTTAATTTTTATTCTTGTATATAAATATAACTTAAGCCATTTTCCATTCCTGTGGTACGACCACTCCTTTAATGAAGCCTGAAGTAAGATTTTCAGAGTGTATGCTATGTTATTCTTTAGTGCTTTGAGTATATGTGAAGATATTCCATCTGGTCTGGTTGAGCTTTGCTTTTTTAGTTTTTGTAATTTTATCAATAGCTTTTTCTTCAGTAGTAGTGAGCACTTGAAAGATATTATCATCATGTGACTGACGTGGTTTAGTATTTTTGCTTTTTTCCATTAAATACCAAGCAGAAGTATTAATTAAAGGTATTTGCAATATAATTGAGTTCAGTGACACATTTACCTGCAACTGTTAAGGAACACAGTTTTGTATTTCAATTTTTTAGGGAATTAAGGCAAGGCAATTTTATTTACATAACCGTAAAATTCATTTTTGTGTACAGTGCGTCGCCATTATGAGCTCCATTCGTTGTTCAGCATGTTTTATTTTTTTACATTTTTTGAGCACCTCCTTATATTTAAACATAGAAACATGGACTTTGATGGCAGATAAGGACCACTTGGCCCACCCAGTCTGCCCATTTCCCTACCTATTGGATAAGCTGCAGCTCATAGTTAACCAACAGCCTACTTCCTCCTACCCCCCACTAGAATTGCTTTATGTCTGTCCCAAGCATTCTTGAATTCCCCCACTGTTTTTGACCCCACGACCTCCTCAGGAAGGCCATTCCATGTGTCCTCCATGAAAAAATGTTTCCTCATATTGCCTCTGAGTCGTCCCCCCTCTATCTTCAAATTGAACCCCCTTGTTCTTGAGCATCTCTTTTTCTGAAAGATGCTACCTTCTTGGACTTTGTTGATTCCCTTGAGGTACTTAAATGTTTTTATCATGCCCCCCCTTCCTTTCCTCGAGGGTATACATATTAAGCTCCTTTAGTCTCTCTTTGTATGGCTTCTGGTGCAGACCCTGCACCATTTGAGTTGCCCTCCTCTGGACTGCCTCCATCCTGTCTATGTCCTTGTGGAGATGGGGTCTCCAGAACTGCATGCAATATTCCAGATGGGGTCTCACCAACTGTCTGTGCAGAGGAATAACAACTTCCTGTTTTCTACTGGTGGTGTCTCTCCTTGTATATCTCAATATCCCCCAGCCCTCCTTACTGCCATCTCACATTGCTTGCCTACCTTTAAGTCATCTGATATGACTACCCCCAAGTACCTTTCCATTTTTGTTGTTGTTAGTACCTCCCCCCACATTGTGTACTCTTCCCCTGGGTTTTTGTTTCCCAGGTGCATTATGTTGCACTTCTTTGCACTGAATCTAAGCTGCCATACTTTTGAGCATTCCTCCATCCTTGCCAAGTTGCTTCTCATCCTTTCCACCCCCTCTTGTGCATCAACCCTGTTGCAGATCTTTGTATCATCTTTGTGTCATCTGCAAAGAGGCATACTTTTCTCCTCTGCAATGTCATCTATAAAGACATTAAAGAGGACCTGACCCAGTACTGAAACCTGCGGTACCCACTAGTAACCCCTCTTTCTTCAGAGTGGACTCTGTTTACTATTACCGTCTGTGTCCTGTTGTCTAGCCAATGTTTTACCCAAGCTACAACCTTGGGACTGACTCCCAGGCTGGCTAACTTGTTTATTAATCTTTTGTGTGTGACTGTATCAAATGCCTTGCCAAAGTCTAGGATTTCATTCATATAGTTTTTTGTTTTGTTGTATTCAGTGTATAAATTTGAATTTATTTTCATTATCTTCAAAATTTCCTTGTTCATCCACTTTGGTCTTATACTTTTTTGGATCTATTTTTTATTTCTTATTATGTATTTGTCACATAAGGATACTGTAGTTATTTTATTTTTTCCCAATTTTTTTTCAATAGAGCAGTCTTTTAGAAAATTATCCCAATTAATTAAGCTGATTTCACTGAGTATTCTGGAAACATTCGTCTTGTTATATAAGTACACTTTCCTGCAGCTTTTAATTTGATTGGCATCAATGCCCATGTTGAAGAATACTGTGTTGTGATCATTGTCTCTGAAGGGTGCTTTAACTGTACAGTTATGAATATTCCCAGTATCTGTACTTAATACAATATCTAGCGTGTTGTTTCATCTAGTAGGATGATATACATGCTGATATGGATTTTTAATTTTTTTTATTTAGTTGTTTAACCAGGTATAGCACACTAAGCTGAAAGCTTTTTTACAGGAGCGACCTGGAAGCACAAGGAGGTTAAGTGACTTGCTCAGGGTCACACAGTATGCAAGTGAAAGCTGTGGGATTCAAATCCAGGTCTGGTTTGGTGGATGTCACCAGATTTGCAGCTCAGAGCCTTGGACCACTGCGCTATACTGCCTCCTAATGATATAATGATATACATGTATTCAAAAATTATTTACTAGATACCAAACTAGCTTGGTGGGAAACTCAATTTATGTCCCAATAATTTAAGTCCCCTAGGAAGATCTCATCTCCAAAAGTGCCTAAGAGGTGGATAGGTAGAAAAGGGGCAAAATTCAACATGGAGAACCAGGGATAAAGGACAACTAGGGAAGGGGCTGGAGTAGAACAGCTAAGCAGTCTACAGAGGTCAAATCATGGAAAGCCATGTGTGCCAATGCCAGGAGCCTTAGCAACAAGATGGAAGATCTGGAGACTGTCATGGTGCAGTCAGACCTGGACATTGTGGCCATCACAGAAACCTGGTGTAATGATAACCAGGACTGGGAGATGGCTATACCTGGCTACAACATATTCAGAAGAGGCAGGGCAGGTAGGAAGGGAGGAGGAGTGGCACTGTATGTGAAAAATGACATAAGGGCCACAGAGATCCAGGAGAAACAAAATGGGGGAGAGATACTGTGGGTTAAGCTGGAAAGGAAAATGGGGCCAGCCATTCGCACAGGTGTGGTCTATAGACCACCAGCCCAGGAGGAAGAAACAGATAGGGAGCTGATGCTAGCCATGCAAAGGATGGCAGACAAGGGTGAGGTAGTGCTGGTTGGAGACCTCAGTATTCCAGACGTGGATTGGAGCACCCCAGCAGCAGCAGCAGCAGCATCATCTAGGAGCAGATTTATCCTGGACTCCCTTCAGGGTGCCTTCCTCAAGCAACTGGTCATGGAACCAACTCAGCAGAAGGCAACACTGGACCTTGTGCTCACAAACAGAGACATTGTGATGGGGTCACAGTGGGGGAGCACCTGGGGAACAGTGACCACCAGTGATTGTGGTTTGAAATCACTGAAGAAGCAGAACCAAACCACACAAAAACATGTATCCTGGATTTTAGGTGGACAGACTTTGGGAAAATGGGGAGATGCTTGAAAGAGGCATTAAGAGGAATGGGGCAGGAATCAGGAGTTGAAGAACAGTGGACATTATTTAAAATGGGGATTACAAGAACAACATAATTATGCATTAAGCAGGTTAGCAAGGGGAAAAGGAAGAGGAGGCCATTATGGTTTTCCAAGGAGGTATCGGGAAAGTGAAAGCCAAAAAGATTGCTTTCAGGCAATACAAAAAGACACAGGCAGAAGGGGATAGGGAGAAGTACCAGCAGAAGCAAAGGGAGGCAGGGAGGTCAGTAAGGGAAGCCAAAGCTCAGACAGAGGAGCACATTGCAAAATCAGTGGGTAGAGGGGACAAAACCTTTTACAGATACATAAGTGAAAAAATAAAGGCAAAGGGAGGGATAGTGAGACTGAAGGGGGAGGATGGGGGCCACGTGGAGGATGACAACAGTAAAGCTGACATATTGAACAGGTATTTCTGCTCAGTCTTTTCTGAGGAAGAGGAGGGTAATGGGTTTGAAGGGAGTACAAGGGGTGGGAATGGTGCAGAAATGGACACAAGTCCCTTTACACGAGAAAGGGTCCTGAAGGAACTAGAAGTAGTTAGAGTTGATAAAGCAATGGGGCGAGATGGGGTGCACCCCAGGGTCCTTAAAGAACTAAGAGAGGTGGTGGCTGAACCTCTGGCAATCCTGTTTAGCTGATCACTGTAAACAGGGGAGGTACCCAAAGACTGGAGGACAGCAGATGCAGTCCCCTTATACAAAAGTGGGAACAAAGAGGAAGCAGGGAACTACAGACCAGTCAGCCTCACCTCAGTAGTGAGGAGGATCATGGAAGCTCTACTGAAGAGGAGATTGGTGGAACATCCGGTTGTCAATGGACTTCAGGACCCAAGGCAGCATGGTTTCACCAGGGGGAGGTCATGTCAGACAGACCTTGTTGAATTTTTTGACTGGGTGACTAAGAAGGTGGATCAGGGGAAGGCAGTGGACTGGCATATCTGGACTTTAGCAAGGCCTTTGATACTGTGCCATATAGAAGACTATTACACAAACTGGGGAATATGGGTGTGGGCAGGACAGTAGTGCAGTGAGTAGGTAACTGGCAGGGTGGTAGGATACAGAGGGTGGTGGTAAATGGCTGTCACTCCACAGAGGCTGGGACTGGTCCTATTCAATATCTTCATCAGTGACATTGCACAGGACCTAGAAGGCAGAATTTCCCTGTTTGCTGATGACACAAAGCTCTGTAACAGAGTAGACACACCAGAGGGTGTAGACAGAATGAGAAGGGACCTGCAGAAACTCGAAGAATGGTCAGGGGTTTGGCAGTTAAAATGCAATGCATAGAAGTACAAGATAATGCATATGGGGCACAAAAACTCTGGCACAATATATCAATTGGAGGGTGAGGATATAGCATGCACCAAGCAGGAAAGGGATCTTGGGGTTATCATCTCTGATGACCTCAAGGTAGGGAAACAGTGTGACAAGGCAGCAGGTAAAGCAAATAGGATGCTGGGATGCATAGGCAGGGGCATCACTAGCAGGAAAAGGGGCTGTCATAATTCCACTATACAAGACACTAGTGAGGCCCTACCTGGAGTACAGTGTACAGTTCTGGAGACCTTACTAATTACGCAAGGACATAGACAGGGTAGAGAAGGTTCAGAGGAGGGCAATAAAGATGGTACATGGATTACATCACAAATCCTATGAGGACAGATTGAAGGAAATGAATAAGTACTCCCTGGAGGAGAGAAAGGAGAGAGGGGATATGCTAGAGACATTCAAGTATCTTTCAGGGAGGAACAGGGTGCAGGAATACACTATTTTTAAGTGAAAAGATGTTCCAGGACTAGAGGGCATGGGATGAAGTTGGAGGGAGGACGATTCAGAGGAAACATGGGGAAGAATTTCTTCACAGAACAGGTGGTAGACAAGTGGAACACCCTGCCAGAGGATGTGGTGGGGGCTGAAACAATCACAGGATTTAAGAATGCATGGGATAGACATAAAGGAATTCTGGAGGTCAGGGTTAAGGGGCAACAGACTTCTAGGAAAACATGAAGTAAACTTACAAGCTCAAATGGGCAGACTGGGTGGGCCATAGGCCCTTATCTGCCAATACTTTCTATGTATCTGTGTATTTTATCACAGAGGTTAAATATAGACAGTTTGAGGCATACACAGCTATGCCTCCTCCTTCCTTATACTGACAGTGTAACCTAAACAGTTGATACCCATGTAAATCTTTCCCCCAGGTATCACTGTGATTCAACCATGTTTTAGTTATGCAAATTAGGTCTAGGTCTTTTTCTGGTTTCTATTATATCTACCAGTGTGTTTTTATTTAAACTTCCTAGAGTTACTCATCAGACATTTGATGGATTCTGTTTTGTTCTCATAGAGGTGGTCATCAGACATTTGATTGATTCTGTTTTGTTTAGCTGTTTTTCTGCTTTATCTTTAATCAGTCAAGAGTTACTCATCAGATATTTGATAGATTCTGTTTAGTTTAGCTGTTTTTCTGCTTTTTGTTTAACCAGTCTACTTTGTGCCCCCCCCCACCTGCTTAGTTTAAATGAATATTTGTTAATGGTGAATTAAATAGACCTCCAAGGGTGTCAGCAGTTGCATGGCTCAAGTGAAGGCCATCTGTGGCATACAGGTGGTTTTTACACACAAATCTCGCCCATTAATTCATAAACTCTATTCCTTCTTTTACCAGTTTTATAACCTTGCATTAATTCTGATGCTGGAGTTACTTTTTTTCAGGGTGACCTTGGTATACTGGCAGTATCCCAGAGATAAGCAGGGTTGTACCACTGCTTTTTATTTCTTTTCCTAGATCAACAATCTCTTCACAAATATCTTTTTCATGGTCACGTGCAATTTTGTTTATATCAATATGTACTACCACTATTTGGGCTGACCCTTATTTATTCAGCAAACCACAGAGTAGGTTTCTTATATCACAAATGTTGGCACCCATTAGGCAGGATACTGTCCTGTCCAGTTTGTAATCTTTACAGATTGTACTGTCACATTTCCTTAATATGGAATCACCAATTACTAAAATTTGTTCCTGGGCTTTCTGTGCATTTGAGGTTGAAGTGCAATTTGCCTATACACATTGTACTGACATCTCACTATCAGCTAACACTGAAAACCTGTTTGCTAAAGAGATTTCCTTATCCTTTAGCACAACCCTTTTTCCCTTTTGCATGGTATGTTACATTGAACCATTCCTCTCCTGGGCTATATAAATCAGTTCTGCCTCTTTTATTGATTCTTTCTACTTGCACGTTACCTTCAGTACTATTCTGCTCCTTCCATTCTCTTTTTCTGGACCAATTGCTTTCAGACGCCCTGCATACCTTGTTTACATAAAAATCATCATTTGCTTGACTTTCCATGATGTGCTCAATCTTGTTTCTTTCTATACTATTTGCTAATCTCATTTATTCATTAATGAGATTGTGATATTTTATACACGTACTACACTTGAATTTATCGTTTTCATTCTCTGCCATAGAGGGATTGACGGTATACATTTGGCAGTATAAACATTTCACATTTGAGCCTTCTTTGCATAGTAACAACAATATATCCTCCGTGCTATTCATCGCTATTGCAATTTAGCTTAGTATGTGTATGTGAGGAAAATAGTATTTGCCCAGTATAAAGAAGCAGAGTGCCTCACCCCCTTCACCACTAATCTGGCTGATACCAGCAGATACGTTTGCCTCTGCCATGTATCGCCTCCACTCACGCTTGGCTCCACTCACTAGGGGCCGAATCTATGCACCCAAGAACCCAGAAATGTTGGGTCATAGAGCTAGGGGCTCAGAGAGCTGCTGACATTAAAATTTAATAAAAAAATGTAAAAATGCAACAAAATGCTCAGTCAGCCTTTGCCAGGCTGCTGAGCTTCAGTAATATGTTTAAAAGGTATACAAACCAAGAAGAAGCCCCTTTCTATGATATTGTAGTCTTCTGTGCTGCACTAAGAGACTATAAGTCCCAGGCACCCTTGCGTGGTCACTGAAGCAACCTATCACTCTCTCCCTGTTTTTGTAATTGGGCTCCATTTTAAAAAGATTTGGGCGTCGCAACCTGGGTTGCGGTGCCCAAACCTGGAAATGTGCCAGCTGTCAGGGGTGTACCATATTCAAAGGGCACAGATTTATGGCACACCCCTGACAACACTGACACACACAGTATTGTGCTGCACCCTCAGAAATGAGGGTTCCCCCATGCATATACAGCTCAGCACAACATTGAAACATTTCAGAAGTGCAAATTGGCCACCACCAGCAGCACAGAATTATGCTTCTGAAACCCTGCCCCAACTTGTGCACAGCCCCGGCAGCCCAGTGTTTAGGGCTGAACACCCTGGCCAATCTGCAGTCCCTCCCCAGCCCCAGACAGAGTGAACTGTATATACATACCCCGATCCCTGTATCCCAGTTGTTGTAGTTGTCCCCCCCATCCCTTGTAGTATAGTGGTCCCCCCTCCCCACGCCCGATCACAGTTATATGAAAATAAATTCCCAATCCCTGTATCCCTGGTGATATAACAGTCCCCCCTCCCCAACCCTGATCTGTGTAAAAATAGATTAAATCCCCCATATCCCTGGTAGTCTAGTAGGTCCCCCATCCAGTCTTGATCCATATATGAATTAAAAAGTCCATTGTCCCTGGTAGTCAAGTGTCAACCCAAACCCCTCCACCCAGTTAGGCAATGACCCACCACCCTACTCCCCTCCCAGCCTGACTGGAGCCAATGACTGGTACAGCCCTCCTCATACCATCATGACCAGCCACTGACTGTACTGTTAATGAGTGTGTACAGTATATAGTACACCCTCATTGGTTGACCAGTCAACCAATGAGCACATACTATGTACTGCACACACTCATTGACAGCTCAGTTGGTGGCTGGTTGTGGTGGTGGAGGAGGGCTGCACCGGTCACCAGCTTTGATCGGGCTGGGGGTGGGGTGATGGATCATTGCCTAAATGGGGGCACTTGACTACCAGGGACAGGGGACTTTTTAGTTCATATACAGATTGGGGCTGGGGGGACTCACTAGACTACCAGGGATATGGGAGAGTTGAACTATTTTTACAGAGATCGGGGATCAGGAAGGGGGCCCACTAGACTAGCAGGCATACTGGGGATTTGATCTATTTATACAGAGATGAGGGATCAGCAGGGGAGACCCACTAGACTACCAGGGATATGGGGGATTTAATCTATTTATGTAAAGATCGTGGATCAGGGAGGGTTGATGCACTAGACTTCCAAAGATACAGGGGATTTAAACTATTTTTACACAGATTGGGATTGGGAAGGGGGACCCACTTGACTATCAGGGAGAATGGATGATTTTAATTATTTTTACACAGATCAGGGCTTGGGAGAGGGACACACTAGACTACCAGGGAGAACAGGAGATTGAAATTATTTTCACACACAGATCACGGCTGGGAAGGTGGGACTGCTATACCTTCAGGGATAAGAGGATCAGGAATTTATTATCATACAACTGTGATCAGGGCTGGGGGGGTACTGGCCTGGCACAGTTCAAGGCAATGTAGGCATGCAGATGAGCACATAATGGGCATGCAAATGGCCCCATTGTGCTCTGCATGTCCAATGAGCTCATTTGAATGTTTGGGCTAAATATTGCTCATGGAGGCCATGGCACACACCAGTGTGCACCATGCAGTACCCCTATGGGTGGTCGTCAGTCCTGCACCCTGGTTGCATGGCACATGGCAACCCCTTGCTATGCACCATGCATCCAGGGTCCCATATTCAAACAGATTGCATAGTCTTTTTGGATTTCACAATCTGTTTGAACATGGCACCAGAGCCAGCTGGCCCAAGTTATATGCGTGGCGCACCATTTTGAGTGAACATCCAGCCGACTCTGAATATTCCCCCACTGTGTTTTTTTTTTGTTTAGTATTTTCAATTATAAAACACACACATTTAGAGGAAGTTTTGGGGATTATGATGTACACTTGCACATATCAATTTACATTCAACAACAGCTATTAGCCCCTTTTACCATTATAAGCACTCAGAACCTATAACTTAGTTGAAAGGACCTGTTTGATTTTATGACTGCCAACACTGCAACATGTGCTAATGCGGTTTCTCAAGTAAATTCATACATACAGTATACCAAAGTCAGGTAAGCCTGTACAAATTAAGCAGTTTATTCACTGTTTCAGTTACCACGTGGTTTATGCTGCCTGGTGCTACTGCCCCAAAGTTTACATGTTCAATCCACCAGACAACAAAAAGTAAGGATGCAGTAGTATCTCAGAGCAATAAAGGTATTCCATCTAAACAATGCCCTGGGGCATATGTGACCCACTACCTTTCAGATTTGTGTCCCTGGAGCATATACTACCTAGGGAGAGAGAACACAACCCTTTATTAGTCCTCCCGAAAAGAAAAACCTGGTTGATAGATCATTTAAATGCTACCAAGCCTGTGACTCAGAATGAAACAATTCAATCAAAATGCCCTATTTATAAACCAAAATGTTACATGGAATTGTATTTGCCAATGTTCATGTTACTTTAAATTGGCTGCTTTAACTCCACATATGTAGCCGTTCAGGTTTACAACAGTGTTTTTTGTTAGCACTTATTCAGCACTTCAAATTCATTGCACAGTAAATGCACTGAAAAAGTTTATTGACCTCACGTGCTTTGTTTCATTTTGGACCTTTCCGAGTATCTGCTAGCATACAAGTGCAAAAAGAATAAGCATTCAGAAAAGTGGGGTTACTAAGGTCACGAAGACCAAACACAGACATATCATTCATAAATCCTTACGTAGCATGCGAATTTTGCAAAAACTGTGTTCCATATCAGATACCTTAGAAACACCAGAGAAACTATTAGAGCAACTGGAACGGTTTTTAGAGGGCTATAACTGCTGACCTTAAGAGACCAGGAGAGACTAATAGTAGACCAGTGAGTAATAGTAGAGGAGGTACAGACTACTGTTAATCAGGGATTGAAAAGTAAGTATCGGGGGAAGATGGCTGGCTAGCCAGTCAACTATTGTTAGACTTTGAAAGACTTTTAAAGACCCCCTAGCCCCACACTTAGTGACAGTTACTCAGGAGAGTATAGATCAAGGAAAATTCCTAAATCAGTGGAAAACAGCCCATATTTCAGTAATTCAAAAACATGAAAAAGATCTGGAACTGTGTGCATCCTATCATGCATTATCATTGATTAATTTACAGGTAGATGTAAAACATATTACGTAAATGTTGAAAATAATACCGCTCATTATAAGTAAACTAGTGCATCAGGGCCAGTCATTATTTTACCCACAAAGGGAACTAACTGAACACACTTGATCATAACTATTACTGTCAAAAAGACTTTTGACAGGCTACATTAAACGGACAATATCTAAAATAAGCACTGAAGTCCCGTATGTTTTGGAACTAATTCATAAACTGTGGTTTACTTGTCTACCATGGACCATGAGCAAGTGTAAGGGTCGGTGGGGCAATGTCCTTGCCTTTTAATCATTTACAGGGTACAATACAGGGATGTCCCCTTTTCCTTCTACTCTTTACTCTGGGGATAGAACCACAAGGCATGAAAATTAGTCACTTGACCAGAAATAAAAGGTATAGTAGTCCCAACCCCCAAGAAAATAGCTACCAAAACAGAAACACAACCCAGGCAAAATGTCCTTTTTCAGAACATGTATTGCTGCAGCACAAAATATAATCATTAGGCTATGGTTCACAAAAGAATCAACTGACTGGGAAAAACTGGTTCATCTAGTGATGTAAATTACGGTAATAGAAGACATGGTAATCTTAGTACTTAACTGAGAATGGCAAAAACATCTTTAGAGTGTATCCATTTGACATTTATTGCAGAAGAGAGGTTTCACTAACAATGGAAACCCCATAAAAGGAATGAAAAGGGAGGTAGACGTATACCTTAGATGGAGAGATTAAAGGGACACTGTCAACCTGTTTTGCATCATATTATTTCTAGTTGAAACCTCACATTTTATGATTGCTTACTATCTCTGAAGTTCACTGATGTTGCTGTTTGTTTTGTCTGTCTCCTTGCTTAGTAGAAGTGAAATGCATGCTAATATATATTTATAAACAACCTTGTTTTTGTTTACAATCCTGGTTCTGTTCTTACTGCATGCTTCCTGAGCATTGCAAACATCCCCAAACAGTTCAGTCACTCATAAGGCAGTAGCCTCCTGAACTCCCACTGCATCATGAGGGGCTAGACTGTGTTGTGGGTGTTCTCAAGTCCAGGAAAGATGTATTTGGAGCTGATCAAGGAATGTAAACAAACCTGTTTTGGTGTGGTAACACCAGTAGGTTGGGCAGTCTGTTTTTTACTTTTTTAAAGAAAATTTGAGTCAGACTCAAACTACCAGCTACTGTACAAAAACAATCTTTGCAGAATTTTGGCAATCCTGAAATATGTTTTTTTAAACTAGGGACACTTTGAGACCCAAGGGGGTTGACAGTGCCCCTTTAAGAAAAACACTATTACAGATATTTTAATTATGAATTGCCTCCATCAGAGTAACTGGAATCCCAGTCCTTGACTGTATGTAAATGGATATTCAATGAAATGTTAAAGCAGAATGTACAGTATGAATTTAAATTGCATGGCATATAATGCTTAACTGGCTATGAAAGGCATATGGGTATGCTGTCTGTAATGTATAAGTTGTACAAGTAAAATAAACATTTTCTGTAACATGAAAAAAGAAAGGAAAACACCTTATACTAATACCAGTACACCAAACTAAGAAAAACATTTTCTACAAAACACTCACATACTGTATAAAAACTATGAAACCACACACACACAAATTTAAACTCAGGGAGTTTCTGGCTGTCTGTGAATGGGAGCACAGCAAAGTACTGCCTAGGTATGTTCTCTCAGGCTGCATTTTTTTGGTCTTTCAGACTTTAAAATAAAGTTGCATTTATTAAATCTCTGAGTGTGCATTTTTTTTTATTTCATTTTATCTTGTTTGGTAGCTGGACCTTTCCAGTCAAGCACTGGTTCCTTTTTTTATCACACTTATAAGAAATACTGTCAATATCCAAGTTTACTGTTATCGTCTTTGCAGTTGTTTACATGGTAAAAATTATTTTCAAAAACCTGCATTTAGATAACATGCCACAAAACATAAAGAAATGTCTAGTTCGGTTAACAAAGACCCTGGGCTGGATTCTCAAAAGACTTTGAAGGTGAAAAATGTGCACAAATCTCCAAAAAATGGTGCAGGTGCAGACAAAAAGCCCAGTTGCACTGTGGGATATTCTCAAAACATCCACAGCTGTGGGAAAAATAGTCTGCAGATTGTGGAAAAAAATACAGCCGCAGAATTATTTGTGGAGAAAAAAAGCCATTGAAAAGTATGTATCATCCCCTTAATAGCTATTCTCAATCACTGCTTCACCTTAGCTGTGGAAGAAATGTCGCACACATGCTGCACCAAAGGGACTGAGGCGTAACTCACATCCTGAGCAGAAGGCAGTGCACTGGCAATAGAGAACCAATTATAGTTGGAGTTGATGTACCATTCAACAACAACCAGGGGCCTTATAGTAGTGTCAGATGTCAGATCACTAATAGTACACAATACTATTGAAATGCAACAGAGCACACCCACATGATCCACTGCAGCCCATATAGGAGCTCCACAGGCAGTAAAGGCAGAGGAAGTAACAGACAGAAGCGAGGACAACAGACACAGGCAAATGAAAAACACCAGAGACACATCCCACATCTACAAAATGCCACTGGGTGCATGGACCTGCTATATGTATAGTGCAAGGCACAGCCATCACAGTGTGACTGGGGTACACTGGTGGATGGTGTGGCTGTATCTGCCTGTACTGTTGCTGCCATATGTGTACTGGTCTTGCTTGGTTGTAGTTGCCCACCATAGCATGTTGTTGCATCTGCTGCTGCTGTGCAAGTTCAGGCAGGGCATGCTGCTGCTGTGGTACAAGCGCCTGCACATACAGGTGGTGATGTGGTGGTCCCAATGGTGAGTCTGGCTGCTGGCCTCCCTGAGTGTTCTGGTTCTGCTGCATGTTTTGCAAAACTTTCACAGTGGTTCCTGCTCCAGTTAATTTGACTCATCTGTTGCCTTTTCTGCTGAAACTTTATATTATTTCTGCAGCTGCGAATCTGCACTTGAGCAAAATCCACACAGGCGGCATTGTGTAACATACCTTTCTTTGTGATGTTCTGCACATGCAGAGTTTTCAACTAAAAATATCCTGCCTATGCGTTTCCGAAGTCTGCTGATCTTTTTTTCTGCATGTGCGTAATTTTCTCCTGTTTCAGAATCCAGCCCCCTTGCTCTGCATGTTCTGTTTAAAAGAAATGGTTGGGAAAAATTTCTATGGTTTATCATGGTATACTATGGTTTAGTTGGCAGGAAGAGATAATAAGGCCCATCAAGGCTACCAACCCACTTCTCAGCAGTTAGCTTGATAGAAGTACCCATTTAAGCTTAGTACATCAAGCTTTTTTGGAAAACATCCTTGTTTATAGAGTTAACAATAGAGTTAGGAAAACTGTTTCAAGTCTAGATCAATCTTTGTGTGTAAGTTTAATTTATGCATTATCTTTGGTGTAACTTGAATGAGTTGCCAACAATTTCCTCATGTCTCTCATTCTCTAATATGGTAATGGAACCACATCAAAGGCATAACACTGCTATCTTGGAGAATATCATAATAGATCCCATCTGACCCTATGAACTTCCAAGGATATCAACTGGGCCATCCAGTCTTTCCACGTAAATTGTGTTCTCCAGACTTTTAATAATTTTACCTGCCCATGTCTGGATATCCTCAGTTTGTTTTATATCATTTTTATGGTATGGGGACCAAAATTGAGAGGGATGTGGTAGATATATAGGGTCCCAGCAAACTTCTATGCAGCGGAAGAATTACAATTTTGTTTCAGGAGACAAAATGTCTCTTAATGCATACAGAAAATTGCCCGGACTTGTTATTTATCACTGCACAGTGTTTTGATGATAAGTTATTAGAGATGACAACACCCAGGTCCCTAAGTTATTAGAGACGGTAACAGCCAGGTCCCTTTCATCTGACATCACTTTAAT
Source organism: Neoceratodus forsteri (assembly GCA_016271365.2). Classification (NCBI taxonomy): domain Eukaryota; kingdom Metazoa; phylum Chordata; order Ceratodontiformes; family Ceratodontidae; genus Neoceratodus; species Neoceratodus forsteri. The sequence goes on along the minus strand of CM057453.1, from coordinate 1,124,502,303 downwards.
TTTTGCTCCTTTCATGAAGTACCTGTGGCCTTTGCTTTTCATAAGCAATGTCCCAGGACAAACCAGCCACACAAGAGTTTCACAGTTCATAAATCATTATTTTCTTCACATACAGGCTCTCACATATATGCAAGGAAAATTAAGATTTATGAACTGTGAAAGTAAAGCTTGGACTTGTGTGGCTGGTTTGTCCAGGGACATTGCTTTCTGACATGTAATTTCCCTGCTGGCTCCTTATACTACTGGACTTTAATGATTTTGCAAAGGGGACACATCTGTTCATCTGGCTCTGCTTTGTTTTTTCAATCAATATGGGATACTTTACGTTTTTCAGTGTTTGATGACATATCCCATTTAACTGTCCAACTGACAACCCTGTCAAGATCATCATGAAAAGTGTTAGCATATGATGAATTCTCTACAATGTAGTCCAGTTTGGAATTGTCAGCAAACTTGAAACTAAACTAAAACTCCTTCACCCATGTTATTGGTGAAAATCTTGAAAAGTAAAAGGCCCAACACCGATCTCTGAGGGACACATCTAATGACCTGAGATTCAGATAAGAAGCCTTTCTTCCTGATTCTTTGAGTTCTTGATTTTAACTATTCCTTGATCCATTGAATTATATAGCTGTCTATACCCAGAGTGGTGAGCTTTGTTATAATTCCATCTTGTGGTGCAGTATCAAAGGCCTTAGATAAATCAAGTAAAATAACATCTACTAGAGTGGTGCTATCCAGGGATTTACTAACTGGCTCATGAAATGCTAAGCAGTTCCTGGTACACAATCCTTTGGTTATAAACCCTTGCTCTTGCCGATCATTTAGATTGCTTGAATTTAAAGGGGAACTCTCATCTTCAGGATTTCTTAATGTCTGAAAGCCCATAAAAAGCTAATTTGAGTGAGCTACTATGCTTACCTGTGTGTCTTAGCAGTCCGAAGTTATTCATATGAAAATCAGCTTGTAATTAAGGACGGGCAGCCATGTGTTTTAGGCTTCTGATAGGCAATGATGTCACAGCAGACTTGGCCCTGCTTTGATCGCAGATAATCCAGTAGGTTAAATAGGAAGTTGTATGTTTTATTAAGTGTGTTTTAAGGTGTTATTATATTACAACACTTTCTACATTTATAATATTTGTTTTGTATGTGCATTGAAACTAGGGTGAGTTATCATGTGTACATTTTGAACTGCTAGCAAAAATAATTCTGGTATTGTTATGTTAGAAACTTCCATTCAGTCCAAAGCATTTCAGTAAGAAAGGGTTTTACACTTTTACCTTTACCAAAAGGAATAAACTACTCTTTTAATAACACGTTTTAAGTTATATAGGTTTTAACACTGTTGTTCATCTATGTGTTTTTGCAATTAATAAACAAGAAATTGTGTCCTATTTTTTTCTTTTCAAGTCAGATCTGGATAGAAAGAGAATAATATCTGCAGAATCATAACAAATGCTCTGATTGTTTTTACTGTCTTTGTCCAGGAAAGGCATATTGAGCTACAGCTTGTTCCAGGTGTCTTTTGGGAGCACAGGGAGGTTAAGTGACTTGCTGTGGGTGACACAATATACAAGTAGAGCATGTTGGAATCAAAACCCAGTCTGCTGGATGAACCAAGCTTGCTCACGGCTCTTTGCTTTAACTCCTAGGCTATACTACCAGCTGATCATCAAAAACTACACATTTCAAGGCTGGCCTAATGGTGTCAGGCCAATAGGTATGGGGCCACATTTGCATCTTGTAGACCTGAGTTCACACTCAAAATCCATGCTTGTAGGAGAACAAGCTGTAGGAGAGGGGATGGAAAAAGAAAGTTAGAAGATGGTGCTGTGGCAGCCCTAGAAATTTGTACTGACTTGAACACAGCCAGGGTCTACAAATCCTGATATGGGGGCCCCATATCTATTGGTACCATAGAGCCAGCCTTGAAATGTGTAGTGTTTAAAGCCAGCCCACCAGTCCAGGGGCAGGGTGCCCGTCTGCGACACCAATGACCCAGCTTTGGGAATGGACTCAGGACGTCAGAGGGCTGGCCGGTAGAGAAGGATTGAGTATCCTTGGGACTGCTCTCCTTCTCTGGGGGAAGGGCTTAGAGTGTCTGGCACAACGTGGACTTCTGACGGAGGCTGGGGGTACTTCTGTGCCAGCACCGATACTTGTGTTGGGTGGGGCATATGCAGGATGTCATTGCATGTCCCCGCTCCAGGGTGAAAAATACCAATGAAAAATTGTGGGCTGCCACAATAATGCCTGCTCTGGCCCTAATTGCTCCTTCGGGTTCCCCTTATCATCGACCTACTCTGGAGTTTGTGGCTCCAGCTGGCCTCAAACTCCTCCCTGTGGGGTAAGCCAGGGAGGCAATGTCAGTGAATACCACCTGCAGACACCTTATTCCATCGTTGAGATGTCCACCTGGTGCCGTGGCCCACCCTGGGGGTAAGCCAGGGGGTATCAGCAGTGAGAAAGGTATGTCCAGGGGAGCAGGGTGGGGGATGGGAGTTCAGGTGGAGGAGGGGGCAGTGTGCAGAGAAAAAAAAAGAGAAATGTGTAGTTTTTGATGATCAGCTGGCAGTGTAGCCTACAGGTTAGAGCAATGAGCTGTAAACAAGGTTTGTTCATCCAACAGAACTGGTTTTGATTCCAGCATGCTCTGTTTGCATATTGTGTGACCCTGAGTAAATCAGTTAACCTCCCTGTGCTCCCAAAACACACCCAGAAACAAGTTTCTGCTCCATGTTCCTTTCCTGGACAAAGACTGAAAAAAAATCTGTAAACATTTGTTATGATTCTGCAAATACTGTTCTCTTTCTGTCCAGATTTGACTTGAAAAGTAAAAGATAGGTCACAATTACTTGTTTATTAGTTGCAAAAATACATAGCTGGACAACAGTGTTAAAACATGCATATCTTGAACCCTGCATCAAGACAAAGGTCTCCCTAGTTGCACATAGGGCCCTATGGGTCCTGTGCACAGACAGACATGAAAGATTACCATGCCAGTACATGCAAGGCCCTATGGGCCATGCACCAAGAAAGTGGTCCATCTGACAAAACACAGGACCCTATGGGCCCTTCAGTCAGATTCAAAAGACAGGTATGCAAGGATGCACATGGCCTTCCAGGCCCTTTGTAAAGACAAAGGTCTGTATGGCTGCACACAGGGTTGAAAAGCTGGCAGACACTAATGACCACCATGCCAGAACATGATTTCCTAATTCTAGAATTTGCCAAAATTCCTAAAAGTGAAACAGTCAGCACTAAGAGCCCCAAATCCATTTCCCAAAGGACTGTACTTTGCCCCAGGAGAACAGCGGGACTAGCAAAAAACAGATTGGAGCTTAGAAAAGCTCTAATATGCACTGCAGGCTATTGAATCTCAAAAATCTGCATCCTTTCTCTGATGTCAGCTGCAGCGGATTCTGGGATTTGTGGTTACAGAAAATGACAGCATGCAGGTCAGTAGAATCAGTCTGATAAATCTACTATACTGCAGTTATCAGCAAGAAAAAAAATGTTTCTGCACACAAAGTACAAATTGGGACTGCCTTTACACTTGGGGTAGGGCTCTTAGTGCAGACTATCCCCCTGTAACATGAACCCATGAAAGCAAAAACACTTCACAAAAGTATTTCCATATGTCACAAAAAGTATCTCGCAAAAGAATAAACGTCAGTAGCGCTCTGCAAATTTTATTTTAAGTTACAATAAGGCCATGTTTTGACATTGCACATCTAAAAGGAACCCCCACACAACTTAAACTGTCAGACACAAGGTTACAGCTGTAAAATCCACCTTGTTTTCAAAGTGTCACTGCATAATCATTTGCCAGAATTTGCAACTGTCACAACAGAATAAATAACATATGAGCGCATAAATGTGAGTGACAATGATATGCTCATTAAACCATTAAATATGTATTCTTCTGGCACTTATTATTTAAAAAGAAATCATATTTCCAACAAAAAAAGGCAATGGGAGCTATACAGTATTGTGGGGCCGGGTACACATGGATCACACATACCCAGATCACACAGCTCTGCACCAGTGGACTGGTGCAAAGTGTGCAGTTTGCACTACCACATGCCTCCACTGGGTTCTTGCCCATGGCCTCCCCAGAGTGCTGCTGTGTGAGGGCAGATTGAGGGACACAGGTGGACATCCAATCGGATGTCTGGCCTGGGTCTTGGACTGGATTCCTTGCTTTGTGCTAGCGGGGGATTGTGGGAAGGCATGGGAGGGACAAATTGAAAGCATATGAGTGTGTGCATGAATGACTACCCCCCCCACCCTCCTGTCTGTTCAGAGGGATAGGGCAGCATGGTAGGGGGCGGTTGTGTCTGCTGTAGCCTGTGGTCAAAATGCAGAGGGGACGTGTAATGGATATGGCAGGGTCCCTGCCTGTGTATCCTGTGGTCCTCTCACCTGGCAATCTGTGTCTTCATGAATGGTGCATGGTGAGGGCATGATCCCCAGACATGCCCCCAGAGTAGTCAAGTGTGTAGCTGTGTGACCGACTGTGGGATCCAGTGTGGAAGGGGTGTACGTCCCTTCTGTGCATGTGGGCAGGGACCCATGGGACCCCTTGTGCACAACATTGTCACTTAGGATTGGTGAGACCCTGCTGATCTGCAGCATGTAGGTAGTCCACACAATGGTGCATTGACCCCAATATCTACCCCTCAAAAAACAGGGATTCTTTCTTTATGGCTAGAATGTCAACTACATAAACAACAAATGACCCCATAACCTATATTTTCTGTTTACAGTGAGCAAAGAATTGTTGTGTTATAAATGTTTGTACTGTTAATGCATACAAAAACTAATTTCTTTAATTCACAAAAGCATTTTTCCATGCAAAACCATAACGAAAAGGCTTTACAAAAATTCAGTTGTCCCTAGACCATTCATTCTCACTGCTGAGCATGTGCAAAAAAATGAACACATTATTGGTAATATCTCAAAAAAACAGCATGAATTAGGGAAAAACTAATTATGAAAGCATACTCCTTGCACCAGACTCTGTCAAACCTGAAAGTTTCAGATTTAAAATTCCAACCGTTTCTGATCTATTGATGAGCAAAAAAAAGTCTTAATTTTGGTGAATTTATGTACAGTATAGTCAGCCTTCTAGAAAGTTGCCCTTGCTAATCTGATCGCTATGAAAATTAACAAGAGCCAGAGATCCTGGCACTGACTCCACTCTTGCCAATTTTCAAATGAATCAAATGGCAGCTGCACTTTGAAGGTGCAAAAGTATTGGTTTAACAGTCTGACTGCAGATGAGCAGGGGCCCCCAGGCTCTGTGCCTAGGTAACAGTCTGTCTGGCTGCAGATGAGCAGGGGTCCCCAGGCCCTGTGCCTAGGTAACAGTATGAGTGGCTGCCGATGTGCATGGGGCCCCCAGGACCTCTACCAAAGTAACAATTTGACTGATTGTGGATGCACAGGGGCCCTTGGACTCTGCACCAAGGTAACAATCTGTCTGGCTGCAGATATACAGGGTTCCCAAGACCATTTATCATGGTAACAATTGGTATCACGGTAGGCACAGAGAGTCCCCCATGCTCAATGGCATAACAGTCTGCCTGGCTTCAGACATGCAGGAATCCCTGGGCACTACACTAAGGTAACAGTCTGTCTGGTTGCAGATGTGTTGGACACATGAGACCTGCTCCAAGGTGACAGTTTGTCCAGCTGAAGATACACAGGTCACCCCAGATCCTGTTCCAAAGTCATAGCCTGTCCAGCTACAGACACCCCTGGCCCCCCTGGCCCAGCATCAAGGAAACAGTCCATCCACCTGCAGAAGGTAACAGTCTATTTGGCTGTAGACACACAGAAGCCCTTGGGCACTGCACCAATGTAACAGTCTATCCAGCTGCAGATATGTAGGACCCCTGAGATCTGCCCCAAGGTAACAGTTTTCCCAGCTGCAGAAGCATAGGGCTCCCCAGATCCTGCTTCAAGGTCATAGCCTGTCCAGGTGCAGACATGCAGGGGCCCACTGGGGCCTGAACAAAGGTGAAAGTGTGTCCTGCTGCAGACATGCAGGGTCCCCTAGGAACAGTGCCAAGGTAACAATTCATCTGGCTGCAGATGCACAAGGGCCCGTCAACCCTATGTCAACGTAAATGTCTGTCAAACTGTGAACACATACAGCCACTGGGGCCCTGCACTAAAGTAATTGTCCATCCAGTTGCAGATGCAGAGAGACCCCCACCAGGCTCTGCCCCAATGTAACAGTCCTTCTGGCTGCAGATATGCAGTGGCCCCTGTGCCCTGCACCAAGGTAGCAGTGTATCTGGCTGGAGATACTCAGGAGACCCCAGCCCCTGTGCCAAGGTAAAAGTCTGTCCAGTTGTGTCTGCACCGGAGTAACAGTCCTTCTATCTAATGAATTGCAGGACTGCCCCAGGCCCTACACCAAGGTAACAGTCCATCCAGCCACGGACACACAGTAGACCCCCGAACCCTGCACCAACATAACAGTCTGTCCAGCAGCAAAAGTGCAGAGTCTCCAAGGCCCTGCACCAACACAAAGACACCCTTCTAGCCCTGCCGCAATGTAACAGTCCTTCTGTCTGCAGACATGCAGGGCCCCCTCGGCCCTGTGCCAAGGTAACAGTGTGTGTGATTGCAGACACACAGGGGACCCCAGATCTTGTGCCAAGGTAAGAGTATGTCCATCTGCAGTCACACAGGGGTCTTCTAGGTCCTGCACCAAAGTAACATTCCGTCTGGCTGATGAATTGCAGGGCTGCCCATGCCCTACACTGAGGTAACAGGCCATCTAGCTGTGGACACACATTAGACCCTCGAGCCCTGCACCAAGGTAACAGTCTTTCCAGCAGCAAAAGTGCAGGAGTCTCCAAGGCCCTGCATCAAAATAACAGACCATCTGGTGGCGGACATGCAGGTGACCCCCATGCTCTGTTCCAAGGTAATAATCTGTTTGGCTGCATATGCACAGGGGACAACCCAGCCATATGCCCAGGTAACAGTCTGTCCAACTACAGATGCACAGGGGTTCCCAGGGCCTTGCACCAAGGTAATATCCGTCTGGTTGCAGATGAACAAGGCACCCCTGGGCACTGCTCCAAGGCAAGGTAACAGTCCATCTGGCTGCAGACACATAAGGGCCCCCTGGGCCTTGCACCAAAGTTGCAGTTTGTCCAACTGTGAATGTGCAGTTTTCCCCTAGGACCTTTGCCAACACCTGCATCCCTGATATGGCTGTTACCCAAGACAAAAAACAAAAAGTTCCAGGAGAAATCTCCGTAATGTTCAATCTGTAGATTTATAGGGTGCAGAGCAGGTGCATTGTGTGAAGGTTCCAACAAACAAATCCAGGTGCCCTGGATTTTTTTTTTGTTACCCAAGACAGGCACCATATGCCAGGCATAAATAATGGTGAGCATAGCCTTTTGGGGTTTTGTGGACCTCCTCCAGATGTCTCCTAGGGTGATTTTGTTCAGATGCTGATGCTCTGCCCTGAGCAAGGAAATGGAAAGGATGTCCTAAGGATAAGGGTCTCATGATGTACAAAGAATCTGTTGGGGGTATTACTAGCAGGCAATTAAGCCAAGACCCTGATATTTCTGTGGCCAGTGTAGTATAGTGGGGGCCCCAAAACACTACATGCCAGACAGAGATTTAACAATTTCAACACTTTATTTGTAAAGTACAGGACGGCTGCCATCATTGGAAGGATTTGTTTTTGGCATGACTACAAATGAAAGGCCATACTTTGTTCATTACATTCCTTAGTGAGTCTTTGGTTTGACTGGACAAGGGGCAGGCACCCAGCAGAGTGGTGTCAGTCTGTAGCATGTGTTGAATGTCAGCTGTCTTGATCTAGCCTTGTGCAATGTGTCCTGTGAATGCAGATTTGGTGCCAGTTGCTGCTGTTCATTAAAGAAATGCTGGTGATGTGTGGACCTTCTAGGCAGAGCATGTGTCCCTATCATCTGTCTGTCTTGGCTTCTGCAGGTGTCCCCTTGCTCATTATGGTTATCTGTTAGACCATCTTGCACCTGCTTTCTCTGTCCACCCCCTCCGTTCTTCCAGTAGGGGCCTCCTGACGATTCCTAGAATGAGGCTGAAATCTGCTGGTAATAGAGCATTCAGTGCTGCAGCTCCCATTCTCTGGAATTCATTGCCATTTGGGGTCAGGGGAGACCCCACTGTAGATATTTTTAAGGCCCGCCTGAAGGCATTACTATTTTCCCAAGCTTTTTGGGATTAATTTATGGCAATTAGCAGAATATGATAATTATATGATAGGTCAAAAATGTTATTTTGTATATTTAAATATGCGATGCATTATATGTTTTTTTGATGCTGTATTTATTTATTTGTACAGCGCCCAGAGCCTCCGAGATTGGACGTTTTTAAATAAACTTTGCCTTGCCTTGCCTTGCCTTGTTCTTGTTGTAATGGAGGTGCTTGGTGAAAGAAATAGTCCTTTTCTTGGTTTGGCCTTCTTGAGTGAGCTCCCCCCCCAGAGTCTGCGAAGGAGAACCCACATTCAGGCTGTTGGTAGGCATGGGTTCTCTGTTGATAGCTAGCATGTTTGATGTCTCACCCTGCTGCTCACCTCTTTGCTGGCCATCAGGTGATAGTATGCATCTGCTGTTGTGGCATGGTGACTCGTGTGAGATGTGAGCTGATGTTTCCCATCTGGGTGAAAGGTATGGAACTGTGGAAGGAAAGAAAGAAAGAAAGAAAGAAAGAAAGAAAGAAAGAAAGAAAGAAAGAAAGATCAGTGTGCAGCCATCACTGCTATGGGAAGTGGGCAGCTGGGTTTGTATCTGCATTGGTTATGGTACTGTTCTGCCATTGGGTCATGAAGAAATGTTTGATTCCCAGTATGGCTATCTATCTCTTGACCACTTTTGCCATGGCAGAGCAATTCAACTGTGATCCATTTGATTTAATGAGCACTGGGGTATTAAGGCCAGTTGCTGATGGTCTCAGTTTGGGGAGTAGCCACATTGTATACTCTGCATAGAGCTAAAGTAACTTAAGGCACTTTTACACACAGACCACATATGAGCATTGTGGTTTCAATCTGCTCACTCTGTTCAGTCTGCGCCACTTACATTTGCACTATTTGCTGTGCATCATTCTCGGGGCTCTTCCTGCATTTTCACTAATTTTCTGGCAAGTGGAGAGACCAAGACTTGCAGCTGGGAGGCATGCATTAGTTGTGAGGAAGCCCCTCTTCCCCCTGCAGGCTCATGTATGGCTTCCAAACTTGAGCTGAAGCTATAAGCATTCCATTATTGCTCGAGGAATGCTACCCTTTTTAATCTGTACAGCAATGAAAACCGAGGGCTGAAAGTTACAAAAATCCTGTCAGGAAAGCCGATCGGTGATACTGGGCATGCACTTGTACACATGCATATCCTTATGCATATGTAAAACCGCTTGCCCAGTATCACGGATTGGCTTTCTGGCAGCTTTTTTTTATAAGTTTCAGCCCTCAGTTTTCATTGCTGTACAGATTAAAAAGGGCAGCATTACTCAAGCAATAACAGAATGCTTATAGCTTCAACTCAAGTTCAGGAGCTGTACGGGAGCCTCTGGGCAGTTCAGCACAAGTTCCATATGTAACGTGATGTTGTGTTCACCAGGGGATCCCGGAGGGTCTCCTAAGACTTTCTCCCAGAGTGCTGTGAGCTCTTCTATATATTTACACAGGCACCTGATCTGGTGCACAACGATGCATGGAAACAGCGAACCCAGAAAAACTGGGAAAGCTGTTTCAGTGAGCACTCATTTTGGCAGCAGATTGGGTTGCCTATACACACAAAAAAGGCACTGCTGTAGTTGCTCTGCAATGATCACTGAGTGAAGAGGCTTGCATGTAAAAGGGCCTTTAAAGAGCCCTCTGTATATCACCAGTCTGGCTAGGCCATGCGTTGTAATGGTTTTTGTGAAGCAAAATGGTTATGATATAGCTGTCCCTTTCCATCTATGACCAGCTTCTCTGCATCCTGTAAGTCACCCAGGGACATATTTCAGACAGCAGTGGAGCACTGGTCATTGTGGAGGGCCAAGCTGAAGATGAGGTGATTTCTTGTCAGGCAGTGATGCCGGTATCCAAGTTTCTTGGCTTTGGGCAAATGGTTAATTATCCTGACAGCCTCCATGGCAGTGGAGGTGTCTTTATATAGGGAGGCCACCTCTGGTGGTATCTATCTTTGTGCATCCTGTATCTAGATTTCATGGCAACTCTTCGGGGTGGAGGCACTGAGGCCTGATCTCCAAAAAGATATTACCTTGATGAGGTCAGGAAGTTCACCCTGCTGAGTCTTAGTGAAATCACTGAGCTCTATGAACTTCAGGAAGTGAAAGATGTTGTTTACATAACACTTGATGGTGCCTGACTTGAGATCTGAGGCTTTGGCCTCTTGAATCCAAGTGTCTCTTTTGAAAGCCCTGGAACCTAGCAGAGACATGAGCGAAAGGGCTGGGTCAATTGACTTCCACAGGCGGGTCAGCTTCTGCTGCTGAGTGGTTGCTGTATCTTGCTCCTTCTGTCCCCCTTCCAAGGTCTGAAGACAAGATCTGTAGAGACTCAGCAGCTGAGGAACCCCAGTCTCTGGCTCTTTAGGCTGGCTGGGCGATTCAGCAAGTGATGAGTCCAGAGATGGAGAACATTCAGTGTGGATGTCTGTGACATTTTTTTCAGACTTTAAAGCTGATCAAAGTGCATTTGCGTACTTTCTGAAAGTGCTGCCTGTGGTAGTATTGTGCCATCCCTGATGTCATGTGGTGTACCTCCTGGAGGTGTCTTAGTCAATGATCTATTTGTTTCCCACAGCATGTGCAGGTAGACCAAGGTTTTGCTCTCTTGCTTGGTGTTCCCAAACAGACTTCTGTAAAAGAGGGTGACGATATTAGTAGTACCAGAAAGCATGAAGTACTACTTTAAAACTGAATTACCCTGGTGACTAAGGAAGTCTCTGGCAGTGAGTGGATCAGCCTAGCCTCTGCCACCTGCATGTGACTGCCAGTGGGCCTTTGGCAGTGCTTACCAGGAAAAAGCCTGCAGTGCATGCTGAGGTAGAGTAACTTGGGTCAGGTAACATATACAGTAAAATAAAAATGTCTTATCTTTTGGTGCTTTCTGTGTACATGGTATTTCTTGCTTGCTGTCTGATTCCATTTTAACTGTCTAGTAAGTTGAACATTTGGTTCAGAGAAAACCTCGGGTATCTCAATTCTGACTGCTCAGTGAGGTGAGCTTTCAGTTCTGAGAAACCCTTATGCGTTACCATGTTGTCAGTGTTTTGCACTTGCAGGGGCTATGACCGTTGCTGTGTGCAGTGGAGTTGCAAAATATCTGTGTCTGATGGGCCCATGCATGGCTATGCTATAAGGTAGGTGGCCATTTGAGTTGTTCTAAGAATGGGAAGACTGAGAGGAATCCATTGGCACCAGGTTGCAGGTGGTTCGATGTTCAGTTCTCTGACAGTGACCCTCTGGGCAGTAGGCCAGGCCATCCCTGTCATCTTGTGCATATGGTGGATTCTCCAACAGTCTGCATGTGTATGATGGGGCCATGAAGGGACATTCCACAAGGTAGATGTCCGAGTAAGCAGTCATAAGAATGGGAAGACTATGAGGAATCCATCAGTACCAGGGTGAAGGTGGTCTGATCTTTGGTCCTCTGGCAGTGGGCCTTGGAATGAAGACATCCAGGCCAGGTCGAGCCTGACCTCTAGTGTTTGCGGTGGATTCTCTAATGGCCTTCATGTGTCTTATGGGGTGGTGCACGGCTGTGTTACAAGGTAGGTAGCCATGTGAGGTGTCCTAAGAATGGGGAGACTGTGAGAAATCTGTCGGTACAGGGTAAAGGTGGCCTGATCATTGGTTCTCCACCAGATGATCCCACACTGTGGACTCTGCCATAGCTGGTGCCACCTTCATGGGAACATCCCCTTCTCTACTGAAGTGGAGGCTGGGGTGTAAGGAATGTATGACCTGTTGCTATGTGAAATGAACAGATTGCTCTCATCAGATTCTGCTGAAACCAAGGCCATAGATGACCAGATGGCCAGTGTAAGCCTCAAAAGACTAGATGGGCCAATTTCCTGCTGGGCAGGATTTCTCTAAATAATTATGGTCAAGTTTAATAGTTGGGTGAGTGTTCCTCAGAGGCACAGCCTGGCTTGGGTGTGAGTTGCTTAGCATGGTTTTGACAGAGAAGTTGGTCCCTCTCCCAGTCTGGGACATGAGAGGTCAGCATGACCCAGTGGATCCTGGACCTGGGTAGGTGCTGTGAGTGACAGTGAGGTCTGAGGCTACAGAGTCTGTGAAAATGGCATGAGAAGACATTTGTAGCTAAAGGGACTTTCCCCAGTCCCATGGGCAGAGGTGAAGGGAGCTTTCCCAGGGCCTATCCTGAAAGTAGGCACTCAAATTTGGGTTGGACTGGTGGCCACCCCAGGGCCTCAGGAGGAGGAAGGAGAAGCATCCCTGTGAATCTGGGGCTCCCAGCTCATGAAAACCCTCTGACTGGCTGCCAACCATCTCAAAGCTATGTCTGGCCCCTGCAGGGAGCTGTTCCTACCTTGGGCCTCCGGGTGGTGTGGGAAAGTAACCCTATGAGTTTGGGCCTCCCTGCCAACTGTCTTGAACCCAGGTCTGGCCCAGGCAGGGAGCCATCCCTACTCTGCACCTCGGGGGAGGACAGGGAAGCAACCATGTGAGTTTCAGTCCCCCAGCCCATGAGGAAGCCCTGCAACAGGCTGTCAACTGTTTCAAACCCAGGTTCAGCCTAGAAAGGTAGTGGTGTTTACCCAGCACCTTGGGGCAGTGTGGAGAAGAATCTCTGCAAGTTTGGGCCTCCCAGCCCCTGGGGAAGTCCTGTAACTGAGTGTTCACTGTCTTGAATGCTGATCCTGCCCAGGGAGAAAGCTTCCTCACCCAGCACATCGGGGCAGTGTGGGGATGCAACCCTGTGATTTTGGGAGTCACAGCCACCTGGGAAGGGTTCAATTGGAGCTACAGAGGTCAAGGTGGAGATGCCTGCTGTTCTACCTGGCCTAAGTGTAATGAAGCCTGGATAGGCCTGATACCTCAGTCCCCTAGGTGAAGACCAGATGGCTGAACCCTGCCTGTGGAAGTCTGGCATGAGGTCAAATTTGCCCCACCCTAGTAGTGCAGAATTCCAAGAGATCAGGTTGAGGATGCCTTCATCTCTTGCTGAAGTGATGATGGGGGCTCTGGGGAGGGAACCTGAAGGCAGGTTCTAGGACTAGATGGCTGAATGCTGCACACTGGAAGTCTGGATAGGGTCAGATTTGCCCTGCCTGGGCTGAACAGAGTCTCCCAGGATCAACCTCAGGGTGCCCCTACCTCCTACCAAAGGGATGAAGGGGACTTTGGAGAGGGAACCCATAGACAGGTTCCTGCAGAATAGTGGGAGGTCGACAATGAGGGAGGAGACCTCCAGCCAGGTGAGGCACTGATGGAAGGGTCTCCACCTGGATCAGCAGGGGAGGTGGCTAAGGTCGATGTGGGACTCCTCCCTGGCCCTCGGTGGAGGCTAGAAGCTGGCAAGTGAAGCAGGCCCCTGGCCCCACCTGACTAGCCCATCTGCCTTCATTGGAGCCCAGATCTGCTGGGGAGGCATGGGTCTCATAGCCATGAGACCAGATGGCCCAACCCTGCCTATTGAAGTCCAGCATGGGGTCAGATTTTCCCTGTCTTGACTGAGTGCCTCACCTGGGACTAGACTTGAAAGAGTAATGTTTTCTGGGACAGCCCAGTTTCCAGTTTCCTTGGTGGTGCAGCTGGTAGTGCAATCAAAGCGGTATTCTGGGCAACCTTGATTCAAGTCCCAGCTGAGGCACTTACTTCTTTATCACTTATGTTTGTATGTGTTCCATAAATATGCAGACCACACTCTTGTGATTGAAAATGCAATTATCTGTGCAGCACCAGGCTGTGCATTGGAGAAAGTTTAATGTGATCCAGGATGGCTGAGTTTTCAGTTGCTTAGGAGGCACAGCTGGTAGTGCATCCGGCATGGTATTCTGAATGACCTGCATTCATGTCCCAGCTGAGGCAGTTACTTCTTTCTCTCTTATGTTTGTAGTGGTTTACCATTGCCACTGTGCTGCCATGGGGGGGACACCACTTCCCTGGCCACCGATGCCTGGATTGACTACTCGTGTGCTGTCTCCATACCCTCCCCCTGGGGTTAACCTCTATGAGGCTAGGCAGGCCCCTCCACTTCAGTGGGTAAGGTACCTAACCCTCCTCTCTCAGAACATGACCTCTGATCAGATGTGGTGACCCACTGAATGGAAACATATTACTAAGCATAGAAAAATAAACTAACCAGGATTCCCTCAGTAATAGTGAGTGAAGAGGGAAGAGCCCTGTGCCAAATCTGCCCCAGCAAGCACTGGAAATGTAGTGCACAGAACTCCATCTCCTCAGCACTATCCCGGTGCCCAAGTCCTTATGATTGAGGCCCAGCCCATATATGGTGTGAGGCCAGAAGTGGCCAGTGGCACACTGGGATCAGGTCTTCTCAGAGCTGGGTTATCTGTGAATACAACCCAAAGTGGGTGGTATACTCCATCTAATGCTAAACACTGGCACAAGTCTGATAATACCATAAGGAAAAGTTGAAAAGAACTTTGAAGAGAGATTTCAAGACATTGGGAAACTGTTCGGAGTTAAACAGGTGTGGTCTATGCAGGATCCAACTCCTCAGGCTGGTTAGCTGTCCTGGAAGGCAATCCACCAAGGGATTGTCTCCCAGATGAACCCTGCCACCATCGGGTGCATTTTATGCCATGGTGGTGCACCACGACTTGCTCTGGGTCAGCGGGGAAGACTGGAGGGAAGGTAGCTCCCCTCCTCAGAAGAAAGTGTTAAGCAGCTCTAGCCATACCCTGGGGACATGGGAGATGACCACAGCCGCCCCTGAATCTGCCCTCCAGGGGGAGGATGGGGGGCCTCCCAGCTCCTGTCACAACTGTCAAGTGGGTCATACTGTCCTCAGTGTGACCCAACCATGTCATGCCACCAGGATGGGAGGCTCACCACCAGTGCTCAGGTACTGGTTCTGTGGCAATATTGGCTACCTACCAGTCCCATCATGAGGCACAGACCAATAAGTCTAACAAGTGTGCGAGTCTGAGGGTGGCAAGGAAACAGACAACACAATTAAAGTGAGGGCCAGTGCATGCCAGCAGAGGTGAGATCCCCTTCCCCATACAGAGTGCACATCACTAGCCCGTCTCACCCATCCCCTTGGGGAGGTGGAGCATGAGCATAACTGGTGGGACCTGAAAGATGGTGAACCATGCCTGGGCAGGGCAAAACCAGAGGAAACTCTAGTGGAGGTCCCAACTGGTGCAGCAGGATGAACCAACTGCCAGGTTAAGGTGCCTGATGCCGATGCTCATCGGATCCCAGAAAATGTGTTGATTGATAAAGACAACAGCACAGTGGCATTGGAAGTCAGAATCCACTAAGGAGTGTGTAACAACTCACCTGCTGAATCAACTAGCACTGAAAATGGATGATGCTGGAGCACTAGCCCATACCCAGGCATCGCTGGTGATGGCAGATGAGGATGCCAAGCCATGATAAGTAGGAGGGTGGATGTGGTGGCCCAGGGTGAGGCCTAGGTGGAGCCACTGCAGGTGCAGATCTTGGTGTTAGCAAATATTCAAACAAGAGCTTTGAAGGTCAAAGTGGAGAAGGGGTCCATGTGAACAGCAGTTGAACTTGAGTCAATCAGTTCTAAGAGATAAGTAAGAGCCATTCCAAAGTGATGGGTGATGGCCTTTGTTGCCCTCAGCTGATTGAAAGGAAGTCAGGTTCAGATCCCTGAATCCAGAGTGGTGGAGACAGGTGCCTCACAGTCTCCAGTGAAGTAATGCAAGTGATCCAGGGGAAGCCAGCAGGAGCCTCTGGGAGAGTTCTCTTTTCTTTGAAAAGGGCTAGATGTCCTGGAATAGGTCTGCTTCAAGAAAGGGGCCTAAGCCCTGGAAAGTATTGCAGTTCTGATGCCATCAGATGAGCTCTCACTGGCCTTTAAAAATCCAGGAGAGAAGGTGTAAGTCTTGCGCTGGGCCATACTCATATCCTCAGCAGGTCTCCAAGGTTAACAGCCCCTGGCATGTTAGAACAATGTAGGTAATGGAAGTTGGCAAGGCAGATCCATAACTTTGGGATAAGGACTGGCTCTAATGGCTGAATCGGTTAGGCTTGGTCATGAAGAGGGGCTGGGCATGTGCCGTGGCTGGATGAGGCATCACCCCTGGGTACTGGTGACTTTGGATGTGAGCCAGGCCCTTCTTGTGGATTGTCCTGACTGCAGTGGACTCTGGTCTGGACTGATGCCCTGCGTCATCCAGTTGCTAGCAGCTGACTTAGAACTGGTGTGGACCAAGAGAATCTAACTGTTTAATTAAAACAAAGAATTGGGGGTGTGTGGCTTAGCAACTAAACAGAGCAGACGCTGATCAGCTGGGCTCCTGGGAGAAATTGAACTTTTTTGAATTTTGAACCTTCCTTTGGACTATCCCTCATACTATTTTGGCTGAGCAGTTTATCTTCAACCCTACTGCAACTAAATATGGGCAAACAGAAGAGCTCCACGGCATCTCAGGACTTCTTTAAACCAAAAGTCGGCCAGCAGCGGGATGCTAGGCCGCCTCAACCAGCCAAAGAAGCTGCTGAGTTTGACTTGCATGGAAAAGGAGAGGTGACCTTACAAACATTAAATACGAATATAGCCCACTTAATAAGAGCTGTCCAGGACATTGATAAAACATTGGATTGCCTTACACCTTGGGTGGCTTCCCTCGAAACTAGAATGGATGGTGCTGAAAAGTCGATGCAACAGGCTGAGGGTTCGGCATGGAAAGTTGCTGATGCCACAACTAAGTTTATAAAGGAAAATGCAGTGATGAGGCAATGACTGGAACATCTTGAGAATCAGGCCCGAGAAAGAAATATTCTAGTGATCGGGCTTTCAGAAGATGAAGAGGGCGAGGACCCCAGGGATTTTGCTGCTACTTTCCTCCCTAAGTTGTTGGGGCTATTGGAAGCAGACCATACCATCTCCATTGAGATGGCCTTTTGGATTTCTCCTCACCGGGTGCTTGGTACGTCTACAGCTCCTCACACTTTCCTCATTGTTTGCACCGGACTGGGAGACCGTGATCATGCAATGTCGTTGGCAAGAAGAATGCGCCTCCTGCGGTATGGTGAATTGGAAATATCAATGTTCCCAGACTTGTCCTACAGCACCCAAATTCATAGGAAGGCCTTTGATCAGATCTGGAGCTCTTTAAAATGACTAAGAATACAACATCAATTGTTAATGCCTGCTAAACTTAGAGTAGTTTGGAATGGACGTACAGTACCTATCTTTTTAACTAACCTGCGGATGCCGATAAACTGGTGCAGCTCATAGAGACAGAAATGGCTGAAGGAGAGGAAAAGGGATCAGAGGGCATGGGCCCAGACTGAATGTCTTTAAGGACACTGCTAAAATAAATCTCAGACTGTAGGACTTCCATGTACCATTAAGAGATTGTTTGGGTGATGTATTTGTTGAGTCTGAAATAGTCCACAGTAGTACTGCTCATCAAAGTATATATAGGATTGATTTAATGTTCTTCAAATGTTATCTGAGTGGTATTAAGGGTGGTGACTCATTTTATTTTGACAAAATGTCTATGGATTATAGCACATTGCTCCTCTTAAGACTTGTCATTTAGTGGTAGATGGCATTATGTTCCCTGTTGGCTGTTAAGGCCTTCATACTCATGTTAATGGGGCTGAGATACTGTTTTATAATTATGGGTTTCTCCTGGGTAATTGTAATGCCTCAATACTGGATACTGGTGACTACTGGGGATGATGGGGTATAGTATCCAAATGGAAAACAGGAATACATGTATAAATATTTGGTGTGAACTCATCCTTCCCTTCACTCTGTGTTGTATGCCTTTGGGAATAATATGTATAGTATTATATCTTCTTTGGGTAATTCCTTCTATGCTGTAACACCATGGAAGGGGAATCTTTTATCCTGTGTTGAATATATGTGATGATTTACACTTATTACTGTACCACCTTCCAGGATGAATGCTTGTAAGCTTTTTCTTTACAAACTAATGAATAAATAATACAAAAAAAAGGCATTGCAAAAGCCCAAGATAGGCATTGACATGATGAGATTTCTGCCTAGTGCCCTGAATGTCAAAGTGAAGAAATTTAATGAAGCGCGGGTAAATGGCAGGAATAACTATGACTCTCCTAAAATCCAGTACATTGAAATGCTACAGACATTTGCGTTATCAAAATTTATATACCCTCTGAGCCTCCAGGGACCCAGCCAGAATTTATTGGTTGCCCGTGATCATGTAATGAAACTACACATCAAGGACATTCTTCACCTTCCTTTGTCCACTACTGTATGCAGCATTGCATGATGGTAGTCTAGGTCTCCCCAAAATTGAATCATTTATTCCATCAATACTAATCAGGAAGTGGAAATACATCTTTGGGAGAGCAGGATCCTGTTATCAGACAGTCCCCGATTTTTGTTGGCAGCAACCTATTGGACTCAAATCAAAACAGTTCCCAAACTTTTATGAAGTCCTTTAGTTCAGCGGGCCAAACTTCGGTGTACTTGCAACATCAAATTTTAAAGTGGTCATCTGCTCTTGCAAAAAACATGCTCTAACACCTTCTTATGTATTATTTCCTTTTTCTTTATTAATTCCAGTGTACTTAGTTAATTCCCAACGTTTCGCCTATAGAGGCTTCTTCTGGGGAACTATAAAGTTAAAATCAAAAATAAAATGTGTCTTTGTTTTTGTTACAATGTTAGTCTTTCTATTATATACAGTTTTACATTCAATTTTAATGTAATTCTATACTTTCAAACTGTGCAATCCTTAATATTATATTCTTCTGATTCCTTATTCCACCACTATAACTGGCCACCATTATGTTTCCAAGTACCAATTCAACACAACCTGCCTTTTACACAGCTTTCACAGCTCCTTGGCTGCTATTGGAGAAATCAAAACAAGACCTTGCTATCACAATTAAAGATGGAGAGTGCACACACTGGAGACATGTTATCTTTAGTCACTGGAAGAATTTAAAATGCCAGGGCAGTTGTGTGCACTATTTTGAAAATGACAAAAACAACAATGATTTCATTAAAAACCCTGGAAAGGTTAATTCTGTACACTAGATATCAGTACTGCTGATGCAAGATAATGTTTTCCCCACAAGAGATGCATTGGCATTGGGCAGACCCAACATGATTACACAATGCCATGCTTGTGGCAGTACACATGAGACCCTGGGTCACATTTCAGGCCAAAGTATTAGGGTAAAAGATGACAGAATTTTTCAGACATAAAATTGTTACCACACTTATTGAAAACATTTGCTGTGGTGCTTGAATGCCATAACCGAGACCCACATATTCACTACATTGGGCAAGCTTAGGAAACCAGATATTATGTTTCTAAAAAATAAAATTGCTGTTATTGTGGATGTCATTATGTGCTTTGAGAACATTTCCCACAATCTGCAACAGGCTTTTCAGGAAAAAGTGACAATTTCTCCTCTATTGAGGAGAAAATTCAGAAGTTGACGGGATGTGATAAGGTGCACTTTTGAGTACTGGTCTTGGGTGCCAGAGGAAAATGGGTGTGCAGGAATAACAAACTTTTTGAGGCCATTGGAATACAGAACTTTAAAACCTTTGCCACTTCTCTCTTCAGGCTTGTACAATGTCTTACCATTGATATTTAAAAATGTTATAACAAGTAACAGTTTTAATAACTATTTTAACATTTGCACAAAGTGGATAATGGATTTTATCTTCTTTTAGTCACAACTAATTTAAATCAGACTTTTATGATTATTTTAGTGCTTATATATTGGTTTTAAGGGGACTTCAAAACTCTTGAATTGTTTTATTTATGGCAGGTTTGTTATTTTAGTCATCTCGGTCCCTACATACCTCCCACATCAAGTAAGAAGTATAATAAGAATATACATAATAAACTTGAAAAAAATTCCAGACTATTACATGTTTTATAATATAAAACCATAACAAAAAGCTTTTGCATCCAGTTACTCTTAGAATGTTCATTTTTGCTACTGAGCATTGCAAAAGATGAAACACATTTTTTTCTAATGTCTCAAAAATGGTAATAAGTAGGGAAACAAAACTAATTAGCAAAGCACAATCCTTGGACCAAACCCTAGAAAACCTGAAAGTTTCAGATTTCAAATCCCAACTTTTTTTTCCCTTTTTGCTATTGAAGAGCAAATAATAATAATAATTTTGAGAATTTATGTATTTTCAAAATTCTATAATGGTGTCACTGCTGAACCAATCAACACAAAATTTACAAGATCCAGAGATCCTAGCATTGACTTCATGCATGCCAATTTTCAGTAAATCTGGCAAACAATGGCTGAAATATTAAAGGTGGAAAATTTGAGGTTTATAATACAGGCATGGTAGGTGAATGTTCAACCCTGTTTTTGCACCTTAATAGCACAACTACCATTCAATCGATTTGGTTAAGAATTATCAGGTAGCCCATTGGCCCAGTGGTTGGATTTCTACTTGTGATGCCGGTGTCCCTGGTTCGGGAATGGACCTGGGTCATCAGAGGGCCAGCTGGGAGGAGATGGATTGAGCATCCCATGGACTGCTCTTCTTCTCCAGGGGAGGGTGTGGGTGTCACCAGTGCAACCTCTGGCAAAGGCCAGAGGTTCTGCAAGCAGTCGGCGACAGCAAGGACCAAGGGGGTGGGATGGATGCCGGCATCATTGCACATTCCTGTCCCCTGCAAAGACGGGGAAAAACATGCCTGTTTGCCGCCTCTATGAAGTCTGCCTCTCTAGCCACAATTGGCTCCCCCAGGATGACTCCTGCCCTATCCCGACGTTCGTGGACCTCAGGCCAGGGTGCCATGATCCCACCCTATGGGGCAATCCAGAGGGTTACAGGACGGTGGCTAATGTGGGGGAGCCATGACTGTGGGGGTCCATGACCGGGGCAGATGCTTGGTGGTAGGAGGGGAAAATAAAGAATAAATAAATAAAATAAAAAGAATTATCATGCACAGAGCTGGTACCATGATCTCTGGATTCTGTACCTTTTGTAGTGATTGGTTTAGCAGGGACAAAGGTCTAGAAGGTTGAAAATACATAAATTAATCAAAATTAAGACTATTTGGTCATTAGTATCTCAAAAACCAGTTGGGATTTGAAATCTGAAACTGTCAGGTTTGATAAGGTTTAGTCCAAGAGGGAATCTTTGCTAATCCATTTTTTCCTATTACCATTTTTAGGTTATTGCCAAAAATGTGTTCCAAAATGTGTTCCATTTTTCACTCATGCGCTCTCTTGGGCTCTGCACCAAAGAAACGGTCCATCTGACTATGTACTCACAGTGACCATCTGGAGTCTGCAGCAGGGAAACAGTCCATCTAGCTGCAGACATGTATGGCCTCTTGCCAATGTAACCAGCCATCTAGCTGCAACAAAGTAACAGACCATTTGGCTGAAAGTGTGCAGAGGCCCCTCAGGGTCCTCTACCAAGCTAACAGTCCATCTGGCTGCAAATATGCAGGAGCCCCTCAGGGCCATGAACAAAGGTAACAGTCTGTCAAGCCACATATGTGCAGGGGTACAGCCCCCTGGGCCTTGCACCAAAGTAACAGTCCCTGTGGCTGTGGATACACAGGGGCCTCACTGCCCCAGCACCAAGGTAACAGTCCATCTGGCTGCAGACACACTGGGGCCCACAGACCTGAACTATAGTAACAGTCTGTCTGCCTGCTGACACTCAGGGAACCTTGGACCTGCATCTAGGCAACAGTACGTCTGGCTTCAGATGAGCAGGGGTCCCCTTGGCCCTGTACTAAGGTAACAGTCCATCTGGCTGTAGATACACTAAGCCCTCCAATTCACTGTACAAAGGTGAAAGTCCATCTGGCTATGTATGCATAGGGGCATCTCAGGTCCTGTGTAAATGTAACAGTCTGTCTGGTTGCAGACCTGCAGGGCGCCCTGGGCACTGTGCCAGGTTAACAGTTTATCTGGCTGCAGATGTTTAGTGGCCCTCTAGGGCCTACACCAATGTAACAGTCTACCTGGCTATGGATACACATTAGCCCCAGGGCCCTGTGTCAAGGTAACTGTCTGTCTGAGGATGTGGAGAGTCTCCAGGGCCTTGCACCAAGGTAACTATATGACTTGCTAAGGATGCGCAGAGGTCTCCTGGGTCCTGCACCAAGGTAACAGTCCATCCAGCTGTGGACTCACAGGGGCCCACCTAGTCCCATACCAAGGTAGCAGTCTGTCCAGCTGTGGAGGTACAGGGCCCCCATGAGCCCTGCACCATGGTAACAGTCCATCTGGCTGTGGACAGGAAGAGGCCTCGAGAACCTGCACCAAAATAGCAGTTCATCCAGCTGTGGACCCAAAGGTGACCCCAGGGGCTCATGTCAATGTAACAGTCCATCCAATTGCAAATTTGTAGAGGCCCTCAGGCCCTGCACCAAAGTAACAGTCAGTCCAGTTGCAGATGTGTAGGGGTCTCTGGGCCCTGAATGATGGAAACAGTCTATCCAGCTGTGGACATGCAGGGTCTCCCTGAGCTCTGCTCCAAGGTAACAGTCCATCCAGTTGTGAATGCACAGGGGCCACTCTGGCCCTGCACCATGGTAACAGTCCATCTGGTAGTGGATGTACAGGAAGCAAACAAACCACAAACCACAATTCCACTTACATTTTCTGTTTTCAGTGAGCAACAATTTGTGTTTTTTAAGCTTTTGTATCAGTGATACTCATAAGAAAGCTAATTCTTTTACCTCAATAAATAATTTTTTCATGCAAAACCATAACAAGAATTCTTTTGCAAAAATCCAGCAATGCTTAGAATATTCATTTTTGCTACTGAGCACATGCAAAAAATGGAATGCATGTTTGCTAATATTCCCAAACCAGTAATGCTTAGGGAAAAATTAATTAGCACAGCACAATCTTTGGACCGAGGCCTATCAAACCTCAACATTTTAGATTTTAAATCCCAACCATTGTTTTGCTATTGGTGAGCAAGCAAAGATCTTAATGTTGGTGAACTTATGTATTTTCAGCCTTCTAGAACTTTGTACCCACTGAACTAACTGCCATAGAATTTATAGGAGCCAAAGATCCTGGCACCAACTCCATAAATTGCAAGTTTCAAGTGAATTGGGCAAACGATGGCTAAGTCATTAAAGGGATAACTTCATGCCTAACAACCATCATAGTTTAAAAGCTTATGGAAAGTGCTTTCAAATGAGGTATTAGGCTCATCTGTAGATGAACGCACTCTAGAGAGATAGGTGACTGAGTTTGTTTGGTATTAATAATGCTGTACATTCCAGCCATTTTTTTTTTGCAGTTAGCCTGTTTGTCATTGAGGAACAAGCTGTGCCTATCTACATTGAGTTAAGCAGAGTTTGTTCCTTGATGCCATCACAATGTTCTACAATTGACTGCAATGTGGACTCAGTCATCTATATCTCTGGAGTATCTCCAGCTACAGGTGGGCTCAGTATCTCATTTGAAAGATGTTTTCATGGGCTTTCCGACTACTGTATGACAGCCACGTTAAATGACTATTTCCTCTTAAGGTGTGAAAATTGGGGTTTAACACAGAAATGTTTACTCTCCCAGCCTAGTGGCATGGAGGACTAAGGTGCTGAATGCTTTACCTCCTGCCATGCTGGAGAAATGTGTTTGGGTATGAGCATGGGTTGCCAGGGGTCAGCAGGGTTGGAGAGGATCAAGCATTGCAGGGACAGCTCTCCTCTCTCAGGGAGGGTGGCCAAGTTGTCTCAGCCCTTGACAACCACAGGGTGAAGGCTCAGTGGTAAAGCAGGTGAGAGTAACTTGAAGGGATGGAGCTGCAGTGACCTCCATGCACACATACTGATGTTCCAGCATGGGGGCAGGACAACAAGAGTAAAAATGAGGGCCTGGACTTTGTGAAAGCCTGCCTGTACTCCAGTGGTCCACCCCACTACTCCAGTCTGGCAGAGAGGAACTGAATATGTCTGCTGAGGGGGTCAGCTCACCTGTCCCATTGTGGGGGGAAATATGCCGGGGTACATGCTTCCCGAATTGGAGGAGGTAAGGGATGACCACTGTAAACAGGGATAGGGCTGATAGCTGCCTGGGTCTGCCACGGAGTATAACAATGTTTGTGAAAAAAAAAAGAAATGCTTACTCAACACTTACATACAGGTATGATCACAAGTGAGAGCATTAGGTTCTGAAAGCATGATGAAAATAAATCTGATACTTTTAGTACAGCCATGACTTATTCAATTATGCAAAGAACAGTTGTTCAGTGCTGGCATATGTACAGGCTTCTTTAAAGCTGGATGTGTGTTTCATCTTTCTTATTTAATAAACTTTTGTATTGTACTACTTGTGCTTCAGCAGTGTACTTCAGCCTTGTTCTGCCCATTGATTCATTGTCGATATTGTTTGTCCTGGTTGCCATGGCACTGTCAGAATGCTGACATAACGTTGAGAGTCAGCCATAGAAATCTTAGGACTAGAATGGCAATAATGTGCTTGACAATTTGTATACTGTATCGTACTTCCTGGGTGATGTTAGCATGACAAGTATTTTACTGTGGGGAAAGTCAGTGACATAATATAACAAAATCTAGGACATCACAACATTGTCATTCTAGTTCTAAGATTTCTATGAAGTTAGCTTAAGAGTGTTCAAACAGTTGTTTCCAAATCAAGGTCCAGTTGGAATTTTGGATTTTGTTTTTACAAGTTTGACAAGTCAACTGAAAGAACAAACATAGAAACATAGAATCTAACAGCAGGCAAGAGCCACTTGGCCCTTTCAGTCTGCCCATTTCATTACTTTCATTTTTGCTGTAGACCCTACCTGATCTAAGGCACTTCTTCCTCCCCCCACCTCCATTACCCCTACTATTCCCTTGTACTATCTTAGGTGTTTTTGAACCCCACCACTGTTTTCACTCCCACTACCTCTGCTGGTACACACTGATGACAGGGCAACTGAGAGCATGCCCTGTTTATTCTCTGTTACCCTGCCATAAACAGAAATACAGTAAATGAACTTATTTAGTCACATGTATTCACATTGCATTGGCATAAATATATACCATGGGAGGGATGAACAACAGGGCTGAATAAAAGTGGTTATTCAATCCTGTTATTCACCTCTGGGGTGAATAACATGTTGTTCTCCCTGTTGCTTTAGTTATTTTTCCCTGGCTGGCATAATAATGAAATTGCAACTCCTAAATACCATGTTATAAATAAGACATTCCACAGGACATTCAGGGCTATGTTATTTTATCACTCTGGTGTGGTGCCAATAATGTCAGTCTAGCATTCATGACTGAGTCATTCATTGCAAGGCAACCTTACTGGTAACACTCCAGAGTGAACGAAAAGGTTATTCATAGAAACATAGACAATGTTGACAGAAAAGATCACTGGTCCATCCAGTCTACACGCTTTTATCCTACCCTACCCAAAAACCAATTGTCTAGACAGGTTTTTTTCCCCTTATCTGCCCCCAACTCCCTGCTTCACCACTACCCCCCTGAGTATCTATTAAGCCTAGTCTGTGCCAGCCATACTTAAATTCATTAATATTTTTTTGTTGCTGCCATCTCTGCCAGTAAGCTGTTCCACAACTCAGTCACTCTCTCTGTAAATTAAAACTGCCTCTCATCCCTCCTAAATCTCATCCCCACCAGCTTACATTCATGTCACCTTGTTTTCAACCCACCATTCCTGCTAGATTGTTTCTCACAGTTAACTTTGTTTATTCCTTTCAGGAACTTGAAGGTCTCTATCACGTCACTGCTCTCCCGCCTGGCTTCCAGCGAGTTCATGTCCAGGGCCCATAGCTGATCCTCAGAGGATCAGCCCTGTTAACCCTGAATCATTTTGGTCACTCTATGCTGCATGTCTCCAACCTGTCTCTGAATTTCCTCAAGTGAAGACACCGGAACTGGGCACAGTATTCCAGACGGGCCCTCACCAGTGATCAACAGAGAGGTAGTATGACCTCTGTCCTCTGGCTATCAAAACCCCTTCTAATACACCCCTACATTCTGGTTGCCTTGCTGTAAGCTTTGTAACATTGGCCAGGTTCTTTTACGTTGTCACTAATGATGACATCTGGGTCCTTTCTTTTGAAGCAGTGGCCAGCTTAACCCCTCCCATCCAGCATTCTGTCACAGGGTTCTTGTTTCCTACATGCAAAACCATGCACTTTTTATCATTGATTTTCAACTGCCAGAGCTTAGACCACCTCTCAAATCTTTGCAGGCTCCTCTGCAACTCCTGTACCCCTCATCATTGTCTGCCCTGCCACAGAGCTTAATGTCATCTGGCAAGATACACATCTTGCTTTATACTCCCTCGCCTATGTCATTGGTGAAAATGTTGAAAAGGACTGGTCCCAGGACTGACCCCTATGACTGATGCCTTTAGTAACTCACTCGTGACCTCCCTTTCTCCTGATCTGACCCTGTTTACCCCACCCTCATCTGTCTTCCCTCAAAATACTTTCTCGCCCATCTAACAAAGATTTTTTCTGCTTCCAGGTCCTCAGATTTCTTCAGCAACCTATTGCGTGGCACCGAGTCAAATGTCTTGCTGAAATCAAAGTAGAGTAGATCTACTACTTGTCCCTTATCTACCACCCTTGTTACCCAGTCAACAAATACTATCAGGATGGTCTGACAAGACCACTCTGCCATTAACCCCTGCTGCTTAACATAGAAACATAGACTTTGATGACACATAAGGACTGCTTGGCCCACCCAGTCTGCCCAATTCACTACCTATTGGATAAGCTGCAGATCCTAGTTAATCAACAGTTTACTTCTTCCAACCCCCCACCAGAATTGCTTTATGTCTGTCCCATGCATTCTTGAATTCCCCCACTGTTTTTGACCCCATGATCTCCTCAGAAAGGCTGTTCCATGTGTCCATCACCCTCTCCGTGTAAAAATACTTCCTCACATTGCCCTTGAGCCGTCCTCCCTCTGTCTTCAAATTGTGCCCCCTTGTTCTTGCACATCTCCTTTCCTGAAAGATGCTACCCTCCTGGACTTTGTTGATTCCCTTGAGGTACTTGAAAGTTTCTATCATGTCCCCTCTCTCCTTCCTTTCCTCAAGGGTATACATATTAAGCTCCTTTAGTCTCTCTCTCTCCATATGGCTTCTGGTGCAGACCCTGCACCATTTTAGTTGCCCTCCTCCAGATTGCCTCCATCCTGTCTATGTCCTTGTGGAGACGGGGTCTCCAGAACTGCATACAGTACTCCAGATGGGGTCTCACCAATTGTCTGTACAGAGGAATAACAACTTCCTGTTTTCTACTGGTGATGCCTCTTCCTATACATCCCAGTATCCCTAGCCCTCCTTACTGCCTTCTCAAATTGTTTGCTTACCTTTAGGTCATCTGATATGACTACCTCCAGGTCCCATTTCATTTTTGTTGTTGTTAGTACCCCCCCCATTGTGTACTCTTCCCCTGGGTTTTTGTTTCCCAGGTGCATTACTTTGCATTTCTTTGCATTGAATCTAAGCTGCCATACTTTTGACAATTCCTCCAACCTTGCCAAGTCCCTTCTTATCCTTTCCACCCCCTCTTGTGTATCAACCCTGTTGTAGATCTTTGTGTCGTCTGCAAAGAGGCATACTTTTCCCTCCAGTCCCTCTGCAATGTCACTTATGAAGACATTAAAAAGGACTGGACCCAGTACTGAACCCTGCGGTAGCCAGCTAGTAACCCCCCCTTTCTTCATAGTGGACTACGTTTACTATTACCTTCTGTGTCCTGTTGTCCAGCCAGTTTTTTGCCCAGGTTACCACCCTGCGACCCACTCCCAGGCTGGCTAATTTGTTTGTAACCACCCAGTCTACTGGAGTTACTAGAATCCCATCAGTGTCAGTGTTAGGTAGGGAAGGCAGCTGGTGAATAACTGGTTAAATGGTATTCACCTGCTCCATCTCTGTTTACTTGGTTTCAGCTGAGTTGGAGAGGTGATGCCTTTTAGAACTCTTGCAGCAGCATAAGCCACGGTAGCTAGCTGTGAGTGGGGAACTTTAGAATTTTCAGTTAGTCTGTGAGTGGAGATCAGTGTGAGCAGTTGGATGAGTGAGGAACTGTAGTGTGGGCTCTGTGAGGAGAGTCTATTTTTCTCACCTTAGTACTGAGAACAATCTGCCTGCCAGTAGAAGTGGTGGAAACTGTCTAGCAGGAGTTCCTGATTTTCTTCTCATCCCCAGTGAGATGAGAAGGACTGCAGAATGGATCTGAGGGGCAGTCCCCTGACTTTGATCCGGGACATCAAAGCTATCTTTTTGTGTACAACTGTGAGTAATCTGACTTTGGCTATCCCAGGAGGAATGCACCTGTGTTTTCTTTTGGGGTATACTCTGACAAAGGAAATTATGCACCAAGTTCTATTCTTTTTAAGACTGTTCTCATCCTTTCTTAAAGTTGGCTGACAATCACGGAGTCCCAGTGAGACTTGGCACATTGTTCAAGACTTTAATTTACACTCAGAAGTAGTGTGTTTCTAATGCTGAATGTGACAGTCATTCCAAGATGCATAGTTTTACTGCGTTACTATAAGTTTGAGGTGTAACTCTAAAAGAGTGGCTGGATAAGGACTGTGGAAGGAAAAGGTGGGCAATCCCCCATCTGGAGTGACCAGTTCAGCACTACAGGTTTCGTAAGGGCACCTGCTTATTCAGGACATGGTGGCCAATGCCTGAAGAGAAAGTTTACCCCCTGATGTTGGTTTTGCTAAATTTGAGTACCAGTGTGCTTTGTCATGGCCAGTTGCAACATTTCCAAATGTTTAAATCATGTGCCATATGGGAGATGTTTTAAGTTGTGGCCATGCCACCAGAAGAAGTTGTGTGCTTCATTGTGACCAGTGCCACAAGAAGAAATGTGTGTTTCAGCTGAGGCTTTGCTGCTGAAGAGAGTCCTAAATCCTATGCAATATGGGAAGTTTAGAGTCTACGTTTGCTACAGACTTTTAGTTGTTCTGCATTGCCTTGTGCCACAAAGTGTAAATCCTTGAGGATCCACATTTGCTTTTGTGTACCATTCTTTGGATTAAAGCCACACTCTAGAACCCCAACCTGGTTTGGACATTCTTGTTACTGCTTCCTGTTTGGAGTTACTGGGTACCCTTCCAGAAGTTCAGACCAAGCATAGCCCCTAGCAAAAGTTCTCTCCTCAGGACCTGGGGTTTGTAATGGTCATTTGTGTGTAATATTGTTTCTGTACCCCAACCCCTCTCTTACCCCTAGACAGAAAATATGGGAGGTGTGCTTACTAGTTAAACAAGTGGCCGGTGGGAGGTTACATGTTTATTAATCTTTTGTGTGGGACTGTGTCAAATGCTTTGCTAAAGTCTGGGTAGGTCATGTCCACAGCCCCTCCCTGGTCTACTACTTTGGCAACCCAGTCAGAGAAATCTATTAGATTTGTCTGACATGACCTTCCCACTGTGAATCCATGCTGTCTTGGGTCCTGTGCCCTACTGGCCTCTAGGTACTCAACAATTCTTTCTTTCAGAAGTGATTCCATCATTTTCCCTACCACTGAGGTCAAACTAACAGGTCTGTAGTTTCCTGACTCTGCTTTGCTCCCACTTTTGTGAAGGGGGATCACATCCACCCTCCTCCAGTCCTTAGGTACCACACCATCCTCCCATGATTTGTTAAAAAGGGTAGTCAGTGGTGTCACTAGTTCTCCCCTTAGTTCTTTTAGAATTCTAGGGTGAATCCCATCAGGGTCCATTGCTTTGTACACCTTCAGTTTTAGGAGTTCTTTCAGAACCCTTTCTTCTGTGAATGGACTGGTATCGACCCCCCATCCAGAGTGGTTCTATTGATTGGATTAGGTACCTCCCCTCCTCTTCTTTTGTGAATACTGACCAGAAGTAGTTGTTCAGTATCCCTGCTTTTTCACTGTCATCCTCTGCCCATCTCCTTTATTAAGCTCCACTATCCCTCCCTTGGTCTTTCTTCACTCCCTAATATACCTATAGGAGGTTTTATCCCCATTCTTAACCAAGCTGGATATCTTTTCCTTGGTTTAGGCCTTTGCTATTCTGACTGCCTTCCACGCTTCCTTCTGCTTTAACTGGTACAGTTCTCTGTCCTGTTCCTTCTGTGTTTCCTTATACTTCCTTAATGCTATCTTTTTTTCCCTAACCTTCCCCGCCACCTCTTTTGAGAACCATAGTGTTTTTTTCCTTCATTTTGATTTGTTTATTTGCTTCACACAAAGGTTTGTTGCCTCTGTGATGGCAGTTTTGATGTTTCCCCATTGTTCCTACACCACTCCTTCTTGCCCGTTCACTAGTGCTTTTCTGAGACACTCTCCCATTTTGACAAAGGCAGCCCTCCTAAAGTCCAATACCCTCACTTTTGTATGGCTTGACTCTACGGCAGTGTTTATCGTGAACCACACTGTTTGGTATTCACTTGTTCCCAGATGGCAACCCACTTCTAAATTTGATAGCCTTTCTCTGTCCCTGTTTAAGAGCACCAGGTCTAAGATTGCTCCATCCCGAGTGGGTTCCAACACTACCTATCTTAGGCATGCCCCCTGTAGGACATCAAGACTACTTAAATTATACTATACTGGATTACAGTACTGCATCCCGACAGGCACTTACCCAACACCCAACATCCCGACACCAATATCCCAACTCGCATTTGCCCAACAGTTCGATTTTGCCTGCAGCAGAGTTCTTTTTCACATTTTGGGGGTCTTCATCCCACACATTGTGGGGTGTGGGGGTGAAGCATCCCAAAATGTGAAAAAATAACCTCTACTGTGGGCAAAATCGAACTGTCGGGCAAATGAGTGTAGGGATTTTGGCGTCAGGATGTTGGGTGTTGGGCTAGTGCATTTCAGTGTAATGAATGGATAACGTATACCGAAGTCCATTTATCTCCAGATAGTCTGCTAGGTCTACTTTGACCAGAGTCTCCATGAGTTTACCTACAATGAAGGAGAACATGCATTTTCCAGTTCCTTCCTGTCCCCTCCCTTGTGGAGTGGCACCACATCTGCTATCTTCAAATATCTCTGAATCACTCTGACTGTAGTGAGCTATTAAATAGCCCTACCAGGGTCCAGCCAGTCCCAATGCCAATTCCCTGGGCACCCTCAGGTGCATCCCATCCAGCCCTGGTGCCTTAGCTATTTTCAGGGCTGCAAGCCCTTTTTGAATCCTTTCTCCTGTAATTACAATCTACCCCATTTCTGGCATACCCTTTGGGCAGCCTTTATTCAG
This sequence comes from Neoceratodus forsteri, assembly GCA_016271365.2. Classification (NCBI taxonomy): domain Eukaryota; kingdom Metazoa; phylum Chordata; order Ceratodontiformes; family Ceratodontidae; genus Neoceratodus; species Neoceratodus forsteri. The sequence continues at coordinate 1,124,470,880 of CM057453.1, read as the reverse complement.
CTCTTCACCAGAGGCCCCCTATCCTCTGCAGTAGATACTGAGCAAATGTAGTCATTTAGAATAGCTGCTTTCTTCTCATCCTCCTCTACTACCTTGCCTCCCTCTGTCAGCCTAACAGTTCCTCCTCTCATCTTCCTTTTTACGCTGATGTACCTGAAGAAATGTTTCCCCCTGATCCCTCTGCAATAGGCAGCTCTGCACGTGCTTTTGTGTCCTTTACTGCCTTCTTGGCCTCCTTTATCTTTATTTGATATTTGCACCATTCCTCATCCCCCTGTTTTTTCTTGTAGCTAATGGAGGCCCCTTTCTTAGTCCTCACTGCCTCCCTGACCTACGTAAAGAACCAGATAGGTCTCTTGTGCCTTTTGCCCTTAGTAACTGTTCTCAAGCATGATTTGGTTGCTTTGAGAATGGCCCCTATTCCTGTCTGTCCAATGAAATTTCCCTTATTTATACAACATTAAATGAGTTATTTTTACTGATGACAAATACAACCGCTAAAATAAAAATGTGTTGTTTTTTATGTTGCCTATGCCCCAATCAATTATTTTACAGATTGCATATGTCACAGTCATTTATTTTAGAGCTTGCATGTGTCACAAACGAGCCTTTTGGAGCTGGAGTTTTTTTCAGAATGAATCAGAGAGCAGCTTTCACAGTGCTGATTTCAACACAATAGCATGTCCTGCCCTAAAGCCAACTACTGATCTCAAAGAGAAACAGTAAATATTCAAACAAATAGATTTAAAAGCTATATCTTGTAAACTGATGTATAAATCACATATACAATGATCTCACTCAAAATACACAATTTATCATCGTTGTGAGGGAGCAGGACTTTTGCAGCTTACTCGTGGCTTTACCACTCATGAGTTATGGCCCTGTCCTCTCACTCATGAAAATGAAATATGTATTTTGAGTCAGGCTATTGTATATTAGGGTTGAGTAAGTACTTTAATGTTATATCCCTATGTTTGTACCTTAATAACTCAGACCCCAATCAAACAATTTGCTGAAATTTGGCAAGTTCAGAGTCAGTGCCAGGACCTCTGGATCATTTAAATATCATAACAATCAGTGTAGGAGAGGGTATAGAGGTACAAAAACACGCAAATTCACCAAAACTAAGAGCTTGTTTTGCTCACCTATAGCTCAAAGATGGCTTAGAATCGAAACATCAGGATTTCAGGTTTGATAGAATTTGGCCAAAAAGTGCTTTCTTTTGTTATTTTTATTCAAATAGGTGAAGTAATTTTTGAACTACTGGCAAAAAATTATCTCATTTTTCTCACATGCTTAGTAGCAAAATTGAACATTCTAAGGATAACTGTATTTTTGAGAAACCATTTTCTTATGGTTTCATTTGGTGAAACCACAATAAAATAGTTTAATTCCTTTTGGCAACATGGTGCAATAATGCTTTCATTTAGCACACCATGTAGCCATTCTCAGGGGTGGGGCTGCATCAGCAGGATATTAGGGTTGAAGAATGTAAAGCACACAGAAAGAAAAAGAAAACATTATGGTTTGGAGCCTCAGGAGGATTGGCGAATCAGTGGTGTGGCTTTAATTTCCAATTGTTCAGCTGCTGTGAGTGAATACAGAGATGTGCACACTGATCGCTGTGCCACAGTCCCAGGGTCCCTATTTGGGCACCTGTATGCCTCCCTTTCTGTCCTGTTTCTTTCTTGTGCTCCATTACTGAGAAGGACCCCTTCTTTCAGTGACATCAGCCAGGCAGAAGACTGATGGCAAACTTGAGTCACCACTTTCGGGGCATTTTGTATATTTTTCAAGTGCAGTCAGCATCTGATTTGTGTCTTGAAGCCAAGCAAGTCTGCTACAATACATTGGTAATACACTGGTAAGTACTAGAACAGTTTAATTTGCAGTATACCCTCTCAATACCTGATCACTCCAGGTCATAATGTTCAACATCCTGCTTAACTAAACAAATGCTTAAACCATGTAGTGCCTGATTAATTATAATGACTGAGGCTCATCACAGGAGAGAGAGAAAGTGTGAAAATAATATTGCGCTAGTGTGCCACTAAGGCTGATTGCATGAAATATGATGGGCATAGGCACGATAATAACCTGCTAAACAGTGTGTGTGTGTGTTTGCAAAAATCTTCATTAATGCACCAGTTAGAGTTCCTATTAAACTGACAAAAATAGGGAAGTGTGGTGTTAGAGTTTCCAGCCCTAACACCCACCCCAACCTTGTAACCAGCAAAAGGAAAAAATATTATGATTTTGCCTGTCCTGGGTCTTTGCAAATTAGTACTGGGGTCTTCCTTGGGGTTATCAACCCTAATGCTCACCCCATTCCATCAGCAAAAATTAATGCTGTAAGGATAGCTGTATTTTTGAGAAACCAAACAAGCTCAGATGTGCAGACTATATGAAAATGAGGTGAGCATTAGGGTTGATAACCCCAAGGAAGACCCAAGACCTGATTTGCGAAGACTCAGGACAGGCAAAACCATAATGTTTTTTCCTTGTGCTGCTTGCAGGGTGGGGATGTGGTGTTAGGGTTGAAAATCCTAACACCACATTTTCCTACTTTTGCTGATTTAATCTGAGCCCAAACTGGTGCATTAACAAAGTTTTCAGCAAAGAATTTCCTTACTTTTTGAGATATTGTAGTCATTGCCTCATTCACACAGGTCTCTTTGGGACCTACATTAACACATCCATTTGACTAGGAACACGCAGGGCCCTCTGGGCCCTTGGCTTCCATCCCTCCATATACTCAGACCAGAAAAGCAGTTTATGTGCTTGGTTGTAATTTTTTTTATGGCACTCTATGCGAAGGGCAAAATATTTCAAGTGTGCCTTTTAACTCCCAGCACTTGATTCTATATGGGCAAAAATGCATTTCTTGTTTATTTACCCATAAGTCCATACATTTTTGTTGGCTTGCTCTGAAATTTGCTATGGTTGTGGTAGAAGACGACAAACACCTTTAGTACATTTTTGATGATGATCAGACTTTTATCGTGGATTTAGCACCATGATGAAGACTGGAGGTAATTTTGGAGTGCAGTGCATACCCCATCAGTGTTTAGGGGATGATTATGTGTTGATGTTGTGGTACTCATTGACACATTTTTTTGAGATATACATTGCTCCTAAACTCCAGTTATTGATGGACATAAGGCTTGTTAAAGTTGCAATGTTATCCTATGGGAAGTTTTTTCCTTTTTCTTTTTATGTTTTTTACATGGTCCCTAATTTGTGTGTGTGTGTGTGGGGGGGGGGGGTTATTATGTGTTAGTCTTGTAGTACTCATTACAACCTTTCTTTTGATATATATATATTGTCCCTTAACTGCAAATATTGATGGAGTTATGGCTTGTTAAAGTTAAAATGTGGAAAATAAAAATGAAGTCCAAATACTTTTTTGTAGGAAGGCATCTTTCTTCGTGAAAATGACACAATCTCAAGAAAAAGATTCCTTCATACAAAAAAATGTAAAAGAAACTAAGTAGAAATTCTTTTTATGTATGAAGGCATCTTTTTTCATGAGTTTGTGTCATACTCATGAAAACAGATGCCTTCATTTGAAAAAAGAATGTGAAAAAAAACTAAGTCCAAATTCTTTTTTTGTACAAAGGCAATCTTGTTTCATATGGCAGTAGGAAAGAAAGAAAATCACCTGCCCCAAAAAGATTTTAAAATGTGTTAAAAATGCATTTCTGGGTAATTTTTCCAGAAAATAACCACAGAATCCATGTAATGGGATCACTATTAGCAAGATGCACGTGTGGGTGTGTTTTGATGATAACCATTTTTATGGGTTTTGAATTTTTTTTAAATAATAGAAACAATATAGCAGACATATGAAAAAATAATTTTTTTCTCATGAAGAAAGAGTACCCCAATACGAAACAGAATTCTTTTTCATATGGCTGAAATTCTTTTTTTTTTGCATCAAACAGCTATCCAAAAGACCTTACTGAGTATGCTCAGAACTGAAATTTCAAATCCTTATAACTCTGAAATGTATTAATATTTTTTTTCAACAAACCAGCGAAAGGCACTACTTTGGCACAAGCCCTTTGTACCATGAAAATTTCAAAGCAAAATTCTGAACTGTCTGAGCACTAGGTGATGACAATAAATCAGCCCCCCAAAAAAAGTTTTTCATTTTTTTTTGCTACTTTTGATTGCTATTCAGATCTCAGAAACTGCACATCTGACCAAAATAGAACTTGGCACATCAAGAGACCTTGCCCCGAAACCATACATGCAACTTTTTGTGCAAATTCATTGAACTGTGGCAAAGCTATTAAAGTTCAAAGTTAGGTGTTTAACATTAAACAGCCTGCTCAACCCTAACTATGGTGGCACTACCACACCATTATAATGTAAAATGATGTGTAAGTGTGGTATGCTAGGAAATATACCCATTAAGAGGGCTAATTAGATAATAAGGCCACAAGCCCAAAGAGTGAGTTGCTTTATTACCTGATTAGTCCCTGAGTTGGGTATCTTTCCAAGTGTGCCAGATGTACCCATCATTTGTTTCATATAATAGATTAGGATGGATGAGTTTTAAGGCCAGCCTGCTGGTGCAGTGGTAGGGCTTCTGTTTATGATGCTGACACCCCAGATTCAGGAACGGAGCCAAGAAGTCAGAAGGCAGGCCAGGGGGAGGAGGATTGAGCTTCCGATGGACTGCTCTCCTCCTCCAGAGGGATGGTGGGTGAACAGCCAGCACTTGATTGACCTCTGGTGCAGGCTGAGGGGAGCAGCTGCTGGAGTCTGGGTAGTGGGGAGGTGTGTTGGGTGTTTGTGCCTTGTACCATGATGTCACTGCATGCCATGCCTCCCATGGGGACTAAGCAACAGAAAAAAATGCCAGCTCCATTAATGATGTCCTGCTCCACTGCCCATGGAGCTCAGTGCAACATAGCTTAGTGTTCCATTGGGACTGGCCCAACCCCATAGCCCAGCCTGTGGGGGCAAGTCAGGGAGGCACACCAGTTCCGGGGTTTACCAGGAACCTGATTTGGTTGTCTGTCGGGGAAATGCCTGCTCAGCAGCTATGCCTTGGGGGGGCAAGCCTGGAAACATTGTCACTGAAGGTAAGTCCTGGGGGGCTGGGGGTTCCAGAGAGTGAGGGCTGAGCTGCTGAGGGGTTCAGCAAAAGAAAAGATGGATGTGTTTTAACTCAAGAATATGGTTAGGATCATTTCTGGGTTTGCCTGTGGTCAGAATTGTTTCCAGGTTTGCCTTTTGTTACTTTTTGTCCCCCTGTATTTCCATAGTATAGTGGTGTTTTTGGTGTGGCCCATTTTGTGCCTTAATGTTTTTCCATAGTGTAGGTACCACCCAAAATAAGGAGGGGTGTCTGTGACTCTTGGTTCTCTAGTTCTTTGGTGGCGTTATGATGTGTGACTGTGGTTTGCAGGATGAAGTAATGTTTTCTGTCAGAATGGTGTCTGTGGTCAGGAACAGCATGTGTCATCAGGAGTTCCTGGATTCTGTGATCGGGAGAAGCCTATCATCAGGAGTGGCTGGGTTTTGTTGTTGGGAGCAGCAGTCAGCAGCATGGAATAACTTACGTTGATGGACATCATGACAGCAGCGTGTCGGCGTTGGCATCTGAAGGGGAGAATCAAGTGATATGGCTGTTTGCTGAGAGAAATGGGAGGTGTTCTAGTCTGTGCGGCTTCAGTAACTCTTTAATTGTTTAATGATATGTATTTTTTGCAAACTACAATGTTGTTATGAGACTGTAGAAAGTGTGTTTTTGGATGTTGGTAGGGTGTATTGTTTTACGTGGGATTTTGTAGTAAATTGATGTGTTAATTGGCCATTAGACTTGTTAATTACATTTTAATTGTTACATTTGATCATATGAAACTAGCCATTAGAAGAAGGCCTTGTGGTCTGTCTGGTCTGCTCATTTGTGGAGCCCCTTCTCCAGCAACTACTGTAGTCTCCACCCCCTCCTCATTGAATCTGACCCTCCTTTTCACCCTGTCTCACCTACCATTAACACTGACCTCCCAATATTGTTAATTGTTTAATTAGTGGTTTGTGTACATATTGTCCTGTGTTTGCATTGTTTGTATCTGTGTTTTTTCCCCTCAGTATACAGCTTTAATTGCATGGATACACAACACACCTAAAATGGGAAGGTGCTGTATATAACTTTAATTGGTAGGTATGCAGCCTTAATCAGTGGTATATACAGGGAAATACACAATAATGGCTCTTAGGGGGGAAAAAATTCCATCCACGTATTATACAATGTATAGGGGATATGAATGGCCTGACTCAAAATATTTTATTTTATTTTAATTTTGGTAACTGGGTAAACTCCAAGGGCATCGGATGCTCATTTTCAAGTACAACTTGTACAGAAAACAGAAAACAAACAACGATGCTTGCATTAAGTACATAAAATTATTACATGACTTAACAAAAACATTTACATTGTGAATTTTTCATACTATATTGTTTTAGTCTTGTTATACATACTGGATATGATCTTGGTAGATACAGAGATACAAGGCAATAAATTCAAGTCTTTTATAACTTTATGTAAGCAAGATAGTTGAGGCAATCAGGTTTTATATTAAGGTTATTTTAATCTGAGAGTAGATTTATACGCAATTTATCTTTAAAAGTGAGGGGGCAGGCCCAAAACTTATGAGCAGTGGAGCTATGAGTGAGTTTTGAAAGTCCTGTCCCCTCAAAAGTTATGATAAACTGAATATATTGAGTCAGACCATTGTATATTTAATTTATACAACTTCAGTTTACTAGTTTAATTTTTCTGTTGGCTTTCGCACACATTTTGGGGTAGCTGCACTTTCAGAGGTGTGTTAGTGTTGTGGCAAATCCAGGGGATGCTTTAGTCGGTGTGTCCCTCAGCTGCCAACTAGTGAGCATGCTGCCGATGACAGCAGTTTCAGACAGCGCCACTGACTTGAAATGAATCTACTGCTGCAATCAGAACAGGCTCATCATTGCAACAGCAGATGACACCCCTCCATTACGTGCTATTTATGGTGAAACATTTAAATACATGTGGTGGCTCCTGCCATCCGCTACACAATCCTGACATTGGGGTGCCCAATCCTCGTGTTGGCATTCCCCCTCTTAGTGTGTCTTTCCTGGTTAAACAGCTTCCCCTTTCTGATATCAGGATGCCCACTCCCGATGTCGGATGTGGCCTCCCCAACCCATCTATTCGGCTTCCTGACATCAGGATGCCCAATCCCTGTGTCAGAATTGTGACACACTGGGAGCCCACCCCAGTGTGACAATTTTTTTGTGTGTGTAAGCGGTCTGAACCTGTAAATAAAGAAAACCTTCCCTCACACTCTGTTTTTTTCCCCTGCAAAGCAGAAAATGGTCCACCGTTGTCTCCTTCATCCCCCTCCCCATCCCCAATCTCCATCAGTGCACCCACCTTCCTGCATCCCCCTCACCCATACTTACCCTCCGGAGGTCGGGAGCCACGATCTTCTCTGAAGCGGGACACGTTTGCACTCTTCAAAGCCAAACTGAGCACTGAAGAAATGATGGTAAGCTTTAAAATGGGAGTTTCAACTTAGGTTGATATCTCAGCCATTTTTAGGAATTTTGGCCTCAAATTTTCAACATAGGGTCCTTGGTACCCCACCTCCTGAACATCTAACTGTCATTTTGTTTCTCGGTCCCGAAAGATGATTTTGCCGTCGCTGCGTGGAATCACCTTTCAGGACTGATTAACAAAACAACAGTGCCACTGTTCATGAGGGGAGGTCCCCAAAAGCCCATGTTGCAAATTTGGTGAAAAAATTCCCAAAAATGACTGCGTTACCAGCATGTGTTGCGCAGTTTCTATGCACGTTCGTAACTTCGCCAATTGTTTATAATTTCACTCCAGATTTTCAACATTGCCATTTTTCACACCTCCTTATGAACAGTACAGCTGTCATTTTTCACATCCTGCCAAAACATGTTTTCACACCTGTGGAGCACAATTGGCACGGTCACAGTGCAAAATCAATTTTCAGGACAGATTAACAAAATCACAGTGCCACTGTTCATGAGGAGAGGTTCCAAAATGCCCATGTTGAAAATCTGGTGAAAAAATTCCCCAAAATAACCGTGTTATGGGTGTGCATTGTGCAGTATCTACGCACGGTCGTAAGTTTGTAGATTTTTCATATTTTCTCTCCAGATTTTCAACATTTCCATTTTTTCACACCTCCTCATGAACAGTACAGCTGTAATTTTTTGCATCCTGCCCCAAAGGCACAGTTGCTGTGTGAAATCATCTTTCAGGATTGAGTAACAAAATGCTAGTGCCACTGTTCATGAGGTGGGGTCCCAAAAAAACAATGCTGAAAATTTGGAGTGAAAATACCAACAAACGTCCAGGGCATTAAGGTTTCCAACCATACACCCACCCTGTAGAGGCTGACAGGCGTTCACAGCACTCTACCCCCCCACCCTACAGTAGGTAGCACACTCGCCTCTGAGGCCTGGAGATCAGAGGGCTGTGGGTTCAGTTCCCACATCTGGCACTTGGGTTAATATCCCAGTACTGACACTGTAGTGCACCATGAGATGGGTGCTGCACTTGTGAGGTGCCGTCTTTCAGATGAGACATTAAACCTAGGTCCCATCCTCCTGGATTGGTGGTAGTTCAGGTGGATGTTAAAGATCCCATGGCACTTATTGAAAAGAGTAAGGGAATTTCCCCCGGTGTCCTGGCCAAATTTCCCTCATTAACTAAAAATACCACCAACAGCTTAATCTGATTCAAGGTCAGTTGCCATTCATCTGTATCCCCCTCCCGCGGGTCGTGCCTGAAAATAGGCAGGATTTGTCTAGTGCACTTACCCGGTCAACAAAAATGAAATAAAGAAATAAATAAATACAGTCGCTGATAGGCATTGAGGTGTGCCTTGAGTTCTGTCACCCTAACGTTCACCCCGTTCTCCTATATTGCACCCATCTCAGCTTATTTCCTTATGGAATGGGATGAGCATAAGGGCTTAAGACTCCAAACCACACCGCAACACCTGTCGGTGTCTGCAGGGTGGGGTGAGGTGGAATGGCATAAGCTTTATGGCTGACAACCCGAAGCCACACTCCCAATGTCTTTCAGTCTCTGCAGGGGGGAGGGGGTGTTGGCTTAGTTCAATACTTCACTGCCACTCCTATTATACATCTCTAACTCCTGCACTACCAATGCCAATGCCAGCAAGCCAACATTTGGCATTGACAAATGCTTGTTAAATCTGCTGTTTGAAGATTTAATGGTCTCTCTTTGCTTTCTACTGCTGGCTTCAGAGCTCCACAGGGCATATGATGTCATTGTGATTGTGAAGGTTGCTTCTTGATTGGTTCAGTAGTCCATTATGATGACATCAACCTTTAAGATATCCATAGTGACAACAGTAACAGTAGCATACTGTATTATAAATATCTTGTTTCTTTGTCATCAGCCAAGATATCCCTTTTATTTTGTCATTTTAACTCAGCTCTTGTTGTGTATATATTATAAGGGCATGATAGCTCCCTTACAGTTAGGGTTGGTACAGCCTTTCAAAGTTAAATCTCTGTTTTTGCACCTTAATAACTTTGTCATTTTTCAACTAAATAACAAACAAATTGGTAAGCGCTGTCGTGTTGTCAGTGTCGCAAGATGTTGAAAGTTTCATGATGGCAGTTTTTACGGTTTCAGAGATATAAAGTGGTCAAAAGGAACATTTATTTCCATAGGATAACATGGGATTTTTTGCTGTAATGTACAGCACAAACAGATTTAAGCTTGCCTCTGATACTTTCAGGGATGATGGGGTGTATGCCAAGGGTGTGCCTTTGGATGTTTTGGTGAAAACATATATAATCCTGTTTGAATTATAATGATTTTTGTGAAAGATGCAAGTCAGGCAGTGTGCAGGGTAAATAGCATTTACCGTTCAAACAGAAAATTGTGAATGGTAAATTACATTCACCATTCGCAATTTACTGTACGAATAGTAAATGTGTCAAAAGGTAAATGCCATTTACCATTCGAACAGTAAATGTTCGAACAGTAAAAGCCATTTACCATTTGCACTTTACTGTTCATGGTCACAGTTTTCAGTGCTGATTGCTGCCATCTTGATTTCAGTTAGCGAGGCTGGAAACTGAAATATTTTTCAAAATAATGCCCCTAGGTAAACACTAACAGGTGAGTTTACCTAATGGGGTCCCGAGGAACATGCTCCCGACATTAGTTTTTTATTGTGAGTCCCCCGACGTGGCTCAGGAGTAATGCTCCATCCTGCATTGAACTGCCATGTTTTGCCAAACAGCATGGCAGTTTGATGCAGAATGGTGCATGACAAGATGCATGACAGTGCATCAATATATTTTCTGACATGGGGGTATCCATTCCACATGTTGGCAGTAGCTCCACCACATCCCCCTCAGTGTGGGACACTGGGCAGCCCACTCCCAGTGTCCCGATGCCTGTGTGGCCCCATTTATTTAATCCTATCAAAAAAGAAAACAGTCCCCCAATGTGGCACAGGTGCAATGCACCATCTGACATAGGGGTGCCCAGTCCCCATGTCAGCAGTAGCACTTCCCCCTCACCCGATAGTGTGGGATACTGCGTAGCCTACTCCCAGTGTCCCCAGTATATCCCCCCCAGCAGTGTTTCCCTTGTCTGTAGTTTATCAACAGTGGGGTGCCCAACCTCTGTGCTGGCAGCAGCCTACCATCCCCCTGACAGTGTGGGACACTGGGTAGCCCACTCCCAGTGTCCCCAGTTGTCCTTTTCCCAAGACCTATTTTTGGACTCTGGGGAGCCCACTCCCAGAGTCCACAAACATTAAAAAAATCCCTGAGATAATGAAAACCATCCCCAAGGTCTTTTTTCCCTAAAAGAAGAAAACATTCTCTTCATTTCCCACCACCCCTCCCCATCCCCACCCTATCTCTGTGCACCCTCACCTCCCGCACCCTCCTCACCCCATACTTACCTCTGATGGTCGTGGTCAGCGATTTTTGGTGGACTTGGACATGTTTGCACTCTTCAAAGCTGAACTGGGAACTGAAAAAATCAAAGGTAAGCCATATAATGGCAGTCAATGTGGGGGGGGCGGTCAACTTATGTTGACATATAGGTCATTTTTTGAGATTTTAGCACCAGATTTTCAACATGGGGATTTTGGGACCCCGCCTCATGAACAATGTCACTGTCATCTCATTACTCAGTCCCGAAAGATGATTTCACGTCACTGTGCGGAATCACCTTTTGGGACTGAGTAACAAAATGACAGTGCCAGTGTTCATGAGGGGAGGTCCCAAAAAGCCCATGTTGAAAATCTGGTGCAGAAAATCCAGAAACTGGCTGTGTTATGAGCATGCATTGCACAGTTTCTATGCACGCTCATAACTTCACCAATTTTTAATATTTTCACTCCTGATTTTCAGCATTGCCATTTTTTCAAACCTCCTCATGAACAGTACAGCTGTCATTTCTCACATCCTGCCTGAAATGTGTTTTCGCACCTGTGGTGCAGAATGGCACGGTTGCTGTTCAAAATCAACATTCGGGATAGATTAAAAAATACAGTGCCAGTGTTCATGATGGATTTCCCAAAAGCTCATGTTGAAAATCTGGTTAAAAATCCCCAAAATGGCCAGAATTACGAGGCATGCATTGTGCAGTTTCTACGCTTGTAACTGCATCAATTTTTCATATTTTCCCTCCTGATTTTCCGCATTACCCTTTTCCACACCTCCTCATGCACAGTATACTGCTGTCATTTTTCACATCCTGCCCAAAACATAATTTCGTACCTGTGACGCAGAATGGCTTGTTTTGCTGTGCAAACTCAACTTTTGGGACAGATTAACAAAATGACAGTGACATTGTTCATGATGTAGGGTTCCCAAAAGACTATGTTGAAAATTGGGTGAAAAAAATCCTGAAAATGCCCGAGTTAATTGCGTCTGTTGAATTGTGCGACTTCGGCGCATTTCAGTGCCCATATCTTGAAATTGATTTGAGATACAGATTCTTTACTCTTCACAGCTTAGTCCACCTTAGGTGTACTAAGCACCCATGGAGGTTTCAAAGTCATGATTACAATTGCAGTGGAATTTTTTTCATAGTTGCTACGGTTACTGAGATATTGCCAAATTAGTCTTACAAGGGTTACTTTTCATGACTCTAGGGCTGCGGTATGTCCGTACTTACATGTAAGTGGGAGTGCAGAGTCCTGCACTCACACTTATACATATCATTATGCAACAATGGGTAGTGTGAGGGGAGCACAGGGCCCAGAGGGCCCACACTACCACAACCACATACCAGTTACATTACACTTTCTCAAAAAGAAGGGGAAATTCATTGCAAAGAACTATGTTAATGTATCAGTTAGGGTTTTTAGTAAAGTGCAAAAAGCTGGGAAATTGGACGTTAGGGTTACCAAGCCTACCACCCCACCCCCACCCCACCACCCTCCACCCACCAACAGGTGTCGGGGTGTGCCTTGGGGTTGTTGGGCCTTACTCACACCCCATTCTCCTATACTGTACCATCTCATCTTGTTTACACATGGAATGGGGTGAGAGTTAGGTCAATAACCCCAAAGACACCCTGACACCTGTTGGTGTGTGGAGGATGGTGGTGGGGGAGGTGGTGGGGTGAGGTGGTAGGGTTGGGAACCCTAATGTCAAATTTCCCAGCTTTTGATGCTTTAATAAAAACCCTAACTGATGCATTAGCATAGCTTTTTGCAGTGAATATACGTATATATATATATATATATATATATATACACATTGCAAAAACAAAAGACTGTTAATTTGCAAGTTAGAGTTTTTTAAGCAATAAAAGTAAGGAAATGTAATGTTAGGGTTTTTTTCTAAATCCCAAACTCCACCCACCCCATGTACCACCCTATGATCTCCACTGCACTGAATGCCAAAGTACAATCCATATTTTAAATGTATTTCTAACTTCATAAATAAATAACATAGGCCATCATATTCACTGCCAGTGTTGTCCCTGTTGGTTTTGGTACTGCATACACTGAACTCGTGGATTTTTGGTTAAGAAGATGCACAACTATGGGGTGGGGGACAAAGTCACAAAATGGGTGAGAAACTGGTTAAGTGGCAGAATCCAGAGGGTGGTAATTCACAGGGAATTCACAGGGATCAAGATGTTCACTAGTGGTGTGCCACATGGATTGGTCTTAGGACCGGTCTTCTTCAACATCTCTATCTGCAACATTGGGGTATGGATAGAGGTTAAGATATGCCTCTTTGCAGATGGTATTGAGATCAGTGGTTGAGTGGATAGTGATGACGGGGCCAGAATTATGAAAGATGACCTGGGTAAATTAGAGAAGTGGTAAAAAATATTGCAATTAAACTTTAACTCCAAAAAGCTGCCCCATTGGTACAGTGGTAGCTCTACTGCTCCTGATGCCAATGACCCAGGTTCGGGAAGAATCCTGGGTCATCAAGGGTAGACTGGGGGGAGCAGGACAGAGCATCCCAGAGGACTCACTCCTCTTCCAGGAGGAGGGGGGAGGGACAAAGGGTGCTGTCATGCCCAAAACTGGTACTGCCACTGGTGGAAGCATGGGCAGCAGTCCCAGACATTCTGAGTATGGAAGGAAGGGTTTTGTTAAGCACTTGGCTGCAGCGTGCTTCAGCATGTTGCCTACCTGGACTTATCTCCTTCATGCTGGTGCCCTTTTGGGTAGGGAACTAAGGGGTAACAAAATTTACAAAAATCCTCAGGATTGAGCAGCATGACACTGAGATGCTGGTATGTGGGGATTCAGCAGTGAGTGCTGGGGGATCCCAGTATGCTGAGAATCAGCCAAGAAATTGTGGGTACATCCCCGAGCCACTGACTGGGGAAAGTAAAAAAAAAAAAAAAAGAACACCAAGAAGTACATGATGATGCACATACTACAAGGGTTAAAAATCCAAAAACTGATTGTAGAATGGGGGAGGTAGTGGTGGAAAGCACAGCTGAAGAAAAAGACTTGCGGACATAACGTTGGACAGTCTGAAGACAACAACACAATGGAACTCTATTAATGGTTAAACTTTCATGGTCCCCCTTCATAGGATAAGTTATAAGGATTACTGACTTTCTTTACTTTCTCTTGATAGTTATTGTTTGTGTGTATTTCTGAATGGCTGTAATCTATGAACTTTCCAATAAAAATGTTTATATAAAAAAGCACAATACAACTGGACAGTGGGAAGGGCAAATAGGATGTTGGGATGCATAGGGAGGGGATCAGCAACAGGAGAAGAGAGGTGCTTCTACCATTGTACAGGTCACATGTTCATCCTCAACTGGGATACTGGGTGCTGTTTTGGAGACTGCACTAAAAGAAGGATGGAGACAGTGCAAAGAATGGTAACCAAGATGACCCAGGGACAGCAGTAAAGAACTTACGGAGAGAGGTTGTCAGATTTAAGTATGCACACACTGGAGGCGAGAAGGGAGGAAGGGGACATGACAGCGACATAAAAATACTTCCACAGGATAAACTAAGTGGATAGTGGGGGATTGTTCAAACTGAGTGGCAGCACAAGCACTAGGAGCAATGCCATGAAGCTATGGGGGGATTGAAGAGAAAAACAAGAAAATAATTTTTCACAGGAAGGATGGTGGAGGAGTGAAAAAGCTGCCAAAAGAGGCTTTCTGTGCAAAATCAGTGAGAGATTCAAACAAGGGTGGGACACATACATGGGACTGGTAAGGCCAGCGTCTAAAAGGGGGTGGGGAGAGGGGAATGAAGAGCCATTAGGGCTTACACACCAAATTACAGGCAGGGCTGGGAATACAAAATGGATCACAAGGCCACGGAGCCACGTTCTGCTGTCCACTTCTATGTTTTCATGTTCTGTGCTTCTATGATTACTTACCTGCTTTCCCCACCATCTCTCATTTTACAAGCTGCAGAAATCAGGGCCAGTGACTACATTGCAGTCAACACACAGTAAAGCAGAGATGTGGTGGTACAGTGACTTAAAGGCTGGCAGAAAACAGTCATCATCAGACAAGCAAGACTGGTTTGTAAACTGTTGGAGTGGGGAAGGGGATGCCACAGACTTAGGCTGCTAGAAAAAACAAAACCCTCAAATCTCAGTCAGTCTTATCAAAATATTTCATTATTCCTGTTATGGAATGGCCAGGCTGGTCCCTGCCTGGCCCATGACTGGTTCTTTGTTTTTGCTGCCCCTAGCTGCACACAAGACAGACTCAGTGGGACCCCCAGCATGATTGGTTACCCCCACTATTTCTGTTCTTTCCAGTAGTCCTCTAGTCACTGTCTGGATACATGAACATACCTGGCACTAGAACCTACATTCACTGGGAAAACCATCTGCTTGGTGGTGGGTAGTGTGTCACATAGTTGAAATCTGTGAAAACAAAAACATGCACTACATATCCAGCCAGTCGGGAGGAGGGTGTCACCATGCCTCACATTTGGACTGGACATTACACATGCAATGAAAAAACCCCTACTGAAAATGAAGCTATTTTTATGGAGATAAATGTACTGTCTCTTTAAATCTCTGTTTGTAAGAACAGAAAGGCCTAAGGCTGGTTGCTTGTAACCTAACCAGTACAAGATGAAGCAGGCTTATTTCACCAACAGTATTTCAGCCCAAAATAAGTAGTGTACTTTAGATTTACAATTTCTCTATCTCACTGTCTTTCCTGTATCTACCTTTTCAGTACATCTCTAAGCTTCATGGAGCAGCACATTAAATAGGAGAGGATCAGGAATCAGCAGCTGGGGGTTTCACAGGATTTACAAGCCTGTTGTTTAAAGGGCCAGCTTTCTTACAAATGGGGTTTGCAGATTCAAGTCCATCCTGCAACCCCTATTTGAACCCTCTCATGGCAAATACCCTGGTACATTGGGGGTAATAGACTTAAAGAGACAGTATAATTATCTCCATAAAAAAAAAAAACACTTCATTTTCATTTTTTTTTTCAGGTGTCGGCCTTTGTCCGAACCGGGTTTTACCATCTCTGGCACATCGCCCAAATTAAGTCCCTTATTCCCCCCCCCCATGACCTGGCCAGGCTGGTACATGCTTTCATCACCTCGAGGCTTGATTACTGTAACGCACTCTACCTCGGGGTTAAAGGAGGTGTGATGCAGTGCCTGCAGCTTTTGCAGAATGCTGTGGTCTGTTTGATGACTGGATATTTGAGATTCAGTCACATTACACCGGTGCTGTGAGAACTGTATAGGCTGCCAGTGCAGTGGCACATTACCTTTAAAGTAGGTCTTTTGACCTATAAGACCCTACACTGGTTGGGTCCTGGCTATCTAAAGGAGCTCCTGCATCCCTACACCCCATCTCGCTCTCTAAGGTCGGCTTGAGAGGCCCTCCTGGAGGTCCCCCAGGCAAGAGTAAAATCTTCTAGGGACCGGGCTTCTGAAGTAGCAGCTCCAGCCCTCTGGAATTCTCTGCCAGGGTACCTCCAGGAGGCACCCTCTATAGAGATTTTCAAGAAACAGTTGAAGACTTTGTCATAAATAAACATTCTTGTTTAAAGATCAGTGGCAACCAGTTTACATATTGTTAAAAAAAGCCTGAATTTAAGTCCCCATGTCATGAGTAGTGTTTCCTGAAAATGTCATGCTATTTGGTTTTGTGGTTTTCTTTAAATCAGCATTTGTTAAAGGAGAAGACTCCTGTATATTTATGATTTGGATATGTCTGATGTATTTATTATACATTACATCAAGTACTGTACATATATCAATAAGAGATCAGTCATTTCTTCTGTTACAACACATATCTAGAGCCTGAGGCTCTGACACAAGGTAGTAAAGTGTCAAGCAAGCCTCCATTTACATGCAAACGAGTGACTTGTAATACAGCCCCTCCCATTCATTGATGTCACTGCAGCAACAGTGCAGAAGAAAACATAAGGGTAACAATGCTGTCTATCCTGATTTTAGTTTAAGTTTGCAATAGCTTAGGACAGTTCTGTCATGCAACTCACACAGGGAGTAGTACTTGTAGCCTTAATACTGTATGTGTAGAGCAAATAATGCATCTAATAGTATTTCTTTCACAGGAAACAAAATCTGTTTTTTGTACTGCTCATTTCTTTCTGTGAGACAGTTGGAATATGTTGTGGAGTGCAGTAGAGTGAATCAGTCAATCAATTAGTCAATCAAGCAGTCAATCAGTCAATCCGTATTGAACCAGGTGAACACCCTTGAGAAGAATCATTTACACATTGGTGCCGGAACGGTTTGAAAGGTGGTAGGGACAAGGATGTAAGGGATACATTCTCCCCTATTAAATACATCAACATGATTGCAAAAAGTGATAGGGCCACTAATGAAAGTGGTAAGCCCATGGCCCTAGTGGCCCCCTCATTCTGGCATATATGCATTTACAAGGTGGGCCTGGGCAGTTTCCCCAAATGATCACACAAGACTGAACTCCTCCTGTGCACAAGTGATACCCACACCCTTTCAGCAGCCTGAAGGTGGAGAGCTAGATCACTTACTTTATAAAGTGTTTTGTTTTACATTTCAAATGCTCCTTAAATCTGAGTTTCTGACTGGAAATACCAAGACACAGAATGGCAGGAATGAGCTAAGAAAATACAGAGCACTACAAACACTGAGACTGATTAGTTTCTTTACCTACAACAGCCAAAGTGTAGCATCTGATTTGTGAGGGACATCCTACTTCAAATGCTGGCATTACAAAGTGGAGGGGGGCTGCCACAGCTTGTCCTCAGTACCTTCAAAGTGAAGTGGTATAGCTCTTATATCACTGCTAATGATTTATAATGGGAATAGGGGCACTTTTAAAGTAATGGACCTGAGGGGCCATCACAGTTCCCAAGAAGGTTAGGGGAACTTGTTAAGGGTTAGATAGTAAAGGACTCTAGTAGGATTTGAACCAGTGTCTCCCAGTTCTTGTGCCTGTGCTTTAACCACTAGATTACCCTTCTTCCATATGCTGCAGCTGATGCTGTCCTGGTAAGCTATTCCTTGTTATAGCTGAACTCTTTATTGCTTTACAGCAGCCATCCAATCACGGACTGCCTAGTTACAAAGGGAAAGGGGCATATTTGCAAGTTTGTTTCTCCCTGCTAGTGTCAATTAAAACAGAGAATGCTGACACATACAGAACATAATACAACAGTTATATAATAGCACTTAAAACTCTTGTTGCACCCAGAGTCATGTATTGGGTAAACTGTTTTTGCTAACTGAAACAGTAACAGAACACATATAAGCACTTCCTTATATGAATACTGCATATACCTCAGATCAGTGCTGCATCGTACTCACATGGTCCTAGTCCCTATTAGACCTGCACTTCAGGATGTGCACAACACTTAAAGGGTTCCTCCATTACTCAAGTGGGGAACCAAACATTGTGAGATTGGTTTACTGGTGGAACTGCATTTAGTGCAGCACCATTATCTAGCTCTCTGATGACATCATCCTCCAGCAACATTGAGGGTAAAATGGAGGACAAAACACATTGATAACTTCTGGGAGCTGTATACTTTTATTTATAATCTAGATTTGGACAGCAGTAGGACTGCTGGCAACTGGAGGAGGCACACAACAGTTACACATAAGTAGTTGGGAAAATATTGATGTGAAACTATGGGAGACTTCCCCTTTAAGTTGTTCTGCACTAACTGGAAAAGGTGAGGCTGTTTCTATCCCTCTGACTGAATCTTGGAGAGTGATGACATCATATTGGACTAAGCTACAGCTTCAACAGTGTAAGTTCCTACTTAACTGAAGAACTGAAGAGCTGCTCACTTCCCATTTAGAGCAATCTGTGAGTTAATTGTTTGCAATCCAGGGTTTTTACTTACTCAGTCTCTGGTATTTGTTCAGATGAATTAGCTGAAGATCCACATTTTGTTCTTCTAAAAAGCTGATCATTTGAATGTCAGTGCTGAATTAAAGTGGTATGCATTTGAGAAATCACCTAGTCCATATCACAGCTGCTGCCAGTTCTTTCTCATCAAAACTGTCTTTTTTCTAGCTATGTAACACTGGGTCATTTAATAGATATAAAATAAACCTAAAGTATGTTGAATGTGAATTACAGTACTAATTGTATTAACCTGTATGTGTTGCTGTGTTCTCTGTGTTGTTTGCCACTTGGTGGCCCGCGTCATGACTGAAAACAGTCCTCTGGATCAGTGCACTTACCCGGTAAACAAAGATATAAACAAATAAATAAAATCATACAAGTAGTTTGTCTTTGATGTAACCTTGATAAACAGGTTCATGTAAGAACATTTTTTTCCTCTCAGATTGACAAACAGGTGCCTGCCCCACTCTGCTGTTTCAGGCACATGTACTACATGAACTCACACATTTCAGTTCTTAGATGGTTTCTGTGTGAAAATACATCATATATAACTAGAAACAGTATATGGCATCCTGATGCCCCCCATCTCATGCCTACAGTTGAGGCAGCTGGACTCTGATGCCCCCGTCACCTGACCCACAATCCCACTGTCTCCTGCCCCACATTCAAGGCTGCTGCATCCTGCTGCCCACTCTCTTCTCTCACAGAATTGGGGTTGGTGCACCATGTTACTCCATCTCCTGCCTGAACAATCAGGGCCTCTACACTCTGCTGCCCCCTGCCTGATCAGTTGGGGTTGCTGCACCCTGCTGCCCCTTTTCCACCACCCCCGTGTGAGCCACTGCTGTTGCCCCCCTGTTCCTGTCACCACAGTGCTGTACTCTGCTATGCCACAGAATCCCATGTCCTCTGCCTCCACATTTAGGGCTGCTGCACAATGCTGCTCATGCCACCAGAGGTGGGTCTTTTATTGCACCCTGCTGCCTACTTCCATTTTCCCAAATGGGCAGGGCTGCTGCACCATGCACATCCCATCCCACAGTCAGGTGCTGTACCCTGATGCCCCCCATGTCCTGCCCCACAATCAAGGCTTCTGCATCATGCTGCAGTCTATCTCCTTTTGCCAGAGCTGCTTCACCCTGTTCCCATCTACCTTCAGGGCTGCTGTGCTCTGCTACACTCTATAGCCCCATGCCTACACAGCCCCATGACTTCACAGTTAGGGTTGGTGCACCATGCTGCCCCCTGCCACCAAAGTCAGAATTTGTGCTATACTGCCCTAAAGAAAAAAACAGAAAAATACTTTCATCTTGTGTTATGGGGGTGAAGAACAGAGAGCAGTAGGGTGCAGAAGTTCTGAATGTTCAGCCAGGCGTCAAGGGAAGCTTTAGGGTATGGCAGCCCAAACTGTGGGACAAGATGCAGCAGCCACACCTGAGTGGAACTGACACAACTATGGAGGCAGAGGACAGGGTGCGGCAAATGCCCAAACTCTTTTGGCAAGTGGCAGCATGGTGCATCAGCCCTAACTGTGGAGGCAAGGGGCTCTAGGGTACAGCAGGCCACAGTAGCCCTGTGTGAGTAGGCAGGAGCAGGGTGCAGCAGCCCTGACTGTGGTGGCAGAGGACTGTGGACAGCATGGTGCAAAAGCCTTGACTGTGAGGTAGGACACAGGGGGCATCAGGGTACAGCAACCCTGACTGTGGGATGGGGTGCACATGGTGCAGCAGCCCTGCTCATTTGGGACAATGGATGTGGATAGCAGGGTGCAGCACAATTCCCATCTCTGGTGGCATGGGGCTGCATGGTGCAGCAGCACCAGCTGTAGATGCAGAAGACATGGGACTCTGTGGTGTAGCAGAGCACAGCAGCCCTGACTGTGGAGAGGGGAACAAGGAGCAACAGGGTGAAATATCCCCAACTGTGGGGTTGGAAGATAGAGGACAGCAGGGTGCAACAAGCCCAACTGTTTAGGAATGGGGCAGCATGGTGTAGCAGCCCCAGCTGTAGATGCAGGAGACATGGGAATCTGTGGTGTAGCAGAGCACAGCAGCCCTGACTGTGGAGAGGGAAACAAGGGGTAACAGGGTGAAATATCCCTAACCGTGGGGTTGGGGGATAGAGCACAGCAGGGTGCAACAAGCCCAACTGTTTAGGAATGGGGCAGCATGGTGCCGCAGCCCTGACTGTTCAGGTAGATGATGGGGGAAACAGGGTGTAGCAACCCCAACTCTGTGTGAGAAGACAGTGGGCAGCAGGGTGCAGCAGCCTCAAATGTGGGGCAAGAGACAGGGGGCTTGTGGGGCAGGGGATGGTGCGGCAGAGTGCAGCTGCCTCAACTATGACACAGGAAACAGGGAGCATCAGGACTCTATATACTGTTCCTAGTTATACATTCTGGGTGGGATATTCAAAGGGGTTGTGCATGGCGCAACAGTGTTGTGCCATGCACAACCCACTGATGCACCCAGCGCGATATTCAGAGAGGTTTGTTGCACTGTGCAATTCCCGATGCGCTGGGATGCACCAGTAATGTATGCAGCGCAAGTGCTGGGGGCGTGCCCATGCATATGCAGCACATCCTGATATTCAGCCAGGATGTGCGGCGCATATGAAGGCACAAACCCGTCTTGCGCTGCACAGGGGGGCGCAAAGATGTGCCCGTAAAAATCAGGAGCATGTCGGGGGACACCCACCGGCAGGCTGCTGTGGGTGGCCACCCAACCTCCAGAGACACAGTCCGGGCGTGGTGCCCCCCCGCTCAATCGTGGGCATATAAATGTAATATCCCTGGTGGTCCAATGGACCTGCTCCCCTGCCCGATCGCAGGCTTTAGTTAAATATAAATTTCCTGGTGGTCCAGTGGACCCTACCCCATTGCACAATTGTGGGCATAATGAAAAACATTCCCTGGTGGTCCAGTGGACCCTACCTCATTGCCCGATCATGGGCATAATATAAATAATTCCCTGGTAGTACAGTGGACCTGCTCCCCTGCCTGATCATGGGCTTCAGTTAAAATCAAATACCCTGGTGGTCCAGTGATACCCCCAACCCGCCCACTCAGACCCGCCAACCTGCACCCCCCAGTCAATGGCAGGCGGCAGCTCCCCACCCGCAAGCTGCTCGATTGCTGCTGACTGACAGTGCGGTACAGTGCTGTCGCCCATTGTCCATCTGTGGGTCAGTGGGCGGCAGACCGTGAGCAACTACACAGTCTCCAAATGTGAATGGTTCATTCACATTTCGAGACTGGTAGTACAGTACGGTTCGGTACGCCCATGGCCCACACGTGGACCAATGGCGACAGCCGCACTGTACAATCGCCAGCTGGCAGGTGGCTTATGCAGGGGGAGCTGCCACCCGCCGCTGACCAGGGGCAGGGTGGCACATCTGAGTGGGCGGGTGGGAGGGGTACCACTGGACCACCAGGGTATTTGATTTTAACTAAAGCCCACTATCAGGCAGGGGAGCAGGTCCGCTGGACCACCAGGGAATTATTTATATTATGCCCACATTCAGGTGACGGGGTAGAGTCCACTGGACCACCAGGATTTTATTTATGTTATGCCTGTGATCAGGCACTGGGGTAGGGTCTACTGGACCACCAGGGATATCTTTCCAGTATGCCCATCATCGGACATTGGGGTGTGTTTCCCGCCAAGGGGCAGGGGGCGTCGGTCCCCGATGGCTGCAGCCTGGCAGGACATCAGGCGGAAGTAACTGGGGATTGGTGCACCACATGCAAATGGAGCCATAATGACATGCAAATGGCTCCATTTGCACCTTGCATGCATAATGGCCTCATTTGCATGCTCAGCACTGAATATCACGGTTGATGCACCTAGCGCACCTGCACTTGCGCATCCCCCCTGCTCCTCACCTGCCACTTGTGCTAGTGCAGTGCCACTGCAC
The DNA here is from genome assembly GCA_016271365.2 of Neoceratodus forsteri. Classification (NCBI taxonomy): domain Eukaryota; kingdom Metazoa; phylum Chordata; order Ceratodontiformes; family Ceratodontidae; genus Neoceratodus; species Neoceratodus forsteri. The sequence goes on along the minus strand of CM057453.1, from coordinate 1,124,448,089 downwards.
TATGTGCAGTGCAGGCGCACCCAGTGCCATATTCAATGGTGCTGAGCCGTGGCGCAGCACAGTTGAATATCACCTGGACTATGCCCTGGCTCAACCCAGTTGCTCTGCGCACAGGCTTGCGCCTCTGCCTGGCGCAGTCTGAATATCTGGCCCTATGTATTTTTCCTCAGAAACCATCAAAGAACTGAAATTTGTGAGTTCATATAATACTTGTGCCTGAAATATCAGAGTGTGGTAGGCACCTGTTTGTCAATCTGAGAGGAAAAAAAATGTTCTTACATGAACCTATTTATTGAGGCTACATCAGACAAACTACTTGTATGAATTAACAAACTTTACATTTATTTTATATCCATTAAATAAACAACCCAGTGTTAAATAGCTAGAAAAAAAACACGGAGTTTTGATGAGAAAGAGCTGGCAGCAGCTGTGATATAGACTAGCTGATTTCTCAAATGCATACCACTTCAGTTCAGCACTGCAATTCAAATAATCAGCTTTTTAGAAGAACAAAATGTAGATTTTCAGCTAATTCATCTGAACAAATACCAGAGTGCAGAACAAGTTAACAAATGCTGATTTAAAGAGAACCACAAAACCAAATAGCATGACATTTTCAGGAAACACTACTCATGACACGGGGACTTGAATTCAGGCTGTTTTTTAACAATGAGTAAAATGGTAGCCATTGATCTTTAAGCAGGCCTATGGAACCTGATATAGCTATTGATATAGTTAGTGGATTATCAAACAGTTCAGAAATTAGTCTGCTTTTAGATTTTTTGTGGGTTCATGGAAAAATGTCATGGCTTTATGTTGACTGTTCTGTACTGTTTTTGTATGTTTATTTTTCTATTGAAAAGGTGCCCTGAGCCGATGGGGAAGAGTGACCCATACAAATAAACTGTATTACTACTACTATATGGTGTACATCCCATCAGAGGGAGGTTTGTTTGAACCATATGAACTGCACTTGGCAATGGGCCCGCTATCTCTGCTGCACACTAAAACAAAACGAACAAACAAACAAAAAAAAAAAAACATGAGCCAGCAGCACTCCTCAGCCCCAGGAGACACATTTTGAAGGATGAGGCTTGGATGGACCATTTTTCTCCCCACTGACTGCTAGGTAACACTTGGCTAAGCAGAACCAGGAAGTAAAATTGTTAAAAAGTTTACATTTTAATAACTCAACAAACATAAAATCTTAATAACCTGTTTAATGTCAGATCATTCCAGATGATGTAACCTATGAAAGCCTCGCCAGCTAATCGTGAAAGGGAAAGTGTAGGGTGGATTAAGTGGTGGGGATTACTGCATGCATTTATTGTGGAGGGAAACTCCAGAACTGGTAACAATAGTACCTGTGCTCCCCACATGCTAAAAACTCTTCCTCCAACCCAGGCTACTAAAGCACTATACAAAACAAATGTAAGCAATGCCCCCAGACTTGCCAAATAGCAATGGCAGGAATTAAAACTTGCTCCTTCACTATGCTTTTGTTCAGCTCCTAACTTTTCCTTACATTTCTATCTCAAAAATGTTTATCTGACTATCTCAGTTGTATAGAGATTTGAAAAGAGCTCTCTCTCTCTCTATGTTTTTCTCTCTTTCTCTCTCGCTATTTCTCCAAGACACAAGTGACAATTGTTGTGTTGATAATGCACCTGCTGATGAATTTGACCTAAAACACTTCAGGAAAGGTCAGGTCTGCCTCTTACTATGAGGTTCACATAACAAGAGCCCCTGGAGCACTGTTTCAGAAATAAAAATCTGGCTTGCCCTGGTGAAGAGCTCAGAATAGCTCACAATGTATATCTTATAGCAACAGTGTTTGTCAGTCAGAAAAACATGTCATTCTATAGTTCTTAAGCAAAAATGTATTTCTGGCATCCTTAGATTTAGCCCCAGTGTATTTTTAATTTTCCTAGATATTCTTAAGAAAGCTTCTTCAACGAATGTCATAATTAGTGAATCTCATGATTAAAGATGGCCACCACGTGCAGTTTACAAAAATCTCTTTTGTTGAGGCAGTTAAATGTACATGCTACTATAGATTTGTGCTGAGGGCAGAATAGGATAGATGGTGCTAGCATGTTTCTGATGGTAAACAGCACAGCACTGTACTACAGAAATTATTTTTATATTATGGCGGACATGGCACAGGAGCAGAAACTCATAATAACTTCAAAATCCAATATCTTAGTTCAGGAAAACAAGAAATTAAAAGGAAAAATTGTCTGATTGATGTTTTTGCCAGAAAGACATTATTGCTGAAACAACAAACCTACACGGTGACTAACAAATACTGCTGCTTTAACAGTGTCTGGACAAATTAATGAAACTTGTGTGTGTGTCTGGAAGTGGCAGCAGATTATCCCAACACCTCTAGTGATTCCTCAGGATCCTGACAACCCTAATTCTCTCAGTAAATCTACTGCTGTGTGTCTAATGCAAAACTGGCCATCATGTTACGGTGACATCTTGTTTTTGAGTGAATAAAGGGTTCCGTGCTGCCTATTTCCCTTAGAGTAACAACATTTAAAATCACTGTCTTATGAAGTGCACCAAGAGACTTCATGTATGAACCGTGATGTGCACATTTCAGTTTCCTTGTTTTCTAGTCTGTTAGGATTTTTATATAGTCTCTTTCAAAAACATTCCAAGACAATCTCCACCCTTAACTATTTAGATGGTTGTCTAAAAGATCAGTAATGATCTGAGGAGGGGTTGACAGGGTCCCCTTACAATTTTTTTACAGATCAAACAGTACAGCAAAACCTTAAATAACATCCCACTTTCTGCATGTGTTGCTTTCTCTCTTGTGGGTTAGATGCCAATTTCTTCCTGGGTTTCTCCTTGTGTTCCCAGGTCCAGCATTGGATTTCATTTACTATACTTGGCCCCTTCACCTCTTGCAGGGAGGGCAGCAGCTACCTTCATAGTCAGTGTTGCTCCATGGTGGGGGATATACTGATTGGGGGCAGTCTGTTCTCTGTGCCCTTCCAAGAGCTGAGCACCTGAACTTACCCGGGTCTCACAAATTACCAAACAGAACACTGCTGCTGCACTACCGGTCCAGTCTGTCATCCCCCTTTTCTGTTTTAGGAACTGCATGTCCCATCCATTCATGCTTCCAATTTGTCTCAGAGCACATAAAGTGGGTATCCAGTTTCCGCTTTCATGGCTACAAATGTTAATAAAGCTGATGACACTGATACTGAACCTGTTCTTTGGAGCAGCTGTTACACATCTCAACATGGAAAGCTGATCTGCCTGTTTTATCTGTGACCAGCCGGACTTAACTGTAATTATTGTGTTCCTCCAGGGATTATGACAGAGTCCAGTGAAAAGAAGTGAGAAAATGATTGGCAGGAGAATACTGCCACGACAATTTACCTAAAAGGGCAAAGCTGTTAGTTTGTCCCTTGAACTCAAACTTTCTCTTCTATCTGCCTTTGCTCTCAAGCAAACCAGACACCTTGTTAACTTCAGAGTACAGACTGTGGCTCCCTAATGGTTTCTACCCTTAGAATTATGAGACTCTGAATTTCCAGCAACACATGAACACCTTTCATTTATTTATTTATTTTATTTAAACTTTGCTAACCGGGAAAGGCACACTGAGCCAATGCTCGTTTCCATGTGTGACCTGGGGGACATTTAGGTTACATAAGGAGAAAAGAGATACAGTAATCACAGGTAGACAAATGAGACAAGATATACAGATGTACAGTTGGGATATAAGAGTGGGTACATCCAATTCAATTTAAATTATAAGACTGTTTGTCAGGACAGTAGTAGAATTTCTACACAGTATGGAGGAAATGATAACAAACCCTCAAACGACCAACTCAAAAGGCAGGGGTGGCTTAAAGAGGTTTTCTACTTTTCTGCAAATGATTTACAGTTGTCAGCTGGGTAACCCAGCCATACAAATTTCACCACAATTTTGAATTTCAGGACTTTTCATTTGTTACTGAAAACATTTTTCTCAAAAAAAGTCATTTTCCATAGACTTGTTTATTCTTGCATGGAAATCATAATCCTCTGCTTGTGACATCACAATATGTTGCATGGAAATTATTCTGATGTCAGAAGCAGATTACGATTCTGAAACAGGAAAAGCAGAAGAGGAAGATAAAGTCTAATGAGCATTAAAACTTTTTTGTGCACGTGTTCAATAATAAAGAATAGAATGTCCAGACATTCAAGCTGTTTCTGAATTTAATGAGATCTGAATCCTGCTGATATCAACCTTTGTTTTTCAGAAACCTGAAAATCCCTTTAAACCACCAGCTGTGGAGAATGCTTCCCCAAGAAAGCACTCCCAAACCTCCTAGAAAATAGAGCATGAGAACAAAAGGTAACTGCATGGTGACACTGACCAGGAAGACAGGCTATGAACAAAGGACCATGCAACCCCCCCCACAAAGAAATCAAGCAATTGGTGTCCACCTGCAAAATCTGATTACACAGAGAAAGAACTGAAGGTCCCATCACATAAACACCCGAGGAGGCCAAGCATGGCAACACAGATGCCAAAGGACAGCGTTTAAGTATCCGCAAGAGAGAACCGTAAACTACCCAGCTGAACTCCATGGCACATACTGTAACCAAACTACAGAAAGACACTTAATTGCCTCTCTTGGCCATGTCCAGCAACAATGATGATGTGCAGTGTGCATCTTGTACAAGCAAGCAGGCCAGCAAGCAGCTGCACAAGGATGAAATGCAACCTCAGCCAGGGGACTGTTCCAACCTGGGGCCTGATACGGACAGCGATCAAACTCCCTAAGCTATATATTAATGTACCGTAGAGATATGGATTGATAGTGATTAAATGTCTTAATCTGGGCACAGAATAGCAAGGAGCTCACAAAATCCTGCTGTGTCAGATTCAAAGATGGATATCTTAAAATGTTAGAGCCATCCTCTATAATACAGTAGAAAAGGCCTCCATGTCTTCCTAGGAAAGACTTTTTAGAGGTGGAGACATTATTTATAAATTGTCAGGGAAACAGACAAAAGCAGGGTGACCCAGGGAGCCCTGGGAGAGGACTTGGTAAACACATCAACACAGTTCTGTCCATTGTACAAACTGAAGACTGGAGATGATGCAGCCAAACCCACTGTGAAGACAGAAGCAGGACAGGCCTGGAGATAAAGCAAACTACAGGTTCACTCTGAAATGACCAGACCCCCAATGGACCAAGGGGAAACAAGGGAGAAGTCAATAAACTCATCTAGATAACTCAGGTTATCTTGATGAAAAAGTACAAGGATCCAAGGTTGACAGAGGTCGCAATCTCAGGCTGTCACGTGGAAATTTTAGGAAGGACATTTTGCACTGAAACAGTGGGGGCTAAGTGGAATAGGCTGCTAAGCAGTGTAGTTAAATGCTGAGATCATTACTGGTTCCAAGGCTTGGGACAATTTCAAGGGTCTCAATAGTAAGTGAAAGGCAAACACTGGAGGGCAGGTATTGAGAAGAGAGATGGGTACTGTTAAAGGAGTACTAGTCAGTATTTGCAAAAACATATGCTGTGTAGAGTGCTTTGATTTGTGTGTGTAGTCCTAGTGTGTCCTTCCCTTTATTAGCTATTATACGTTTTTTTTTCTAAATTTGCCTACTAGTTCCATGGCCCCCAAAGATCTCCATGTTCTTATCCCATATAAAGACTTTGTGATACTGGGACACTGCTGGGACAGAATTATAAAGATGTAAAAAATATTGAAATCTCAATCCAGAACCTGCACTTTGAACTGTGACTTTCTGTTGTGCTAGGGGTTAGAAACATTGGATTGTTGCCCATGAACTGTATCCAGTAACGAGTTTGGGTTTACACACCATTTGGTTGTAATCTGATGGAATAGATGTTGCATGTGGAGCCCTTCCCCTCCGGTGTCTAAAGGTAGGATAGTGGAGTGTCCGTTGGGTTTGGGGGTGGCCACAGCAGAAACCAACTCAATTACTTACACTGGGATCCTGGGGTGCAGCAACCTCCAGGGGCAGGCTAGAAAGCAATAATCCATTAGCAGCTCCAGTTAAGGTGACAGTAAAAGGCAACGCATATAAAATAGCAAGCAAAGGATCCTTTAATAACAGTTAATAGCTCCAGGAGCTTTACAGGAAAACATTCCACAGGGGGTTTTGCAGCATAGGACAGGAGACTCCATTATGTCAAAGTCCTGACTCTGTTCTCCAGTCCATATATAGTGTTCAGATCTGAGCGGTATGAACTGGATGACCCTTAAAAGCAGGTAGCATGTATTTCACACTAAGCATTTTCAGAGAAACCCAGCACACTCCTAAAGGCTGCATTACACTTTGCACCTAGGTTCGTTTTCTCTCCCTCTCTCTCCCCAAACTGAAGTGCACTCCAATTGGCCATAACCCCACATCTCGAGTGACTGCCCCACGAACTATGGTCACGTCCCCAAGGGGTAGTTTGTCACTCACCTCAACTCACCATGGCGTAGAAAGCAGAACTCCATCTGAGGCACTACATATTCCCTTCAGGCCACAGATCCTTGCAGCTTCAGCTCCTGGGGCTTGTAGCTCTTGGTGATAGTTTCCCACTGGGGACACAAAGTCTCAAACACTCTCTCTGCTCCACCTTCCACTCTGTCATGCCTCAGACTTGGACCCACAGCAACCACATAACTTGTCATCCTGCAGGCTCACTGCTTTCCTGCAGGGGAAAAAGGATTTCTACTCTGGACATGGTCACTGCTACATCTTCTCCTGGGTCTTCTGTCTTCCCCAGCAGACTCCCCAAAATTTGAGACACCCAGCAAGCAATCCACCCTGCTCCCCTTACACCACCAACTGCTTCCCACCTGCTTGCTCCCGTGCTGATCACAGAGCCCACCCCCCAGGGTGCTCTAAATATAGACAGCTCCCTAGAGGAGGAAAATGTAACCCTTTAAGGGCCTGGGATCTATGCCCCAACCAAATACAAATTAGTGCACTGACTCTGGCACTCTAACCCCAGTGAAGGGTTAGAACTCCCCCCCCTTTAAAAGCTTGATGCCATTGGCAAGCTCAGGAATGCCATCAGCCATCCCTCCAGGGCCCAGACAGAATGGGTATGTACACTCCCCCTTTGCCAAATCCCAAAAGGGCTCAGGCTGTCTCACCATAAAGGTGGAAAAATTCTGCCTTAACCAAAAAAGAAAAATCGGGGACCCTAAAACTAGACTGTCCAAAATGAGCTTGTGCTCAACTTGGCCACCCACCCTCCTGGGCTCTCAGGGTGGATTGCCTAAGCACCCAGGGGGTGGTGTCCCAGGCCTAATACCTGCCTTACTAACAGGGATCCTACCAGACTATAGTAGCTGCCTACTGCTTAAACTAGACACTGCTGAAGAGTGCATCTCCCACACACTTTGCAAAATTTATAAATGCACTGGAACATAATTTTACCAGCAACAGTATCGCTGGCCTAACCGGGGCTTAAACTCTCATGCAACAAAGATGCTTATACAATATAGCAACATTCTTACTCATAAAGCACAAATGGTGTCAAAAGTTACAGCAACACTATTAACAGCACAGGTTGCATGGTGTCAAAATCCCTTCATTAAATGTCCCAACTAGTAAATGCTCCAATCAAATTAATGCTAACATTTTATAAGTCCCAGATATCAGTTCATATGAACCATGGAAAGAGAAATCAAAAAGATTCAATGTCACCCATCTATAGTCTTCAGGTGGGGACGTCAGCATTCTAGGTTCCACTGTATTCCTGGGCCACAACCGCTCACCACCTAGGCAAGTAGTAACAGGGGTCAGGCTTGGTGCAGGGGTGACCAAAGGAATCATATGCCTCCATACAGTACTGGGTGCATCCTCCATCCAGGTCCTGCAACAAAGCGTAGTTATTGGTTAAAGTCAGTTCCTCGTAGACACCCCATTTACAGATCCACATCACCACACGCTGGGCCTCTTGCAATGCAATGGTGGAATTGTGCACATCCAGACAATGCTTGTGATAGATCTTCTGAAGGATAGCTCTAAACACCCATTCTTTCCTCTTGTTCTCAAAGATGTCCCAGACATGCTCCAGCAAATTAGGGTACTTGTACAGTGGGTACTCCTTTCAGACCTGCCTTCTGATGATGTGCTCCTTCTGGGACCATTCTGGCAAACTCTGGATGGGTGTTCTGGGAGCCTGATCTTGTGGGAGCCATGTGCCTTCCCGATACTGCTGCTCCTGGCACTCCTGTTCTCAGATCTGCCTGAATGTCTCTCTAGGCCCAGGGGGTGCAATATGGTGGGAACCCGTTTTGGAGATAAAAGCACTGAGTGGTAAGCCACTAGGAGTCCTTTTATGACTCCTTCTCCTCCTCCCAAACATCTTTGATCCCGATGTCAAGCTTCACCTGCAGACCCTCACTCTCTGGCTTATCCAGTGGGTTATTCAATGGGCGGGTTCGCTGGGGTTCCCATGACTGCCAGTGGCTCACAGATGGTGCAGCACCCAATGTCTCTGAAGATGGGCCTAAAATAACTGGTTGCTGGCCTGAAACAGTCTCAGAGGGCCTTACCAACTCCAATTCACTGAGCTGGCTTGGTGCACAGAAATCCTCTCTGGTCATAAACTTGAATGTAGAGCTGCTTCCAGTACTTGCACTGGTGGTTCAGGAGGAAAATCACCACCTTGGGGGGCAGTCTCAATCTTTTCACTAAAAACAGTGGCTTCTGACTCCCTCTGCAGGCCCATCTGTGCAAATAGTCTCTCCCATTCCTCTGGTATAGCCTCTTCAGACTCTAGAGAAGTGGCGGACTGACTTGGCCATCACTGTGGGTATGGAGGGGATTGATACCCACGAAATTTTTGCCTGCTTTCATGACATCACTTACACAACGGCAGGGGCTCCACTTCTTGCCCTTTTGTAATGACAGAGAGCACATTCTTTCACGGTCATTGAACTGGCCACCACCCCCATCCATTTGAACATCTGGGATGGCACCAATACATCTGATGCAGAGGGTCCTTACACCATTTTGGATGGTATACTATCCTTGCACTGCAAATACAGTCCAAATTTGTGTCGCTGCCATGGGAGCCCAATACAAATGTTGACGCAGTGATCGCGTAAATCCTTGTAACCAAAACAGAGCTGTATGTGGCAGGAAATCAGCAGCCCCACCCAGGCATGCCTGGTAAATCCAATCCACAGTCTGGGCCCAGTCCATTTGCATAGTCCTCACATGTACTGACCAAAAGCCATTCATCACCAGCCCCCACCCCAGGCACCAACATTCTCTGAAAACACAAAATTCCTCAACCATCCAGCACCATATTGGCCACCACAGTTCACTTTGCTCAGTCCGCAACAGTCCATGGCCTCCCACTACACCATGGGGCCACTTTAGTGCAGGAAGGCACCCCAGAACATCTCAGATAATCCCCCACATGTAACTCACCCCCTCCCTGGTATCTAGGGGTATGATGGGGGGAGTGTTGGGGACATCCATAATAGAAATCAACTCAATAACTTACACTGGGATCCTGGGGTGCAGCAACCACCAAGGGCAGGTTAGAAAGCAATAATCCATTAGCAGCTCTAGTTAAGGTGACAATAAAAGGCAACACATATAAAACAACAAGCAAAGGATTCTTTAATAGCAGTTAATAGCTCCAGGAGCTTTACAGGAAAACATCCCACAGGGGTTTTTGCAGCATAGGACAGGAGAGTCCATTATATCAAAGTAACGACTCTGTTCTTTAGTCCATATGCAGTGTCCATATTTGAGGGGTGTGAACCAGATGACCCCTGAAAGCAGGCAGCATGCATTTCACACTGAGCATTTTCAGAAAAACTCAGCACACTCTCAAAGGTAGCATTTCACTTTGCTCCTAGGTTGTCTGTCTGCCTGTCTGTCTCTCTCTCTCTCTGTATCTCTCTCTCGCTCGCTCTCCCTCCCTCCCATCCACTCCCACTCCCAAACTGAAAAGCACTCCAGTTGGCCATAACCCCACATCTTGAGTGACTGCCTCATGAACTATAGGATACATTCCCAAGGGGATAATTTGTTACTTGCCTCAAATCACCATGGCGCAGAAAGCAGAACTCCATCTAAGGCCCTACATATTCCCTTCAGGCCACAGAATCTTGTAGATTGAGCTTCTCGGGGCTTGCAGATTACCACTGGGGACATAAAGCCTCAAACATTCTCTCTGTTCCACCATCCACTCTGTCATGCCTCGGACTCAGACACACAGAAGTCAAATAACTTGTCATACTACAAACTCACTGCTTCCCAGCAGGGGAAAAGGGCCTGTACTCTATACACAGCTGATTCAGAACACCTGTGAGGGTCGCCAGCCTCGGTGTTGGTGCTTGCAAGCTTATTCAATTAATGGCAACAGCAGTTGATCAGCACTCGGTGCACATCAAAAAAGTTCTTATGGCACTGTGGCTCAGTGCTCACAACTTCAATTTTTGTTACAATTTAAATATGAAGTTAAGGCTACACCAGTGTATCCCAGGGCAGTAACCCACAAGACCAATGTTTCACCCCACTTCACAGGTACTTTATCAACGTGAAGTGCACCCCCTACAGTATACACTTATATACAGTACATACCCAATAGTTAAAAAAAACACTAAAATCATGGGAATGTCATTAATATTAATTGCTCCACCACTTAGCACAATAATAGAATAGGGCCCTGGCAGTTCACATGTGAAAAAGAGGCAAATAGCCAAAGGCATTTAATAACAGAGAATTATCCCTCATTGGCCCCCACAAATCAAGCCAATAGTATGCTAGTGGTCGATCCTTTTTCATTTAACTAAATTGACAAATACATGTCCACATGCATAATATTGTAACTATCCCAGCCTGTTAAACCTTATACTGGCTGGTTCAAAACAGCTCTCCTAAATATGTGGACATAGCGTGTTACTCAGAATATAACCTACCAGAGTTCCAAAATCACACTATTAGTATCTAAGACACATTATGCCACATACAATATCTTGGTTTAGAAACCTGTGCAGATGAAAGGGAGAGGTGGGGGTGGGGAGGGGGTTAGATTTTATACTGGGAAGTTAAAATAGAGGAAAAGGGGAGGCACAGAATTCAGACTTAATTATACATATACATCTGACCCAAATTATGAAGTCTTAGCAAGTTCAATATTATCATTGATCTCTGGCCATGCTAGTGCCCCTAATTGGCAAATCTAAAATGCTTCCCTCCTTGCCAATAATTTTTCTCTTTCAACCCCCCATACCCAAGCATGACTTTTTCCATCCCTATAAATACAGAGCTATGTGTCTCACCACCCCCTAATTCGTTAATATGTGGACCCAATTCATATTTATCCCTTTTGCTCACAATGGTCCACATATGTTCTGCAGAATGGTCCTTAAGCCTTCTCTTACTTCTCCTCACATAGAAAACACCACACTTACAAACAACTAAATAGATAATATTTCAAGTGTCACAGGTAATGAGGCTCAGTATTTTATATTCCCTTCCATCCCTGGGGCCCCAAAGCACTTTTGTATCAGACATCATATTACAATATTTTCAGCAGTTACAGCGTTTACACCCTGGGTTGGGGTGGGGAAGGAAAAAACTCCCACTCTTTTCCCAGGGTTGTACACTATGCACTCACAGTCATACCTCTCAACCTCCTGCCTCATAAATCAGGGACAAGGCTTAAAAAAATCAGGGACAAAGAACCAAAATCAGGGACACATCTTCAAAATTTGAGATATCTACCTAGAAAACTGGTAGAATATGGGGCTTAGTGCAAAATGCATTTTCTAAAGAAGAACAAGTCTGTAACTTTAATGCTTGACATTGTTTTGTGCTTACAGTCCCCACTGTTTAGCCAAAAAACACTAATTTTAGGAGGGACAGAGTAAAATTTTGAGGCAAAATCAGGGACATCCCTGAAAATCAGGGACACTTGAGAGGTATGCTCACAGTGTCCCTTATAGTCTGCCACCACATCTTCTCCCAGGGCTTCTGTCTTCCCCAGCAGACTCCCCAAAATTTGAGGTACCGAGTGGGCAATCTGCCCTGCTCCCCCTACACAACCAACTTCTTCCTGCCTGTGGATTCCCATGCTGACCAAACAGCCCACCCCCCAGGGTCCTCCTAATGCAGACAGCTCCCTGGAGGTGGATATTTTAACCCTTTAAGGGCCTGGGCTGCTATACCCCAACAAAATATCCAATGGTGTATGAATTAGTACACTGACTTTGGCACGCTAACCCCAGAGGGAGGGGTTACACATGGTTTGCCTGTGAACATCTCCCGATCCAACAAACTCTGGTCAGAGACTATATGGCTGTGGAGAGCTTTTGGGAACCATTTACTCATTATTTATAATGAATTTGCACAATGTAGATCGGCAGAGAGGCAGTTTCAATGTGGTCTACCTATTATACATTTTTACAATGTGTTTTCCTACAATATGCCTGCTGATTGCTATATGTTTAGCCCAGACAGTTCACAGAAGACATGGCATCTTATTTTCATTGGGGCTCTGCGTCTACGCAATATTATGCTGCATTGTGTAAAATCAGAACACACTGAAAACAATATTTTACATCTGGAATAGGCTACCCTGAATAAGTACATTATAAAAATGGTAAAATCATGACCACACTGAAAACAAGATATTGCATCTAATCTGGGACATCCTAAGTAAATACAGTGCAGAAATGTATAAAATGAAGATCACAATGACAATGAGATATAGTATCTCCCCTGTGCTATACAGGATACAAAATGTAGGATAAGAAATATTTAAAGAGTTAGTGGAGCTAAAACAGGCAGACATGAAAATAATACAAATTTTAAGTAGTAGTCAGTTGTAATGTTTTATTTCTGAAGTATTTTTCTTTTTCCTTTTGCTCATCAGAAAGTATTCTATGTCATACTATTGTGCGGAATTTGTGGAACAGCTCTTAGCCTGGCAGCTGACATAGCTTTTTCTACTGCCCCACAGTACATCATCAGCATTGTGATCTCACTGACTGTGAGATCACAGGTGAATGACCTGGTAGTCACTCACTTGCTGTTTCTAAGTAGCAGTGATGTCACAGGCACTGAGGTCACAATGCTGATGATACAGTGTGAGGCACTAGAGTAAGATATGTCAGCTGCCAGGCTAAGAGCTGTTCCACACATCATACCTATTAACATCAAGCAAACAATCTTCTAATTAAACAAAGGGAAAAGAAAAATTACCTCAGATATAACAAGTAATGGTTAGCTGCTTTTAAAGTCTAATATTAGTTTTAAGCAGTACACTAGCTCTTTAAAGGAACTTCACTGTGTTCATTGACATAAACAAACAGTTGCTTTATTGTTTTATAATATATTAGATTGCAGTATTTTTTTAATTGTTGTGGCCATGAGGATGGTGTGTGTGTGTGTTTTTGCTGTAGCTTAATATATTTTTCCCCCAGAAAGCATAGTAAAAAATGCCTGCTGATTGCTATATAATTACTGTAGCTCAGATAGTTCACACAGGATCTGGTATATGTCAGAGACAGTGCTTATCAGATAGTGTCTTAAGAAGAGGCTAAAAAAACAGTATAAATCATTGTACATTTGTTCCTGGGAAAAGGTGAAATTTATGATGTATGAATCTTTCTTGAAAGACAATAGTTGCCCAGCTGAAGCTTGTAGCAAAAACATGTTTAAATGCTAAGTATTTAAATGTGCAAGTTGTTGCATTTTGAAGGGGGTAAACAATTCTCCAGTTTAATAGGCAATCTATATTTAACAAGCTGTTTCAGTTTCCTAATGGCCATCTGATAATCAGCTTTAGTGCTGTCTCCAACATTCTAAACAGAAAGAAGGGAGTATTTTTTTTCATTTGGCATAGTGATTTATAGATGTGGAAGGATACATTGAAATGTCCAAAAAAGTGTTCCACGTTCCTCCATTTCTCCAGCTACAGACAGCAACATAGCTATAGGCTCTGCCCACAGCCATAAAAATGGATGAACTCTTCTATAGAAGGGATAGGGTGTCAGCAATTTGGGCTTCAAATACATTAATCTGCTTTTGCTTCTGTGCCATGGATCTGGACTGTACAATGCTATCTGGGGAACTTTCACCCAGAGATTGTGATCAACATTATTTGGGCTACCAGTATTGCCAGCCAGGGGTCTGGTAGGCCAGAAAAATGCACATTACTGTTGTTCAGTATCAGAGAAGGAGGAGGAGGAGGAGTGTATTGCTGCATGACATCAGAAGTGCAAGAGAGACAACATGTTGGAAATCGAGGTGATGACAATTAACCTATTCTCTGTTTGGAAGCCAGATGACTTGCAGGACTTGACATATGACAGACAATATAAAATGGGTAAGAAATCACTCTATCAAGATTGGTCCAGACTTACTTCTATTAATGGCCTTGGGAGAGTAAAACCAATGGCTAAAAACAAGTCCCAACCAACCAGGGCACAGCATATTCTGTATCTTTTTGCCAGTTGCTTAGAATTTTCATTGTAAGAATGCAATCATTTTCCCCTCATACAGTTTCTTTTTCAGTTGTGTTTCTAGCTCTCCAGCCAGGGCAGGGATGCACCCCATATCTGTCCCAGAACCCACTAGCTGCCTTCCCCAGCACTTCCCCAGCTGCCTTGTCCAGGATCAGGAGTACCATGACTTTCCCCTCACATAAAGGTTCCTCCTAGTGAGAGACCAAGATCACCCTGAGATGCTGGATGAGACTTACACTAGCATTGTTTCACTGGTGGGGTGGAGGCTGGGGTCTCAGGCATCATGCTGCTGCCTGTCCAGAGGGTTTTCTGCTTTGTTGTTTCCCCAGAAGCATAGCTGTGCAATGATGGCAAGAGTGTAGCCATGCATGTTCCCATGTATGGCACGCTGATCTCTGGAGTCACCTTCCCCCTGTCTTGTGTGGTTCCAGGCTGCTGTTCTCCTGGCCTCCACTGGGAGTCACCATATCACAGGGTGCCATAGCCCACCCACCCCCACCCATAGGAGGAGAGCAGTCCCTCATGTGCTCATCCTTCTTCGACTAGCCAGCCCTCTGACACACCATGTCCATTCCTGAACCTGGGCTGTCAGTGTCAGATGGGGTAGCGCAACCACTGCACCAGCAGGCTGGCACCCATCATGCAGTTATTGCACAGAAAAGCTGTATTACAGACCTTAGGTTTGGGGATCATGTTTTCCTCCCCTGCAACTTCATACCTTCCCATTGCTTTCTGTACCTGCCTCTTCTGTGTGCTTTAGTTCTGTAGACAAATTGGCTCATCAGCTGGATGTGTATTGTCTGGCTCACTCTCTTCCTCCTTCCTTCCTTCTAACTCACTGTCAGCCCATTTACCCTCCTGCTGTGCTCGCTCCATCATTCGCTTAGTCTTGTATTTTAATAAATTTGTTGTGTGCCATTCGAAAATAAACAGAGACATCTTCCTCTGGAGTCTAGACTTCTGGAACCACTGTCCGCACCCAAAACTGGAATTAAATCCCCAGCATTTTTCTACTCTAAAGCACATGGAGCACAAGCCTAATTACCCACTCTCCTGAGCAAAGTATATTTAAAAAACAACAGGGAACAGAGGAGAAATAGTTAAACTGTAAGTATAAAGTGTATAGCAAGTAAGTAACAGACAAACAAGACAATCACTAAAATGTCAGTACAGTACCTGAAAGCATCACGTGGACAACAGAGTACATTCCATCCTCCGTATTCATATGCCATTCTGGCAGAGAATGGTTCCTCTATGGAAGCACCCACAGTGGAGTCCAAGGAGGATGCTGGGAACTTCCCACAAAGGAGACCCACAGGAGGGTGTCATGGGACCTCACAGGGGAAGAAAACAACTCCTGGTGGGGGACTCAGTTGTTGGGGGGGGGAGAACTGGGGGAGGGAGCGGAGAGGGAGGTAAAGTGCCTGCCCGGTGCCATGGCTTGGAGGGACAGGAAGCGAATCCTCAGAATTGCAGGAGCAGCTGCACAGGAGAGGGAGCTGGATGTCATTGTCCACCTAGGGACAAATGACCTGGCTGGGAATGGGATCAGAGAAGCACAGGAGGAGTTTGTAGAGTTGGGGAGGCACCTTAGATAAGTAGTATGCATGGTAACCTTCTCAGAGGTGCTGCCTGTCTATGGCATGGGTGAGGCTAGGGTACTCTGCACCATGGGATTCAATGAATAACTGAAAACCTGGTGTGGAGCACAAGGCTTTGGCTTCACTGGGGATTGGGGTTCCACCTGGAGGGATACAGGCCTATACTGGTGCAATGGTCTGCATCTGTCCAGGAGGGGAACCAGGATCCTAGGTGATAGGTTTAAATGGTGTCAGCATGGCTCAGTTGGTAGCACATCTGCCTCTGGACCAGAGGGTCGTGGGTTCTCATCCCACACCGGGATTGGACTTGCACCTAAAAATCGCTGGCATCCGAGTGCAGTATTGGGGGGTGCTGTACTGCTGGGGTGTGCCGTCCTTTGGATGAGATGTTAAACCGAGGTCCCTTCTGCCCATCCAGGTGTTGTCCTGGTGGGTGTCCAGGTGGAAGTAAAAGAACCCAGGGCACTCTTCGCAAAGAGTAGAGAACATTCCCGGTGCCCTGGCCAACATTCCCCTTCCCATAAAAAATGGTTCATGCAATTATCCAGGTTGTGTGTGGGTGATGATGTGCGATATGGCCGCCTCCACACATTCAGTCACTTCACTACCAGTCTAGCATTGCTTGTAAAGTGCTTTGGATGTATGAAAAGCACTATATAAATGCTGATTCTTCTTCTTCTTCTTCTTCTTCATGCTTCATTGGCAAGCATTTAAAAGTAGCTAAGGGGGGAGGCACTGAAAAGGAGCAGGGAAATCCCAGCCCCACCCAAAAAAACAGGGTACTTAGTGAGGTAAACACCAAGGCAGAGAAATTGATAGGGAGCAGGACAGGGGTAAATGGAGAAAAAGGCAAAGGCAGTAAGGACAGGAATGGGGCTAAAAGTGGTAAGGCCATCAAAAAATAGATAGCGATCAATACCAGTGCCCATAGTCTGGGTAACAAGCTCCCTGAACTAGTTGCCTTGATGGAAGAGGGATGCCTGGATATTGTGGCAGTCACAGAAACATGGTACACAGAGAACCATGACTGGGACATCAACATACCAGATTACAGAACCTACAGGAGGGACAGGGAGGGTAAAAGAGGAGGAGAAGTAGCTCTCTACATTTATTTATTTATTTATTGAAAATGTTTTGCCAGGAGAGGCACACTGAGCAAAATGATGCTCATCTCACCGTGCGACCTGGGGAGTACATGGGAGGAGTATACATTAAAACAAACAATGGGTTGAAATAAGAGTCAAGGAATTCAAACAATAGTTACATAGGTAAGTGTGGCTAGACAGACTTATTACATGTGGAGACTCTACATTCTTGTACCACAAGGAGGGTGGCATAACATATTTGATTACACATCTAAACTATACATGGTTACATAAGTGCCTATATATAGAGATTAAAGTGAAGTAAGATGCACCAAGCTGGCAGAGCGAACTGGGAGCCCGAGCTTGGGGCCAGGGGGAGATGACAGGTCTGGGTAGTCAAACACTGGGAAAGATGAGGGGGTTGACTTAGGGAAGGCGTTGATGGGAATAAGAAGGGAGGAGCAGAAGTGTCAAGAGCAGGTAAGTGCATGGATTGTTAGGGCAATTATATAAGCCAGTCATTTGGGCGAATGGCCCAGTCACTGGTCAGGCACTTGAGGAGGAAGGGATCGGGGGGAAAGAGTCAGTTGGAAGGAGGTCGGGGCAGGTACAATTGGCTGCGAAGAAGTTAGTGAGGGCAGAGGATAGAGAGTGTTTGGAGGAAGAATGGCGGATTTGGGTCGGCAGGTCATTCCAGAGCTTAGGGAGGAGGTAAGAGAAAGCCGATTGGCCTGCGGAGGTTCTTCGGTGAGGGATAGTTAATAGCCTGGAGTCAGTAGACCTGAGGGCATGAGCGGGATTGGTGGGGAAGATAGGGAGGAAACAAGGTAGGGCGGAAGGAAACCGAGCCGGAAGTTAGAAACAAATTTAGCACTGTGAAGTAGGCACCAGTTGCTGAGGGATGGGAGGGCCAGTGAATGGAAGAGCTCGTAGTGATGGGTGCAGGGGGGGCATCGAGGGCGAAGCGGCGGAAAGCATTGAAGAGGGGGTCCAATCTAGATAAGGTGGACTTGGAGGCAGGGCTGTAGACAACATCGCAGTAGTCGAAGGAAGGTAGAATCATTTTCTGGACATTTTCGTGTCTCACAGGAAGCGGGAGACTAGTGTGGTTTCTATAGAGGGTGACAAGCTTAGGGTACAGTTTTGATAGGATGGCATCCATGTGGGTGGAAAAGGAGAGGTGGTGATCAAGCCAAACCCCTAGGTACCTAAAGGAGGGCACGTCTTCAAGGATGGTGTTATTTAGGGTACGGAAAATCAGGGGGGATGTAAGTCTGGACTTTCTCTGTCTAGTGCCGAAAGACATAGAGACTGTTTTCTTGGCATTTAGGGAGAGTTGGTTGGAGTTGAACCAGTATTTTACTTTGTTGAAGTTGGTCTGAAGATTAGAAGTGACTTCTTCATGGGTACGGCCGGAAGTAAAGAGGACCATGTCATCAGCGTACATGTGTATTGAGGTAGTGGAGCAAGCCTTTGGCAGATCATTTAGTAGGATGGAGAAGAGAATGGGGCCAAGGACTGAGCCCTGAGGAATGCTGGTGGTAATGGGGAGCAGGGGGAGGTGCAGTCAGTTATTTTTGTAGATTGGGTTCTATTTTGTAGGTAGGCACTGAACCAATTTATGGCCGATGGCGATAGTCCAGCACCTGCTAGGCAGGACAGTAGGAGGGAGTGGGATTCTGTATCAAAAGCTTTGGCTAGGTCGATGAAAATAGTGGCAGTGATATGTCCTTTGTCCATTCCAGAGAGGGTGAAGTCCATGAGTCTTAGTAGGGAGGTAGTGGTAGAGTGGTTCTTCTTAAAACCGGACTGGAATGGAGTGAAGAAGTTAGTTTCAGAGAGAAAGTGGGAGAGCTGTGATAGTACTAGGTTTCCTGGAGTTTGGCGAGAGTGGGGAGGAGGGAGATGGGGCAGTAGTTAGCAGCGGAGGTAGGGTCACCTCCTTTTGGTAGAGGTAGGACAGTGGCATGTTTCCACTCTGTGGGGAGTGACTCAGAGGTGAATGAAAGATTTAGCAGGGCAGCGAGGGGAGTAGTGATGGCCGAGGCAGATAGGAAGAGGAGTTTATTGTCGAGGCCATCAGGAGATTTACCTTTGGTGGAATTCAGGGAGTGAAGGGCATCTAAGGTTTCGTTGGGGGAGATGTGTCTGAAAGACAAAGGGTTCTGGCCAGACGGTAGGGGGGTAGCTGTCTGGGGAGTGAGTGGGGTTACAGGAGGAAGGGAGTCCAGGAGGGTCGTAGCACAAGTAGTGAAGTAGAAATTGAACTCAGAGGCTACTGTCAGGGGGTCGGAGAGTAGGGTCCCTTGGGTGAGAAGGAGAGGAGGGGGATTTGTTGTTGAAGGGGAGGGGAGAAAAGGGAGTTGATGACTTTCCAGAATTTAGAAGGCCTCCCAAGATTTGTGTTGAGGGTGTTGTTAAAATATTCGGCCTTAGCTAAGTGGATGGCCTTTGTGCACTTGTTTCGGAGCATGCGGTAGGTGATATTGTCACCTGGGAGGAGCATGGATTTGTAGGTACGCCATGCCCTGTCACGGGCTTGTTGGCAAGTTATCAGCTCGGATGATATCCAGGGAAGGTGTGACCCTCAGACCCTAGCACGGCTCAGGGGGGCATGTTTGTCCCAGGCACTAAGGAAGGTGTTCCGGAAGTGTGTGAGAACAGCATCCACATTAGAGCATCTTGGGATTGGGTCCCAGTTACAGTGAGCTAGCTCTTCCAGGAGAGGGGAGAGGTTTAAGGATTTACATGACCGTTGGAATTTAAATTTGGGAGGGGATTTAACTCGGCAGATTTTGCAGACCAAGTAGGTTAGGTGGTGATCGCTAATGGAGTCTGGAAGGAGGCCAGAGCTGACGACCTGGTGTGGATGGGAGGTAAGCGCCCAGTCGAGAAGAGAGTGGTTTCCGGACTTATGGTTTGACCGTATAGGTTCCAGAATGGTTTGGGTAAGGCTGAGCGCAGATATCTCAGTTCAGGTTTTGTTAAAGGTGGGTTCTGACCAGTTGTGATTAAAGTCACCCATGACATATAGTTCACCCGACTGGGCAAGAGATGTCAGTTGGTTCAGGATGTTGGTGACTGTTGCAGCTGGATGCCAGGGCAGCAATAAATACCAGCCACAAAGATGGGGAGTGAGGAAGGAGGGGACAGTTTCGGCATAAGCAGCTCGTAGGCCTTGGGTTCAGCTTTTGAGAGAGTGACAGAAAGATGTAGTGCTGAGCTGGTGTAGATAGCCACCCCTCCACATCTGGTGGGTGTGCCTTGCGGTGTGATAGTGAACCCCGGAATAGCAATGGCTGGGTCAGGGAGGTTTGGGTTTAGCCAGGTCTCGGATATGATGATTATGTCAGGGGCATGGTGGGCAGCTAGAACCTGGAGCTGATTGAGCTTGGGGGCTAGGCTATGAATGTTTAGATGGAATAGGCATAATCCCCAGGGGAGGGAGCCAGAATGAGTGTCGTGGTGGCCTTGGCTGAGGGGTAAGGCAAGGGGTTACTGTGACTAGGGGTTGATGTTGGGCCGGGATTAGGGTGTATATCCCCTGCAGCCAGCAGTAGTAGGGCAAGGATTAAGTGGTGATGAAGTATGTGAAGGCACCGAGATTTGGGCAACCGCCGCCTAGGGAAAGCATTAGGGCAGGTGGTATGGAGAAAGTGAGATCTGCATTGGTAGACTGAGACCAGGAGGCAGCCATGGGAATAGAGTGAGGTGGTGGGGCTCACAGGGAAACAGGACCAGATAGTAACTGGGAGAGGTGCTGTGGACAAATGGGGGGCATTTGTAGGATGAGTCAGTTCAGCGGGGGGGGGGCATGCAGGGTGGCAACTTAAAGGGGGTGTTAGAAGGGTTAGAAAAAATTGGATGGAGAAGAACGAAAATAAATATCTTATTGATTGTTCCATTGTTGCCAGGTGTACTGGAGGCACAGATAGAGAGTGTTGGGAGGTATACACTACAGTGAGGCAGTGTAGGGAGAGAGAGAGAGAGAGAGAAGAGGAGTGGTCACGAGAAGTACTAGGAAGATAGCTGGGGGGAAGAGGGGATGGGTAGTACTTGTTTGGAAAGGGATTGGAGTAGGTAGAAAGGGATGGGGCAAGTAGCATATTTAATAGGTGGCCTGGGAGGGGGTGGTGTGGGTGGGACAAAATAGCACTCGAGTAAGGAGAGAAAGTATCAGTCCCAGGCTAGTGGCTGCTCCGGCAATCCAGCTGGAGGGTTCCATGGGCAGGGAAGCAGCTTGGCTGGCTCAGCAGAAAAGGCGCCCCAATCAGCTGCTGAGGTCTGAGCGCCGGTCCAATCAGGGGCCACCAAAATGGTAAATGCACCAATCAGGGAGGCGCTAGAAGCTGGGCGGCTTGTGGGAGTTGTAGCGGTAGTTACCTGAGATGGGCTGCAGGAGGCAGGACCAGGAGGGCGGGAGGAAAGTGTCGATGTGTTCGGCGGTGGCAGCGCTGATGCCACCAGGATCCATGGGCACCACTCGGGGCATGAGAGGAACCTGAGGAAGGCTCCAGGAGACAGGACCAGGAGGGTGGGAGGAAAGCATCGATGTGTTCGGTAGTGGTGGCGCTGATGCCGCCGGGATCTGTGGGCGCCTCTCGGGGTGCAAGAGGAACCTGAGGTGGGCTCCAGGAGGCAGGACCAGAAGGGTGGGAGGAAAGCGTCGATGTGTTCAGTGGCAGCGGCGCTGATGCCGCCGTGATCCGTGGGCACTGCTCGGGGTGCGAGAGGAACCTGAGGTGGGCTCCAGGAGGCAGGACCAGGAGGGCATGAAGAAAGCATCGATGTGTTCGGCAGCAGCGGCGCTGATGCCGCCGGGATCCGTGGGCACCGCCCGGGGTGCGAGAGGAACCTGGGGGGGAAGACAAGGAAAACAGATGGTTTAAGTAAGTGGGTAGTTGATGGGGAACAAAGGAAGGCAGAAGACAGGCTGGCACTTGAAGACGGGTTGGGGGTGCGAACTTGGGACAAAGGACAGAATTAGCAATTCAGGTAGGCCAAAGATTTTAGATGGGCAGGGGAGGGGGGCAGGCTACAGAAAGAGAGCTTAGTGCAGTAGTTAAGGGAGGGGGAAAAAAGCAGAGAAAATATGGCCCCAGGAAGCGCGAAACAGGGATTATAGAGTAGTCAGGAGGAAGAGGGCAGGCTTGCTTAGGTAAAATAGAAGGAGTCACAGCAGGATTAGAAACAACATGGGGCAATGCAGAAGTTACTTACAATTAACTAGCTAGCTAGCCTTTCAGTAGTGAGGGATGCAATAGACTAAATTCTACACAAAAAGACTGTATCACTACACTTAAGCGGTTCAGTATTAGAGATCCTAAATAAATATAACAAAAGCAAGATTTGCATTACAGTGCTTTTATGATATGTCATAGGGCACAACAATAGTGAATTCCCAGTCCAAAAATAGCACTCAAGTAAGGAGAGAAGGTATCAGTCTCAGGCTAGTGGTTCCTCCGGCAATCTGGCTGGAGGGCTCCATGGGCAGGAAAGCAGCTTGCCTGGCTCGGCAGGAAAGGCGCGCCCCAATCAGCTGCTGAGGTCTGAGCGCTGGTTCAATCAGGGGCTGCCAAAATGGTAAGCGCACCAATCAGGGAGGTGCTAGAAGCTAGGTGGCTTGTGGGAGTTGTAGCAGTAGTTACCTGAGATGGGCTCCGGGAGGCAGGACTAGGAGGGTGGAAGGAAAGTATTGATGTGTTCAGCGGCAGTGGTGCTGATGCCACCGGGATCTGTGGGCACTGCTTGGGGCGTGAGAGGAACCTGAGGTGGGCTCCGGAAGGCAGGACCAGGAGGGCAGGAGGAAAGCGTTGATGTGTTCAGCGGCAGTGGCACTGATGCTGCCGGGATCCGTGAGCACCACTTGGGGCACGAGAGGAACCCTACATAAGGGAAAGGATCAAAGCAACTGAACTAAAGAGTAAACAGAGAGTAGTGGAGGCACTGTGGGTCACCCTGGAGACAGGAAATGGTACCACAATCTGCACAGGGGATGTATACAGACCCCCATCTCGGGAGGAGGCACTAGTTAAGGAAATGATAGAAGGCATCCTTAGAATGGCAGAAAAAGGGGAGATATTGTTGATGGGGGACCTGAATATGCCAGATGTTAACTGGAGCACCTTTGCTGCACCCACATCCAAAAGCAGGGTATTTCTTAATGCCCTACAGGGGGCATGCCTCAGACAGCTAGTGCTGGAACCCACTCAGGAGGAAGCAATCTTAGACCTGGTACTCTCAAATGGGAATGGAGAGAAGATCTCAGATTTAGAAGTGGGTAGCCATCTGGGAACAAGCGATTACCAAACAGTGTGGTTCATAATAAACTCAGCCATAGAGTCAAGCCATACAAAAGTGAGGGTATTGTACTTTAGAAGGGCTGACTTTCACAAAACGGGAGAGTGCCTAAGGAATTCACTAGCAAATGGGCAGCAAGAAGGGGTGGAGGAACAATGGAGAAAAACCAAAGCTGCCATCACAGAGGCAACAAGCCTTTGTGTGAAGCAAATAAAACAAAACGAAAGAAAAACCACTATGGTTCTCAAAAGAGGTGGTGGGGAAGGTTAAGGAGAAAAAGACAGCATTCAGGAAGTATAAGGAAAGACGGAAGGAGAAGAACAGAAAACTGTACTGGTTAAAGTAGAAGGAAGCGGGGAAGGCAGTCAGAATAGCAAAGGCTCAAACTGAGGAATGGATAGCCAACTCAGTTAAGAAGGGGGATAAAACCTTTTATAGGTACATTAGGGAGCAAAGAAAGACCAAGGAAGGGAGAGTGAGGCTTAATAAAGGGGATGGGGGGTGGGCAGAGGGTGAGAGTGAAAAAGCAGGGATACTGAAAGAATACTTCTGCTCAGTATTCACAAAAGAAGTGGAGGGGGAGGTACCTAAACCAAACAATAGAAGCACTCTTGATAGGGGGGTCGATACCAGTCCATTCACAGAAGAAGGGGTCCTGAAAGATCTCCTAAAACTGAAGGTGGACAAAGCAATGGGGCCTGACGGGATTCACCCCAGAATTCTAAAAGAACTAAGGGGAGAACTAGTGACACCACTGACTACCCTTTTTAACAAATCATGGGAGGATGGTATAGTAACTGAGGACTGGAGGAGGGCAGATGCGATTCCCCATCACAGAAGTGGGAGCAAGGCAGAGGCAGGAAACTACAGACCTGTTAGTTTGACCTCAGTGGTAGGGAAAATGATGGAATCACTTCTGAAAGAAAGAATTGTTGAGTACCTAGAGGCCAGTGGGGCACAGGACCCAAGGCAGCATGGATTTACAGTGGGAAGGTCATGTCAGACAAATCTAATAGACTTCTTTGACTGGGTGACCAAACTAATAGACATGGGAGGGGCTGTGGACATGACCTACCTAGACTTTAGCAAGGCACTTGACACAGTCCCACACAAAAGATTAATAAACAAGTTAGCCAGCTTGGGAGTGGGTCCCAGGGTGGTAGCCTGGGAACAAAATTGGCTGGACAACTGGACACAGAGCGTAATAGTAAATGGAGTCCACTCTGAAGAAAGGGGGTTGCTAGTGGGATACCGCAGGGTTCAGTACTGAGACCAGTCATCTTTAATGTCTTTGTAGGTGACATTATGGAGTGACTGGAAGGAAAAGTGTGCCTCTTTGCAGACAACACAAAGATCTGCAACAGGGTTGGTACACAAGGGAGGGGGTGGAGAGGATGAGAAGGGACTTGGCAAGGTTGGAAGAATGGTCAAAAGTATGGCAGCTTAGATTCAATGCAAAGAAGTGCAAAGTAATGCACCTGGGAAACAATAACCTAGTGGAAGAGTACACAATGGGGTGGAGGTACTAACAACAACAAAAATGGAAAGGGACCTGGGGGTAGTCATATCAGATGACCTAAAAGTAGGCAAGCAATGTGAGAAGGCAGTAAGAAGAGCTGGGGGGATACTGGGATGCATAGGGAAAGACATCACCAGTAGAAAACAGGAAGCTGTTATCCCTCTGTACAGACAGTTGATGAGACCACATCTGGAGTACTGCATGCAGTTCTCGAGACCCCATCTCTGCAAGGACATAGACAGGATGGAGGCAGTCCAGATGAGGGCAACGAAAATGATGCAGGGCCTGCACCAGAAGCCACACAAAGAGAGACTAAAGGAGCTTAATATGTATACCCTCGAGGAAAGGAGGGAGAGGGGGGACATGATAGAAACTTTCAAGTACCTCAAGGGAATCAACAAAGTCCAAGAGGGTAACATCTTTCAGAAAAAGATATGGGCAAGAACAAGGGGGGGAGGGGATTTGAAGATAGAGGGGGAACAGCTCAGGGGAAAAGTGACAAAAATAGTTTTTTCATAGACAGGGTGGTGGATGCATGGAATGGCCTTTCTAAGGAGGTCGTGGGGTCAAAAACAGTGTGGAAATTCAAGAATGCATGGGACAGACATAGGGCAATTCTAGTGGGGGGTAGGAGGAAGTAGGCTGTTGGTTAACTAGGGTCTGCAGCTTATCCAATAAGTAGGGAAATGGACAGACTGGGTGGGCCAAGTGGTCATTATCTGCTGTCAAAGTCTACATTTCTCTGTTTCTATGCTGGTACTAACAGCTGTAGGAAATATTTTGGCTTCATTTGAAAGTGTAAACATAATTTTCCATGAATTGTAAAATGCTGCTGTGACAGAAATGGTATGGAAAGAGTTAATGGTTTGGATTATTTAGCTGTTTTTTTTTAGCAGTTTGAAAAAAAACACACACAGGCTAAAATCCACTATCCAGCTTGTGGAATTTTCAGTTCTCCCTAGCTGCTAGATAAGAGCTGGGTCATAAATCTCGAGTGGACATCTCCACACGCACACAGACCTGCAGACAAATACACAGGGCAGTTTGAACGGATTGGGTCATTCAGATATAAACTAAAGGTTTAAAATGGAATATAATTGATCACTGATAGGTGTTCAGTCTGATTGGGACAATTAAATACATACATGTTAGATGGTTGGTGCATTCAAAGGGGGAATAGGCATTACCTATTCCCAGGAGAATATATAAGAGGCTGAAAGACAATGAAGTGTCTCTTGCTTTGGAAGCTGGGAGGGGGAACATAAGCTTGGAGCCTACCCTTGTAGCTATGTTCATGGGAGCTGGCAGTTAGAATAGGGTCCAGTGTCTCTTAGAAGGACAGGAAAGGGTAAGTTTAGTTCTAGCATATTTCAGTAATAGCCTTCTTCTTTTGTCATCTGTTATTTAAAAACATTTGTTTACTTTTCCTGTACGAGTGTTATTCTCTTGTGTTGTAAATATATATCCTGTAAATGCTCAGTGCACTCTCTGTTAAGTAAAGAGCTTTTTATTTGCTCAACAATTGTGACTGTGATGTCATTTTCTAAGGTAATATTTGGGTTCCACTGGCTGAGGTAAACTCTGTGTAGCATCCGCCACCCGAGAGAGACACACCACCAGACTTTAACTCGTGCAATTGCACGCTTGATTATTCAAGTTTGTAAGCTTGAAGGTTAGTGCTGGAGGACAGTCCAGCTGGTGGCAGCGAATACCCGAGGACAGACACCTCTCTAAAAGCTGTTTCAGCACAGAGGGAGAGGTGGGTTGTCACAGCTGCAATTTAAAATACATTATTTAACAAACCATTTTATATAAGCAATAAGGCACTCTAGGGCATTGACTGTTCTGGGATATACCACACTTACAGGGTTGAAGGTACTTGGTCTTTTGACTCATGCTTGATGCCCTGGGAGTATTGAAAGCCCAGTATAAGCAATGTCTCATTATGCCGTATTGCTTAATTAGCTAATCCAGGTTCATGAAGGAGGAGGAGTTGCTGGGAACCAAAAACCTGAATACAACTTACTGTTGAGAGGAGCCATGGAAGGCTGGTGCCAACTGACAACCTAGTCAGGTGTAGGTGTTCAATCCATGCAGGAAGAGTTAGTGGAGGTGGATGAACTGGAGTCTTTTTGGCATGCAAGACTGAGAGGAGCAGTGCTTCTTTAGTTTGTATAACAACATTCATTGGAGTGAAGGCAAGTGTGAGTAAGTCAGTCTTTGAGCCTGCTACCAGAAGTAGTTAGCTGGATAGGGGCAGAGGTTTTTAACAACACCTAGACTGGACATTGTCTGATTGCATTAGGGCATAGGCAGAGGACCGTCCAGAAACACTTGACGGGGTTTACATTAACTATTTGGATTACAAATAGGGGCTTCTTGTGTGTTTGCATTGTTGTTTTTCAATGTCTATCCATTATGTGCAGCAACAGTCTATTTGAACACTTGGTCAGGACCCATCTCGCTCCGGGGAGGTGCCCACCGACCTTTGGGTTAAAATTGGGTGCACTTGCTGTAGGGGTTGGGGGAGGGAGTTGTGTGGCAAGCGGTGCATGATCATTTGATTCCATACAGTGTAAATTCCTTTTAATCTCCCATTTCCCTTTGCTTCCTAGTCCTTTACTTCCCTTCCCAAAAATAAATGTGCCTGTTTATTTGTTATTGCGATGTGATTATCTGTGGGTGGGCTTATTGTTAACTACTGTGATACACCGGCTGGGGATGCAGGGTCATTATTTACCGGGCGCTAACAGTGATTAGCTTAGTATCACATCCTTAGTATTACCAGGTAGAGGCATGGTGCAAGTATTAATTTCAACACGTGTAAGCCCAGTACTGTGGCTTAATGCCTATAACCCATGATGACCTGTTCAAGAGGTACTTCCATGATCCAAAGGTCAAAGATAGATGATACATGTTTCTCACACTTTACTCAGGGCAACATTCCACTGGTTGACTTGGCAGTTCCTGATTCATTCTGAAAACTTCCGGGGGGGGAGAGCTCATAGAAGAAGCACAGCACTGCACTAGTATATCGCATCTGTGTCTGTCAATGTTTCAGCCCTCCTCTGCTGTTGAAGTCTGCATAAACACAGTAGCAGTGGGTTTGTCTAAAAGTAATGCTCTGATTAAAACTGGGAGCAATGTCCTATTGAGAAACCACAAGCAAGGGATATGCACAGAGCCAAAAGGCGACAGCTAAAAATACTGAATAGCATTACAGTACTTTTGGCCTTCAGATATTGCTTGGAAATGATCCTGTGGTGGAAATAGGAGGGACTGAGACATGACTAGCACACAATCTTGGTTGTTGTCTCATCAGTACTGTATTGGACTTATGATGGGGTGACCAGAATAGACAAATCAGATTCTGAGGGGTTAGGGAGAGCTCCAGTGGGCCTAGAAACTGCTTGTGATCCTGTGACAACCTGCCATTTTTGACTGATCAGTGAGACAGGGAAGAGTAAGGCATGCTCACTGCAGCTGATAGCTTTCCCTCAGTATTCTGTATGTGTCTTTGTTTCATGATGAAATTGAAGAAGTGACGCTTTAGTGTACATAACATTTAAGGCATATTATATTTGTGGAGCAGCTCTGAAAGGAATTCTATATTTTTTGTAATTATCCTAACAATACCCAAGATATATTTCTCTCAGTACCCTTATGTTCTGTCGAAGCTCACTGTCCTGACACTGACCTGCCTGGGTAGTATCACCTGACAGGTTCAGTATCCAGGCAGTGAGCAGCCCGACAGTGAAGAAACCGGACGAACATTACAGGAGTAAGGTAGCTAATGCGATGACTTGCTACCTTACCCCTGTACATGGCAGTGAAATGGTGGAGGAAATGGAAGGCTGGCTGAGCTTCCCTGGTGGTGTTGAGGGGTAAGGCACTGGCAGCTCGGCATGGTCGGGGATGCGCGGGTTCTATCGTGCCTTGCGTCCTGCAATGTTTTTCATTGTTGCACCCCCATAACTGTTTGTTTCTAACTCCGAGGTCTGCTCCCCCTTGGAGTTAGATATTTTAGTTAAGGGGGTGTGAGGTGTATTTTCAGGCATCTGATTGTTTCGGCATGATGCATTTCAGGCCAGTGGGGTCGGTATCCCAAGACTCAGGAAACTGAGTTTAGGGATACCATAGTATATCCTTTCTCCCTTTGTTCTCACAAGCAAGTACTAATTTCAAAAACTGCCCCATTCCCTCAGTAGCAAATGCTTTAATGGTGACCTCCTTATTATGGCAAACATCCAAAAACATGCAAGCTTGGGGTTGTAGTGGAAAGAACTACAACCTGATGAACAAGAGCCTGTGGGTCTGGTGCTGAGAGAGTTCAGGGTGGTAATGGCTGCGCCTCTGACAGCCCTTTTTCAACAACTCACTGGACACAGGAGTGGTTCTAGAGGACTGGAGGAGGGCAGATGTAGTCCCGCTTTCTAAAAGCAGCAGCAGGGAGGAGGCTGGCAACTATAGGCCAGTAATTCTAACATCAGTGGTGGGGAAGTTTTATTTATTTATTTAGTTTTTGTTTACCAGGTAGGCACACTAGACATGAGAGTGACTTTTTTCAGGCGTGACCCAGGAGGTTACAACAATTAAACATTCATACATACAATAAAATTGATCAGGCAAACATACAGTAAAGGAAAATACAATAGCGACAGTGTCAGAAATTCAGCAAACATGAACATTATAGCACATTTAATGGACACACTATTGGAAGAAAGGCTACTGGAGTATCTTGAATCCAGCGAGTTGCGAGACCTGAGGCAGCATAGATTCATGGGGGGGGGGGGGCATGTCATATGAACCTAATTTCTTGGCCTGGGTGACCAGGGAACTAGATCAGAGTGGGGCAATGGATGTGGCCTGCTTAGACTTCAGCAAGGCCTTTGTCACCATACCATATAGGAGGCACATAAGGAAAACAGGCAGTTTGAGGGTGGGACCTAGGTGGTAAACTGGGTAGGGAACTGGTTGATGGGTAGGTGACAGAGGGTGGTGGTAAATGACACTCACTCTAATGGGAGGGGAGTGCCCAGTGGGGTAACTCAGGGATCAGTGCTGGGACAAGTCCGCTTCAATGTCTTCATAAATGACAATGCAGAAGAGCTGGAAGGAAAGGTACGACTTCTTGCAGATGATACCAAGATCTGCAATAGGGTAGCTATAGAAGGGGGTGGAGAGAATGAGTAGGGACCTGAGGAAACTGGATTAGCGACTGAAAGTATGGCAGCTGGGACTCAATACAAAGAAATGCAAAGTAATGCACCTAGGGCATAGAAACCCAGGCCAGAGTATAAACTGGGAGGAGAGGTATTGACAGTCACAAAGCAGGAAAGAGACCTTAGGGTTATCATATCTGATGACCTCAAGGTGGCAAGGCAGTGAGACCACACAGTAGGCAGGGCCAGTGGAATGCTGGGTGCATAGGGAGGGGAATCACCAGCAGAAGGAGGAAGGTGATGTTACCCCTGTATTGATCATTGGTGAGACCCCACTTTGAGTACTGTGTCCATTTCTGGAGCCCACATCCCAGTAAGGATATAGACTGGGCAGAGGCTATCCAGAGGAGGGCAACTAAAATTGTGCAGGGTTTACACCATAAACCCTATGAGGAGAGACTGAGGGATCTCAATATGTACACCAGGGCCTCATATTTACAGCGATATCACGGCCATGGCAATGGCTGCAGAAATTGGGGCTGACCACAGAAATTGATGCAAGCTGTAGAAATCAGCAAAACCAGCTGCACAGCCACAGAAATGGTGCAGATGGTTGTACAGAGGAAAGAAACCAATAGGTATATCAGTGACATGGTTAACATACATTTCAGGTTTACAAGGTGAAAGTACTGTTCACATGAAAAGCAAACTGCCTGCAAAGGTACAGTACTAAAGGTGCAGCAGGGTTTGTTAAGACAGACAGACACCAAGCATGAGAGCTGCAGGTGTACATTGTAATAGTTCTGGGCAGCATGTCCGGCCGCCAGCAGCCTCCTTAGGCTGACTCCCTTGGGCAGAGGAAGCCCAGGAACCAATACCTGCTAGTGAGACAGAGGAGGTAGTGATTGCTCTGGTTAATAGTTTTACCTGAAGAGAATGGAAGACCCTGTGAAGCTCCAGGTGCTAAGCGGGATACTACAGGTATGGAAACTGCAGAAATAATGCTTGATGCAGTGTATAAAAAGAAAAGACAGCATTTGTTAAAATTATTGGCAGACGAAGAAGCTAAATATAATGGCCCAGATATTTAAAAGAGTTGAGCCATGTGCAATAGGGTTGTGCCTGCTCAAGACGGAAATTGCGCCATTCTGCAATATTCAGCAGGAGGCAGTTGCACCCCCTAAATCATGCTGAGCAACAGCGCAATGATAATGAAGGCATGCACAACTGAAGGGGGAGGAACCATGCATAAATGCGCAGTGCAATATTCAACAACTTGCGCCATATGCAATAGGGGAGCAAGCGGAAATTGCGCCATAGTGGAAATGAGTCAAAATAAAAAGGAGCAAGGGAGAGGCACAAGAACGCTACAGGGATGGCACATGAGGTTGAACTCTAGCCAGACAGACAGGGCAGGAGGGACACACAGGGCAGGCCAGGGAAAGGGCACCCTGAACACAGAGGCACAGAGGACCCACAGGCAGGTGTTCCCGGTGCAGGGGAAGTAGCAGTGAGGACAGCGGGGGGAATACAGTAACGGGGGGGGGTGAACACAAGCCAGGGACATGACCAGTGCCACCTTCCAGATGGAGGCCATTATGAGGGGGTGAGAAGGCAGGCAGCAGGGGGGCGTGGCCGTGGAAGGGCCTGTCGGCGGTATGCCCCCAACAGGCAGTACCGAGCCCGCACCAGCTTTGAGCTGTACAGTGATACCGAGATTGTGGGCTGGTACTGCCTGAATAGGGCAATTCTGAGGTGGCTTTGTGAGCTGTGCAGTGATGTGATGCAGGCACCCACACAATGGACCCATGCCCTGTCAGTGGAGACTAAAGTGACAGCTTGCATGTGCTTGCTCGCCACGGGTACCTTCCAGAAACCAACTGGGGACACCACAGGCATAACCCAGTTGGCCACGTCATGCCACCTCACCCAATTCCTCAATACACTGCTGCCACATGCTGCAGAGTACATCCATTTCCCCAGCACACTGGTGGAGTGCACAGCAAACATACAGGAGTTCCATAGGGTAGCACGTATGCCTGGCATGCTAGGGGCAATAGACTGCACCGATGTGGCCATACGCACACCACCTGGCCCCGAGGAGGCCGCATACATCAATCACAAGGGCTATGCCAGCATCAACTGCCAGGTGGTATGCGATGCCAGGGGCGCATAATCAATGTCTGTGCCACGCATCCTGGGGGATCACACAATGCCTTCATCTGGCACCAGTTGGCACTGTGCCACAGATTTGAGAGTGGGGAGATCCCCACTGGACACCTAGTGGGTGAGTATGCAAACCACATGGACAATCATAGGGCTTGGGGGGCATGGCCAGAGGTGACATGGGTAGTGGCTACATATGGCCCAGGGCAGGGCGATGCTGATCACCAAACCAACCTCCACCTCTACACACAGGTGACAGTGGATACCCACTCCGTCCCTGGCTGCTCACACCCTTACCGGCGCTCGGCACCCCATCGCAGCAACGGTACAATGAGGCACACGCCACCACACGTAATGTCATCGAGCGGGTGTTCGGGATGCTGAAGGCATGTTTCTGTTGCCTGGACACCTCTGGTGGTGCCCTACAGTACAGCCCCTCAAAGGCCTGTGGGTTATTCCTGGCCTGTTGCATCCTGCACAACATGGCCAACATATGGGATAGCCGTACAGGTCAAAGAGGGGACACCGATGGGGACGATGAGGACGCCGGTGACGATGGTGATAAGGAAGCCCCCTTGGCCGATGTGACCTCGATCGTCTGCCGGCACAGCTGCACCGGGACACCATCACAGGAGGAGCACTTCAGCCAACCCAGGTAAGTCATGAGGCCATGTGCAGCCAACAGTGGCTAAGGCACAACCCTCAAACACGCAAGGACACACACCAGGGGTGCATGCCGTCAAGGGAAGTGGCAGGGCATGGAACCACACACACAACCAGGGATGGCTGAGGACTAACATGCCATGCAGACGGACACACACATGTGCACACACACACAATGCACCAAACTTGCACAAAGGCAGGAGGCACACCGACCCAGAACGCCACCCCTAGCCACACACATGTCCACAGACCACCACGCCCACTGCCTGTCCATGTGCATGTGTCAGATGCTGAGCACCACTGCACATTGATGTACAGCGCAATGCAGGCATCATCATGCACACACAACTGCGGACAGCAGCTGGGAAGGTGTGCAGATGGACTGTGTGTCTGTGTGCAGGGCCGGGTAGCCACCCGTGCACTGCCCACTGAAAGGCACAATGCACACAGGGCAGCACCAGACAGTAGCTGCATTGGGAGACAGGTCAGTCATGCGACACAGTGCCCCGGCCACCACGGATGCATGGGCGGCCCTGCTGAGACCCGCCAGCACTGACAGGCTGACCACTGGCCTCATGGGGTGGCACCGATGGTCCCCCAGTGGTTCCACTGCATGAACGCGATCATGCTCACATAGGCGTCTGCAGCACACCAAACATGCCTGCGCCAGGCGTGCTCGGGATGCCCACAGCTGAACCCGGTGTCGACAGGGAGGGTGTCGCACGACGCCGGGAACGGGGTGTACAGTGCACTGCATGGTGTCCGCGACGCATGGGCACATGACTGTGTGCCCATTGTGGCCATGACAGCACTGAATACCTGTGCATGCCTGTCAATGGCAGTGGTCACATCCTCCCACAACTGGTCCATCCCTGCCAGGATCAGAGCGGTGTCCCTGCTGCGACGCTTCTCTGCCCACTCCAGAGCTGCACGCAGTGCATCCACCGATGTCGCAAGCTGCATCTGCTGCTGGGCTGATGCTTGCAGTAGGCGGGTGTGCTCATCCAAGAGGTCATCTGCCACCTCGGCATCCTGTCCCTCAGGGTGTGCACAGCCCTGATGCTCAGCACCCTTTGAGGGTTGGCGCTGCGCACCAGGACCAGGTCTGGGCATGTCCACAGGCGGTGCACAGACGCCGCTGCTGAACCCTGTACCCCCAAGCCCATTGGCCGACTGCTGATGCTGCCCCTCCGGCTGCCGCTCCCCAGGGCTCAGTGGTGCTGCCGTAGTGGCCGCAACAGTCCCACGGTCCTGAACAAACACCAGTGCTGCCTCACTGGTGCTGACAGGCACAGGCTGGGACTGTGCTGACACGCAGGCCTCCACGGCAGCACCACCCACAGCCATGGCCGTGATGTGTCCTGCTGTGTGGCCATCCCATGGCACACGCAGCACGCTCCATGCCGTTAGCGACATCATCATCGGTGATGGACTCGGCATCGCTCAGTCACAGCATGCTTGCATCCGTGGATGCCGGCATGCTGGGACACAGGCAGGGCTTCCTCCGCACCTGTTACAACAACATCAGTGTGGACAGCCAGGCGGTCCCACTGTTGCACTGAGCCACGTATACCTGTGGAGGTGGATGGGCCCTCCTCCATCTCCAGCTGACTGTCCTCAGTGGACATGCCCACCACCGCTGACCCATGCAGACACTCAGGATCTGTAAGGGAAAGCAAAGTCGCGTTACTGCATGTGACCTACCCTGCCCCTCCCATAGACAGACCATGACTTACCATGCAGTGATGGGTCACCACCAGCCTGGAGCCACCACCCGAACACCTCAATGGCACTACGCTGCATGCTTCCAGCAATCCTCTCCTCCTGTGGGGTCAGGTGTACCACCTCCAGCTGTCCCCCACCTGTTGCAGATCGTGTTGCCCTGATGGCAGCCACCTTCTCCTTTATCCTCCTCCTGTCCATGCCCATCTTTTTCTTGCACTTCTGCATGGAGCGCTGGTGGCTGCCATGCAGGTTCACAGCATGTGCCACCCCCTCCCATGCAGCAGCACGGGCTTGAGGTGTTCCCTGCCGTCTGCTGAGAAGCGGCTCCTGATCCAGGTGGGCGCCAAACAGGGCTTCGGGTCTCGGCCTTGGTAAAATTAGGCCTCCTCCTCCCCACCACTGTGTTCCTCCTCTCCCACAACTTGCTCGGTAATTATTTAGCCTGTAAGAATGGCAGTTGTTACCTGTGACTGTGCAGTCCCATGCATGTCCCTAAATCCACAGTCCACACTCCCAAACAGCATGCAACTCACCAATAGACTGCAGTTACCGACTATGGCCACTGCAGCCCAATGTCGCACTTTTATAGCGCAACCCATGCAAATGAGGTGAGGCAAACTTTAAGTGGATGCAAATTGCAGTGCTGTGCCATTGAATGGCTGATTAGATGATTTTCATATGACGGCTGAATATCGCGCTTTTGCGCTTTGCGCAATTGTATTGGATGTGCTGAGCAATGGCGCAGTTCTGTAACATGTGTAGTACACACCTCACTGCGCATGCCCGGGTTGCTGATTTCGGGGTATCTGCCGGGCTACATTGACGCGTTGTGCACGGAAGCAATGCAGGCACGGCCACCATTGTGCCAGTGGCGCTATAGCGATGGTCACCTACATGGCGCTGTGGCACTGGGCCATCATAGGCGCACTGGGGCAACAGCGCGGTAGGCCGCTACTGGCGGTAGCACACAGGCAGCCAATCGCACTACACGCATTGGGTTCCAATGGTGCTGTGCGTGTCCGTGCGCCAGAGACCCTTGACCCTGTGCTCAACCTTGGCCCCCTAGGTGCCATGCATCAGGTGTGGGTGCACCACTATCGCACTGTTCAGTGACAGCGCGATAGGGAATTGCAGCGCTGTACCATGCAGCATCTGCACATGGGGAGCCGCGCTGCAGAGCGCCATATTTCCAGATCGAGCAGAGAGCATGGTGTGCAGGAGGGCTGCTCAGTGGTCTCAGATAGAGCTGGCCAACCTAGTGGCCATAGTGGAGCCACACCATGGGCCACTGTTCGGGGAGGCACCCCTGGACAGGTCCAGGAGCCAGGTGTGGGAGGAGGTGGTCACTGCACTCGAGGAGGCCACTGGATGGGGGAGAAGCACAGAGCAGTGCCGCCACATGTATGGGGACCTGTGGCGGAGGGAGCCGGAGCTGCTAGCCCACCTGCGGGCACGTGCCAGGAGGGGCATGGTGCCACGGCCAGGTAGGTGTTACGTCAACACACTTTTATCTTCCATATGGGTATTACAGTTGTATGTGTCCAGCACATGGCGGAGGGACTGTCCGGGGTTGGCTCTGGTGGTGTTATCAGGGTGTGGGGTGGGTGGGTCTGGCCGGGTGGGAGGGCACACACCTGGGGGCAGGGGGGCTTTGCTATGGGATTGTACTGATGTTCCTCTCTCCATGTTTGCACCACAGGCCCGGAGGAACGGCGCCTTGCCCATGATCTGTGGCGGAATGATGAAGAGAGGGCAGCCAGGCGGGGCGAGGGTCCACACCGCCCAAGGGACCGGCCCAATAATGAAGAGTGCCATACCTCCATGATTACTATTGCATGCTGTGTAACAGGGTGGGCAGCAGGGCATGGCCACCATCCATCGACACCACTGCCATGCACGCAACTTGTTACAGTCAACACTGTCCAGTGGCAATGCATGTCTGGGAGTTCATCGATGGTGGTCCATGCGTGCACCGGGTACATGGCTATGCCACTGCCTTTGCACCACATAGCCATGTCACTAAATGGCCACAGTGGTGCTGTGTGTGACTTGGCCGGTGGGTGTGTGCAGCATTCCGCATGGCTGTATGTGCCTGGGTGGGCAGGTCATGTGGGCGTGATCACTGTGGGTGGTCACACACCATCACAGAGGTATGTCCCATGGCCGTATGCCATGCACAGTGGGTGGGCTGTATGGGGCTGTGCATTCACACCTATTGACTGTGCTCCCTTGTCCTAGATACACACCAGCTCCGAGAGATAAGGGAGGTGCTTCATGAGATCCGGCAGGTGGCAAGGGCGTCACTCGACATCCTCCACAGGATCGATGAAACTGGGGTCCTGCGGAGGCACCGACAGCGACGGAGCCAGAGTGGGGAGCAGCGCTCCTGCTAGAAGTCCCTCTGCCCCTGAAATCCCCTAGCCCCCGGACCCACCCTCACACCCCTCCTTTCCTGTCCCATTTGTCCACCCCTGCCCCTTACCCACCCCCACCTTGTTTGTGGCCCTCCCCCCCACCTTGTATATATTTTGTAAATAGTTAACTTTTATATGTTGTTTCAATACAGTTATTTTGATATGAATACTGTGGTGGTCTCTGATTTGCAGTGGGCTATAGGTGCTCAGCTGCAGTGGTGTGCATGGCGTCAGGGGTGGTGCGGTCATGGGTATGTGTGTGTGTCCGTGTGGAGGTGACTATGGTGTGGGGGTAGCTATCAGTCAGTGTCTGTGGTGTGTGTGTTGTGCCCTGTGCACTGGATGACTGTGTGCAGTGGTCCATGGTGCATGCTCTGTGTCCATGGCGCCCCTATCAGCCTGTCCATGGCCTGTGCAGCTGACACACATGCATGTCTATGACCTGCACGGTCCGCTGACATGTCAGTGGTGGCAGTCCATGCAGGGCAGCCACTGTACCCGTCACACTGCTGGGTTGCCTCCTGTCACTGGTGTGGTGTATGTCTGCCTTGGGTGACACTGTGGCCTCCACAGTTGTCCCACCTCCATGCTGTGCCTTGTGTGTGTTGTAGGGGATGTGCACCACTGTCTGTGACTTGTGCTCTGGGAAAATGCTGGTGGCGTACAGGTCCACAGTGCCTGCGCAGGTTGGCTGGCACTCCAGTGCCATGGAGGATTGCGGGTTGTGTGTACACAGTTTACATGGGCCCACGCTAGGGGCTTGGTTGCCCCGCCACTGCATCCCTGTGTTGTTGTGCCCTTGGGTATGGGTGTGTGTCTGTCCATGCACTGTGTGGCATCCGGTGTGGTGCATGCTTCCATGCACCACTGTAGGTGTCTGTGCTGGCTGTTGTGGCCGGTGCTGGGTCGGGGTGTGTCATTGGGATACTGTACAGGGTGCTGTACCACTGGTGGTGGTGTCCAGGGCAAGCCTTGTCCCATGTGGGGTACCTCATGTGCCGACGCATGGTTGGTCTCTCAGCAGTACCTCGGGGGGACTGTGCATGATGGCACTGTGTATGTCATTGTTGCATCACTGTGTGCTGCCACCCGCCGATGCGTGCTCGTGGTGGGGCTGCCTTGCATGGTTCTGTGGTGCACAGGGTTGCGGTGTCACAGTGGGGGTGGTGGCATGCATGGGGTTTCCTGCAGCAGTGGTTGCTGCTCCTGGGCAGGGTGTCTAGGGGTCATGGTGCAAGGCGTGTTCTGCATTGGGGGGATGGTGTGGCACGGGGTGGTCAGCCCTCCTTATGTGCCAGTCACAGCTGCCGGGGGGTGTGATGGGGCACCATGGCCCAGCTGTGGGTTGTTTGCTTGTCTCCATGGGCCAGTGGTTATTCCAGCCCTCCCCCAGTTGTGCAGTGCATGGGGTGTGGGGGGACGATGTCTGTTTTGCTGTGTGTTCCTGTGCCCATCTGTGGCATGGGTGGTGGGCCCCTACCTCCCTGGTTGTGCAGTTGCATTGTTCTGCTGCTGGGGGACATCCCTGGTTGTGCCATGGCACCTCTGGACTGCTCAGCTGCACATCACTTGTTGCGCTATGGCGCATCAGATCTGCTCAGCTTCCCTTCCCTAGTTGCGCTATGGCGCAGGTGGTGCGATATTCAGTCATCGGCTGTATGAAGCTTACCTGCTCGCTTTTGAATATCGCGCCCGGCGCATGGGTGCAATGGACTTGCGCTTGCTCCTGCTATTGCGCACTTTTTGGGCGCAGTTTGAATATCTGGGCCAATGTGTGTAAAAGGCAAGTACAATGTACTGCAACCAGTGAAGTTAATGTCTTGGTACAGGCACACTCAGAAAAAAAGAACGACTGCAGTTTTAGCTGAAAAGTCCCTGAAACAATGTGTTGTGGCAGAGAACATTGGAAGCAGCTCTGATAAAGGGTGCTGTATTACCTTACCACTGAACTCAAACGCCACGGTAGAAACTGTAAACATGCTGTCAAAAACACTGCTGCTGAGAACAAGAAAGAGATGCCAGTTAATGCGGGAACTGCTGAAAGGCATCAACTTCAAAGATGCTGCTAGCTGACGATACAAGTACAGACCAGCTCTTGATACAGAATACTGCTATGCTGAAAAATAAGGCAAAAACAAGGGAAGTCTCGTAATAAATTACAAAACTGGTTTAAACACTAAGTGATCAGTAGAATCAGCATTGAAGGGGTCTGGCTGGTTTCAGGATTCCCTGGACTCTTTGTGGCACTCCCCAGGACTGGTGAAAGCTGCAGATTTGAGGAAAGCCGGCCCCCACTATGGAGGTCAGTCACTGCATAAGAAGACTGTTGTGAATGAGCAAATGAGTAATGTAACAGTACACAAGGAAACAACGGGGGGTTGTACAGTGATATAAAGTTTCAGCTAGAAGTGCCTTGTAGTTTTTCATTTCTTCATGCCCAGAGCTAATTTTATTTAAAAACTGGGCATTAAACGCCACTTCAGCTACACCCCCTGTAATTCAACATGGCGGCAGCATGAAGGAGGGAATAAAACCAAGTGTGCCCCCCATTGCAACTAGCAATGCACAAGGAGTTCACAAGACTGTTCAGCTAGAAAATAAGAGGAATATCTAACTGATATGAAGGATTTGCAGGTTGATGATATAGCTGAGAACATGAACCCAGAACCCCCTAAAAAGACTACAGAGTTTAATAACATTCTACAAATCCAGGAAAATATACAAGGAGGCAGTTTTAAGAGCCCAACAACCACAAGTTATGCATCATTAAATGTAATTGTGTATTCATTTCAATAAAATATTCTTACTTATGAGCATATGTTCAGTTCATTTCAGTTGCAGCAGAATTTGAATCTAGCCACAGAATTGGTGTGGAATGGCCACAGAATCAGCAGTTGTTCTGCCGCAGAAAATATGATGTCCTGCCACAGAATGTAGGTCCACTTTGCCGCAGTGAGTAGTGGGGCCCCTGATGTACACCCTGGAAAGGGGGATATGATGGAAAGCTAAAAGTAGCTCATGGGGGGTGAACAAGGTGCAGGAAGTGAGTATTTTGCAAAAGAGAGGATGAGAGGACATGCAATGATGTTAAAGTGGGGGATTTAGGAGGGATGTGAAGGAGTACTACTTCCCTGAAAGAGTGGTGGATGCCTGGAACAGTCTTCCAGAGAAGGTGATAGGAGTAAAAGCAGTAGAGGGCTTCAAGCATGCATAGGATAGGCACAAAGAAATCTTAGTGGGAGAGTGGGGGGGGGAGTAGCTGGAGATCAGGTAGTCTGTTGTGACAGTATAGGCAGGAACAAACTGGGAAGCCTGGGTGGGCCAAGCGGTCCTTATCTGTCAACAAATTCTATGTATGTTTCTATGTAAATGGAAACCTAATAAATGTTCTTGTATTTTCTGTCTCATTAATGCTATTACTGAAACAGTTGCCTCTAAGCAAGATGCAGTGGTGGTTCCCAGGGCACAGGCAGGACACAATAGCTGACAGCCAGGGCACTGATATATTGTTTCTATGGGGTAACCTGTGTACCACATGGGGCAACAATAGGTGTGCAACCTGTTTTCTTAAGTCACATGCCCTGGTGTGGTCTAAGGTAGAGACACCACTGCAAGAGGGTTCTCCCTTGTGACCCACCTACAGTTAGTAAACTGGAAATGTTTAGGAAGAGGAACAATTATCTCTAGATGTGCGTGTTTGTGTGCATATGTTTGTGTGTGTGTGTGTGTGTGTGTGTGTGTGTGTGTGTGTTCAGTCTCTTGGAGGTAGAGCTTTTGCATGGTAGTCAATGGAGGGAGATGACAGAGGAGCAGTAACTCTCATACAATTTTCTAAGCAGAGCAGGAATGGTTTCCCTATGTCGTCCTGCCCAATATAACTGCTGCTCACACCTACAGTATTCATATTGCTTAGGCATGGTGTTAGACTCCTGAGTTTGTGGCATCGCAATCTGTTGCCTTGGAAATGATTATGATGTCACAAATATGGGCTATGTAATCTCCCAGGTCATACCTGAAATAGGCACAAAGGTGTCTAGTGTACTTACCTGGTCAATAAAAGCTAAATAAATAAATTATGAGTTCACTATATGCCAGAGTATTACAAGTCAGTAGGTTGTGAGGGAGAAGGCGTTTGTTTAAACTCAAATCATTCAAATACTTAGCATAAAAGAACATGTGGTTAATAGACTTAATTTCTTAAAAGAACTAATAGATACATGTATACTAATTAAGCAATAAGGTACGATCAGGGGTTATGTTAATGTTCTAGTTAATTATCCCCTGGAGGTGTAATGTGACACGAGGTGCAGTCGAGTGCCATATTGCCCCAGGGGGTGATTAACTTAAATATTAACATAACCCTTGGGAGTACCATATAGCTATTATTATAAATGGGTTTAGTTCTTTGTGCAGTTTTCTAATAACACACAATATTTATTTTATGTATTCCTAACACCTGACATAAAATAGTCCCTATGCCAAGATTTAAATTAGTAGTGTGACAAGAAAAAGATACTCTAGGATGTTGGAGTACCAGTCCGCATCAAATGTCTTCACTGGGCACAGCTGGGGTCAAACTTATTTTTTTTCCACATTCTTCACTGTTGCAGCAGTAAGATGCTTTGTGTGAACAGACAGTGCAAGCCAACCACTACAGATACCAGCTACCTTAAAATCCAATTTGCAGGCTGCTCACTGTTGCCGTTTGGCACCAGATGGAGCTGTGATGTTCCGGTCAGTACAGTGAGGCAGCAAGATCAACAGTCATTTCAACAAGTTTCTCTGCTATACTGAAACATGTAGAGATGAAAATTATTTATTTGCAAGCTGTGTAGCGCATGGGGATTTACCTCTATCATAGCTTCTAACACTTCACCATTGAAGTGAGTAATGAAGCGGGTGGGACAAGTTACTGAGACTCAGGAAGAGGAAGCAGGAATACATATTGTTATACAGATAGAGAGAGACTGCTGTGATTAGAAACACAGTTATGAGCTGTTAATGAATGGATGAGTGAGTGAGTGAGTGAGTGAGTGAGAGTGAGAGTGAGAGTGAGAGAGAGAGAGAGAGAGAGAGCGGTGACCAGGGGTTAATGTGTTTGGATAGAATGCAGTGCTGATTTAAATATACATAATTAACTCCTGGCCTCCCGCCCCCCTCTCTCACTCATCCATTCATTAAAGGCACCAGCATGTCATGCTGGTCACCCACCCACTCTCTTGGTCAGCTATTCATTAATGGCACACCACTTTTAATGTCAGTGTGGGTTGTTGAGTGTCCTGTGATCCTGGAACAATGTACATTAAAAATAAACATTTCCTTCAAAGCTG
Organism: Neoceratodus forsteri; assembly: GCA_016271365.2. Taxonomy (NCBI): domain Eukaryota; kingdom Metazoa; phylum Chordata; order Ceratodontiformes; family Ceratodontidae; genus Neoceratodus; species Neoceratodus forsteri. The sequence continues at coordinate 1,124,405,634 of CM057453.1, read as the reverse complement.
CTGTAACTTTAATGTTGGACTGGAGGCAGTCTTTTCCTCTTGCAGAGTTGCTGTACATCTGCGCCGGTTAGTTCAAGGCTGGGGGCTGAAGGCAGGCCACCTCTCTCTGTACACCAAGTGCTGCTGTTACTGTAATTCTTTCTCTCTTCCTCTATGTGATGACAGATCCAGTAATAGCAGCAGCTCCCATCCTGCTCAAATTTACCATAAAAATAACACCTCACCTGGCCATACCTGTGCCCCAAACTGCACCAACTTGCCCTCTGACATCCCAAGGATTTTTATAAATGTTTTAATCTTTTTTCAGAGGACAAAGGGAAGTTAACATTGGGAGCCACAGTTGGGGAATATTAACAATTGGATTTTATTATTTGCTGTGGCTGTGGTGAGGGGGGACTGTATTACCAAAACAGCCACAATTGAAACACCCCTACCATCCGGTCTGCCCCCTCTGAAACCAGCTTCGTACCTCAGTCATTAAGAGAACCCGCAAGCCCACTCGCCACACATCAGCTTGCTCTCAAACCAGTGGATCTAGCTGGAATCACCCTGTTAATCAAGCTGATGTTTGCTCTCCTCAGCTCACCCTGCTGAATCAATCTTCATGTTCGCATCTTGGGGGAGTCAGGAGTGGGACATAGATGGCCAGTTAAATCATGTTGCCACAAGAAGAGAAGGCTCCACGTTCACGTTTCAAGTATTAGTCAGTATCCAGACACAGGAAGAAAAATAGTGAGTCTAACAGCAGCACTTGAGGATAGTGCAGCAGCAATGCTTAGTTTTTTTCTTTTGGTTGTATTTAGCCTGTTGTGATGTTAATCACAGTGTTTGTTGGCTCTGTCAGCCTTAGTCGAATGGCGTCTGTAACTTCCAGGCATAGAATGCTGGAAGGTAAGTGGGACCTTACTTTTTTTTTTAAATCAGTGCTCCTGTAATCAGGCTGTACAAGTATAAAGTAGTTTAACATAAGGCTTTCAGAATGCTGACAGCCAATAAGATTGCAGCATTTCTGAGCCCATTATAATAATGATGTTTAACTTAGTGTTTTCTAGTGTTTTGTACCTTCTCTTGTTATTAGTATTCTAGATCAGATAATGCAGCAATTATTCAGTGTCTTTCAAAAAGCAACTGGCTGCCCAAACCGACCTCAAAATTCCTAGATTTGTGACATCACAGTGTGTTGTCTTGGTAAAAACGGTGATGTCATAAACAAAGGCACTATGAGGTCTGCTGGCGACAATCAAATGCATTTTATTACAGAATTGTTTAACAGGGCTACAAAATTGCATTATAAACCCTGGAAAGGAAATCTGAAAAATAAATACGTTCTCTCTAGTTTACTGTAAGAACTGAAACATTATGCTTATGAAAGTACATGCTTTTCAGTTGCTCTTTAATGGGAAGGGAAATACAGAAAATACACTAGTCAAATGGAGTTTTGTTCAAATATAGTGACTGAAAAACAAATCTTTTAGAATTAGAGCCAATTTAAACCGACATGTAAAGCAAATCTCAGGAGGTCACTTAGCAAACTGCCATGCAATTTTGGTAGCCTATTATTATTTAAAACAAACTCTGATTCCTTGATTCGGAAACCACCAAGACAAAACAGAGTTACACTTACTTTATATAACAGTCACATAGTAATGTAGAAACACAGAATTTGTTGGCAGAAAAGGACTGCTCAGCCCACCCAGTCTGCCGGGATGGTCCCTACCTAGTCTTTCTCCACAGACCCTAACTGGTCTCCTCCCGTGGTCTTCCCTTCTCCCTGCCTATTTACTAATATTCCTCTATGTATATCCCATGCATGCTTGAAGACCCCTACTGTTTTTGCCTTAATCACTTTTGCTGCTAGCCTATTCCAGGTATCTACTACTATTTCAGTAAAGTAGTACTTTCTCACAGCCCTCTTAAACTTCCCCCTTACAGCTTCACTGAATGTCCACTGGTCCTGGTGCTTTTCCTCATTTAAAAGAGACTCCACTTCTGCACCCTGTTCACTCCTGTGAGGTACTTGTAGGTCTCTATCATGTCCGTCTCACTCTCCTCTCATCCATGGCGTACATGTTGAGATCCCTAACTGTCTCCTTGTAGGGTTTTTTGGTGCAACCCCCACACCATTTTTGGTGTCCTCCTCTGGACTGCCTCCACCTTGTCTATGTCCTTTCTGAGGTGCGGTCTTCAGAACTGGACACAGTACTTCAGGTGGGGTCTCACCAGTGAGCGATACAGTGGCAATACCACCTCCTTCCTCCTACTGGAGCTACCTCTTCATATATATTCCACTGACCATACCCACTGCTTTGTCATATTGCCCTGCCACTTTGAGGTCATCAGATATGATAACCCCAAGGTCCCTTTCCTGATTAGTCACTGTCAGTACCTCCCCACCCATCCTATACTCGGTTCCTGGGTTCCTATATCCTAGGTGCATGATTTTGTACATTCTGGCATTGAACCCTAACTGTCAAGCTCTTGACCATTCTTCTTGTTTCCCAAGATACCTACACATTCTTTCCACTCCCTCCTGATTGCCTACTTACAGATTTTGGTATCATTTGCAAAAAGGTATACCTTCCCTGCCAGTTCTTCTGCAATGTCATTTGTGAAGATATTGAAGAGGACCAGTTCTAGACTGAGCCCTGTGACACCCTGCTGGTTACTCTCCCATAATTAGAGTGAGTGATATTAACCACCACTCTCTGTTGACCAGTTTCTAACCCAATTCACCACTTTGGATCTCACTCCTAAGCTGCTCAATTTCTTTATCAGTACTCTCTTTAACAAATCATGGGAGGATGGAGTGGTACCTGAGGACTGGAGGAGGGCAAATGTGATTCCACTTCACAAAAGTGGGAGCAGGGCAGAGGCAGGAAACTACAGACCAGTTAGTTTGACTTCAGTGGTAGGGAAAATGATGGAATCACTTCTGAAGGAAAGAATTGTTGAGTACCTAGAGGCCAGTGGGGCACAGGAACCAAGGCAGCATGGTTTCACAGCAGGAAGGTCATATCAGATGAACCTAATAGATTTCTTTGACTGGGTGACCAAAGTAGTAGACCAGGGAGGGGCTGTGGATATGGCCTACCTAGATTTTAGCAAGGCATTCGACACAGTCTCACACAAAAGATTAATATACAAGTTAGCCTGCCCTGGAATGGGTCCCGAGGTGGTAGCCTGGATAAAAAAATGGCTGGACAACAGGACACAAAGAGTAATAGTAAACGGAGTCCACAGTGAAGAAAGGAGGGTAACTAGTGGCTACCACAGGGTTCAGTACTGGGACCGGTCCTCTTTAATATCTTTATAAGTGACATTGGAGAGCACCTGGAAGGAAAAGTATGCCTCTTTGCAGATGACACAAAGATCTGCAACAAGGTTGATACACAAGGTGGGGTGGAAAGAATGAAAAGGGACTTGGCAAGGTTGGAGGAATGGTCAAATACGTGGCAGCTCAGATTCAATGCAAAGAAGTGCAAGGTAATGCATCTGGGAAACAAAAACCCAGGGGAAGAGTACACAATGAGGGATGAGTTAATAACAACAACAAAAATTGAAAGAGACCTAGGAGTAATTATATCAGATGACCTAAAGGTGGGCAAGCAATGTGAGAAGGCAGTAAGGAGGGCTGGGGGGATACTAGGATGCATAGGGAGAGGCATCAACAGTAGAAAAGAGGAAGTTGTTATCTCTCTCTACAGACAGTTAGTGAGACCCCATCTGGAGTACTGCATGCAATTCTGGAGACCACATCTCCGCAAAGACATAGACAGATTGGAGGCTGTTCAGAGAAGGGCAACCAAAATGGTGCAAGGTCTGCACCAGAAGGCATACAAGGAGAGACTAAAGCAGCTTAATATGTATACCCTTGAGGAAAGGAGGGAGAGGGGGGACATGATAGAAACTTTCAAGTATCTCAAGGGAATTAACAAGGTACAAGAGGGTAGTATCTTTCAGAAGAAGAGATGTACAAGAACAAGGGGGCACAATTTGAAGATAGAGGGGACGGCTCAGAGGTAATGTTAGAAAGTATTTTTTTCACAGAGAGTTGTGGATGCATGGAACAGCCTTCCTGAGGAGGTTGTGGAGTCAGGAACAGTGGGAGAATTCAAGAATGCATGGGACTGGCATAAGGCAATTCTAGTGGGGGGCAGGAGGAAGTAAGCTGTTGATTAACTAGAATCTGCAGCTTATCCATCAGGTAGGGAAATGGGCAGACTGGGTGGGCCAAGCGGTCCTTATCTGCCGTCAAAGTCTATGTTTCTATGTTTCCTGTGTGACACAGTGTTGAAGGCCTTGAGAAGTCCAGAGAGGCCGAATTTACTGCCCTCCCCTGATCTATTTCCCTTGTCACCCAGTTGAAACAATCAATTAGATTCATCTGCCATGCCCCCCCCAAAATCCATGCTGCCTTTGATCTTGGGTTCAAGATACTTTACCAACATTTCCTTTATCAGTGTTTCTGATAGTTTCCCCAACACTTAGGTGAGACTGACTGGCCTATAGTTGCTAGTCTGTTTGCTGCTGCTGGTCTTATGTCGAAGGACCAGATCTGCTCTCCTCCAGTCCTCCAAGATCACACCTGATTCCAGTAAGCTGTTGAATAAGGCCATCAGCAGGGCAACTAGCACCTCCCTGAGTTTCTTTAGTATCCCTGAGTTTATCCCATCCAGTCCCATAGTCTTGTCCACTTAGAGAGCTGCAAGTCCATTCAAGACTCTTTCCTCTGAAAATGGACTTGTGTAGGCCTCCTCCCCCACCCCTGTCCTGTTGCTTCTTTGTGGTCTGTGCCCCCCCCCCACTGTAAAGACTGAGCAAAAATACTTGTTCAGGATGTCTTCTTTTTCTTGATCCTCTTCTGTGCAGTCTCCCCATGCCTCCCTCCTTATTCTCACTATTCCTCCCTTTTGTTTTCCTCTTCTCACTTATATACCCAAAGAAAGTTTATCCCCATTAGCTAACCCTTTGGCTATCCTTTCCTCTTTCTGCACCTTGGCTTTCCTCACTGCCTTACCTACTTCCCTCTTTTTACTTGGTACACCTCCTTATCTTCCTCCTGCTGTGTTTCCTTATACCTCCTGAATGCCACCCTTTATTCCTTCACAACTGTGGCCACTGTCCAAGAGTACCATATGTCATGAGCCCAACCTCAGAAGCATGGTAGGACCTCCTGTTTGCAGGGAGGATCTCCATTTTTACAGAACTCGTGAGCAGCTGTAGGGTTCAGGAAGCATTACCAACCTTCCTTTATCCCAGTGGGATGGTGGAAACAGTAGTTTCAAGTCCCCTTGACTCTGTACTACAGTACATTTGGGTTTGAATCCCACCAATGCCACTAGCAGCCTCTTGCCTAAGTAGTTTTGTAGGATAGCCAAGCAGTCACTATCTTTGTTATCAAGGCATACAGTCTTTTACAAAACCCTTCTGTTAAAATGTTAGCTCACACAATCAGACCCCAGGCAGGGTTGATAAGAAAATCATAAAAGTTTACTTAAATAAAAACACAGTACTTTCTGCAGTTTGGAAGATCGTTGAACTACAGGCAATACAAAAAATAATACTGGATGGTTTACAGAAAACACTATATACTGTTGTTCTAAATTGTACCTTATTCAGAGGTTTCAAAGTCCAGAAAAGTGTCCTTTTTGAGAATAACCTTCTCTCCGTGTAGATGAAGAAAAGTTCTTTGGAAACACAAGATTTGTTGGAATTAAAAATCAGTCTCTGAGTGCCTTTTTTCAAAACTCAGCATTTATCTTGAAGAGTGAAGTCCTTGTCCTAAAAAATCAGAATTTCTGTTTTGCATGTGAAAAATCAGGTTTCCACAAAACACAGGTCTTGTTCTAAAAGTAGTCCATGAGACCCACATATACTTTAACCAAAGTATATAACAGCTTAAGTTCTCTCAGCTCTGAGACCCTCCAAGTCCTCAGGCTTTTGACTCCAAGCTAAACTGCACTGATGTTCAAAATGTGCGGGGCTTCTTGCATTCAGTCTCTAAATGTTCTTGTCTGCCACTGAATTTAGAATAAAATTATAAACTAATTTATAAAGATTTGGCAAAAGTAAGATTTTTGCTGTGGAAGTGCGCTGTTTGCTTTTTGGACTTTGTCATTTGTTTTTGGGCTGGCCGCCCATTTAACAGTGCACTGCACCCGTTCAGTTTCGCAGAAAGTTCTTTTGGAATTTGTTCAAAATGTGTATCTGATAAATAAAGTCTGAATGGTAATTTCAAGCCACACCCACCCCTTTTGGGATATAGAGTTTGGGGTGCAACAGTTTCACCTCATCCTGCAGGTGTCACTGTGGTTCCATGTCTAACCCCTGTAACATCTGGGTCTCTGCATAATCTGGTTCTGGCTGACCTTTTCCTGCTAGTTGAGACCGAATGTGTAGTTTGACCATTTGATCCAAGAGTTATGACTTTTATGGTCATAAACCAGTCTGTTTCTTATCTAGATGAGTGCCAGACCCAAGCTAGCTTTTGCTAATTCTGTTCTATTTTGTTTAGCTCTTTCTGGCCTTTTAAAGAGAGAAGGCCCAATTGCAAAAGCCATTCTGGTGGACAAAAGGTGCTTACGCCAAACAGCAAAGTTGCAAGTCACACCTTGTGTCCCCTGTTGCAGCATTCCCCATTCCAGAATGCGGGCAGTACCAAACAGGGAATCTGCTGTGCCGAATGGGCACTGTGCCACCCTTGCGACCTGCTACTGAGTACACCAGGTGGCAAGGGGGCTTGCCCCACCATGGGGCTCACAGTTCTGATTCCATGAGCCACACCATGGCTGTCACAAGGGGCTCCACTTAGACCTGCCAGGAGGTGCTCTCAGCCCCTTGTGACCGACTGGCACACCCTGACATGTGGGCTACTAAGTGGGGTCCGTGGGCAGGAGGGGCACAGAGGGGCATATGGAGGGTTGGTGTGGCAGCCAGGATGTATGGGATTGCTGTGGCACCTTGGGGGTGCAAATGCCCCCAAATTGATATATCATGGGCATTTTCACCTTGCCGGGTGCCCAAGCAATACCGACTGTCCTGCAGGCACACTGACCCACCCTATGACTCCACCTGCCCCCACATCCCCACTGGGCACCTGGGTCCCCCCACACCATCACCACCAGTGATGCCCATTCCTCATAAGGGGTGTCATGGCCTTGTGGCATATACTGCTGGTGCACCATTGGTTGGGCCCAGTCCTGCACTTGTGGCAATCACAGGGCATTTGGTGCAAGAACCCTGCTTTTTTTTTTGAATATGGCACAGGGTTCCTGGCACACCCAACATTGCTGTAGCCCTTGGAATGGTGTAACTTGCATCACTCCAAGGGTTCCTTCTGGAATCAGGCCCACAGTGTCTTAACTCTAAAGTACCTTACAGCACATACAATAGAAACATTAATAAAGGATATAGGCCTATCTTGCCACAACATAATGGTCTCTTTTTCTTTATGCTTTTTCCTCAATTCCTTCATGCAATGGCTGGTTGCATTAATTTTGCCCTCTCTTATTTTTCCCCACTGTTCCTCCACCCTTCCTTGGCAATCTTGCCCTACTAGGCAATTAATGAGGCATTCTCCCATTTCTTTAAAATCCTCCCGCCTAAAGTCCAGGGCCCTTGTCCTTGTGTGTTTTCCTCTGCTCCAGTCTTAATGTTAAACCACACTGTTTGTAAGCTCCAGGTCCAGCACTACCCCATCCTTAATGTTTTTTTTTGACTAGCTGCCAGAGAAAAGCCCCATGTAGGGAGTCAAGCATGGCCCTGCTCCTCACTGATGCTGCAGTTCAAAGGCCTCAACCTACATCTGGCAGCTGGAAGTCATTAACTAGCAGCACTTCCCTCTTACTTGCCATCCTGATAATGGCTTCCCCAGGTGCCTTATCCAACTCCTCTCCATGTGCTGGAGGTCTGTATACCACTCCTATGCAGATAGTGGCCCCAGCATCTGTCTCTAGGATGATCCACAGCACCTCCAGTCCTTTCTTTTTCTCCAGGTGCACCTGTACTTCAATAGCCTTGGTTCCCTCTCTCACATCTAATACAACCCTTCATCCCCACCTCTCTTCCAAGTCTCTCCTGAACAGAGAGTAGCCTGGTATAGAACTATCCCATTCATGGCTGTCAGCACACCCTGACTCCATTGTGGCCACCAAATCCAGGCTAGCCTCCTCCTTGATGGCCTCCAGGTCCAGATTTTATTTCTCAGACTCCTTGCATTGATGCATATGGCTTTTGATACCTTACTGGCTCCTTGCCTGCTTCCCTGCTTCCTGCTCCCTTCCAGCGCATTCTGTTCCCTGACGCTCCCCTGACGCCCCTCTTCCCTTGTTACCTTTTCTTTTACCTGTCTCCTTTACTCCTGTCTTCTTGCTTTCCAGATTTATACACCCCCTTGCCCTATGCCTTGTTCTCCCCCACATCACCCCTTCCCTGGGAGAGCCTCCTCCCCTCAGATACACCCCTCTTTGCTGCTTCATCATTGAGGGGGGGCAATGGTTGCTTTCCTTAGTTTTACAGCCTCCCCTGGCTAGTTTAAATGCTCATCCAAGTAGCATTTAAACTTCCCTCTATGGACTGTGGTCCCTTTCTTGAAAAGATGCAGGCAGTCTCCTCTATAGAGGCCCATATCCTCCCAGGCTGGGCCTGAGTCCCCAATGTAGCTGAAGTCCTCCTCTATGCACCATGCCTTCAACCAATTGTTAAAAGTCCTGGTATAGAATGCCCTTTCCTCTCCCGGCCACACACAGGTAACATCTCAGCAAAAGCCACTATGTGTGCCACCTGCTTGAGGCCCCTCCCCAGCTCCCTGAAATTTCCCTGCACTACTACTAACCTACACCTTTCCAGGTCATTTGTCCTCAGGTTGACAATGACATCAAGCTCCCTCTCCTCTTCTGCAACCCTAGCGATACTCTGGATCCACTCTTCATCCCTCCAAGCTGAAATATCAGGGATACACTTCACCTCTCACTTCATTTCTCCCCCCACTCCCAAGTCTATCCCCCTAACAACAGAGTCCACTACCAACAGCTGCACCCTCCTCAGCTGTGGGTGTTTTCCTCCTGCCTTGGGGCATCCCCTTCCAAGGATGTCCACTTACTCCCTTCCCACTGATGTGGGTGCCTCCTCCTCCCTGCTACCATGTCCTGCCAGTATGGCAAAGGAATTATGCAGTGGTACAGGCTGAGGGATGTGTACCCTTCATGCCCCCCCCGAGCCCACCAAGGTCCAATCCCTCTGCCTCTGCCTAGGCATCCTCTGAGGAGAGGTTGCAGATTAGGTGGCCCCTGGGTGGGGCAGAAGGTTCTCTGCATCCTTGCCAATTTATCCCAGAGTCTAGCAACCTCTGCCCTCAATCCAGAGAGTATAGTATAAATGGGGCAGCACCTTAGTCCCCAGGATGTTTCTCAAAAGACTGTGGCTCTACACCCATTGCAGTGCACCACTCCAGTGCTCTCTCCTTCCTTTACCTTATTGTCTGTTGAAACTTCCATGTAGCTTTCTGCCTCCTTTAGATGCCTGTTGACTTCCTACCTCCTCCTCTGCTTGTCTGAAATGTATTTGTTACCCTGCCCTAGATAGGGTGTCACCTAATTTCCCTTATCAACCCTCCTACCAGTAGCTACCTTTTCCAGATGCCTACTACTCCTTACCTGCTATTTGTTGCCCCACTACCTGTAGCTACTTAAACTTAAGCAGAATATTTCAGTATACCTACCCATACACAATACTGTATTATCTCCTACCTTGGTCAGGTGTCTCCCCTGCAGAATATCCTGCAGACTATCTGCAGATGCCTGCAGGCATCTAAAGATAAATGTTCTACTGCTGCTCTGTGCCACTCACACTATGGGATACAAGTGTGATGGGACATGCTGGGAGAGGGCTCACATTTATCCCAAAGTCAGAGCTTCCTGGTTAGCTCTGCCAGCAAGCCCCAAATCAACCTGCAGTCAGAAATGTGAGTCAGTCCCACCTCCAGTTATCAACTAGCTGTTGATCCAGGCCAGACCACCCCTTTCCCAAACTACCAGGCAAGACACAGTTCTTTTAATATGGCCCTTAAATGTGGGCTACTCTGGCTGGTCTCAGATTTACCCATTAGTCAATAATATACACACCAGTTCAAACAAGTTTCACCACAACATACCCCTACCTATGTTGTCCAAAAAAAACAAACATTTTCCTCTCCTGTGAGAAATCATATGCAGGCGGACTCTGCTTAAAAGAATAGTATAGTCAACATTTGCAAAATTGTGTAATCCTGTTGTGTCCTTCCCTTTGTTTGCTGTTAAGAGTTTTTTTTCTAAATTAGCCTGCTAGTTATATGGTAGTTTGTAAGGCCCCTGGGGTCTCCATCTTAGGCAGATTTATTGCTTTTCTTTTTCCTACAATGCCTTCTGTCCCATGTCACAGTGATGTGTCAGGGACTACTGATTCAGAGAGTACTGGAGATAGGAGTCTGATGTTCTGGACTCCACTAAATAGCTCTAATTCAATATTTTTGTTGTGTGTGTGTGTGTGGTCTAACCAGCAGGAGTAAATGTTTTGCTTTTAAAACTTTTCATTTCATCATACTACACAATGCCATAAAAAGCATACAAATCACCCCAGATCATCAGTGCTATAACTGATAAAGCTCCTAGCTGTTTTCTTATAGAATAACCCACTCAATTAGCCCCCAAGTATTTGCTAAACTGTAAAAACTGTAAATGTAGCCATTAGTGTCTACTGGGTGAGGAAAGTTGATATCACAGCTCTGCTGTTATAAATTGTCTCTAAACTAGTGTTTTCTGAATCCATGGTCCTGGCCACATCACTGTCACATGGGACAGGAGGCATTGTAGGAAAAAGAAGAGCAATTAACCATGCTGAGATGGAGAGCCCCAGGGGCCATAAAACTACCTTATAACTAGCAGGCTAATTTAGAAAAAAGAAACTCATAATAACTAAGGGAAAGACACACTAGGACTAAACAAACAAACCAAAATGCTGCACAACATATGTTTCTGCATATTTTTCCTGTACTACACCTTTAAGGCAGCATCTGCAGGAATGAGTCTTATTTAGCAAGCCAAAACCATCTTGCAGTCAAAAATGTGACTCATGGAGGTCAAATGGCATTGCAGTGGAGTCTGAAATCCTCCCTCCCCAGAGAAGGAGCAGGAGGAGAAGTACATTTTTTGGGATGTTCAGCCCTCCTCTCACCAGCTGACAGCAGTATTCCAGGAGTGGGATGTGAACCCAGATGGCCAGCATGGGAAGCAGCTCATCAAGCTGCTATCCTATCTGACCAGCTGACCTGCAGACATTTAGCCAGTAGTTTTGTAGCAGTGTGCTGATTGCTGTTCTCACAGTAGAAAGTCTTTTTATGTTTGCTTCCACGCATGTGCAAGAAACATAGTGCCATCATCTGAGTTTTTGTAGGTGTGGCACCCTGTCTTTCAATTCAGTCAGTGTGTTTCCAGGCATGGCCACAGTTCGCCAATGAATGCTGCAGCTGTCTATGACAGTGGCTGAAAATGCAGTGGAGTATAGTTGAAAGGGAGAGACCGCTTCAGTGAGCAGCGATAAGATAGTGTTGATTAGCATATTGCCGGCAATCCTGCTTGTATACATCTTTGCGTTCTCTTCCAGGAACATAAATTCAGTTTGAAGTGAACTTTCCCTAGGACTATCTTTCCGGGAGGAGGCAAGTGACTAAAATTACATTCTTGGAATGTTTCCAAAACAAGATCTAATTGCCATCCTTGGAATGTTGAGTCAGAGTTCAGGGTAGGAGTGGCATTGACAAAAGCAGGAAAACAGAACCCCAAAGAGACTGAACAAGTAGACGTAGTTTTCGTCTGTTGGCACACCTGATCAGTATTGTAATAATATTCCCCAACCCTCTGAGTGTCTCTGAATAGTGCTCCCTCCCCCCGCCCAGTGCACACAGTATGGCTGACGGGGGTGCCCAATCCCCCGTCGGCTCCGCGTTCCCCCCCAGAGTTCTAGGTGCCATGCTGGGAGCCCACCCCAGTGTGGCAAACATCTGTATGGCCGATGGGGGTGCCCAATCCCCTGTCAGCTCCACTGAACCCCCCCAAAAATCTTCCAGCTGCCACGCTGGGAGCCCACCCTAGCATGGCACAAGTCCCGCATCGTCTTCCTAAAAAGAAAACAAACACCTGAAAAGAAAAAAAATGGTTCCTCATTGATTGTCTTGCACTGCAACCCGCACCCACCCTCTGTGCATCCACCTCCCCACACCCCCACCTCACCCCATGCTTACCTGCAGAGTTCAGAGCGATGATCTTCGGTGGACCGGGAACACGTCTGCACTCTTCAAAGCCAACCGCGAACTGAAGAAATGCTGGTAAGCTGTATAATGGAATAAATAGTTTTTTTTAAACTTTGATGCATATCTCAGGCATTTTTTGGAATTTTGGCACCAAATGTTCAACATAGGGTTTTTGGGACCCCTCTTCATGAATTCTGGTACTGTCATGGCGTTAATCGGCCCCGAAAGGTGATTTCGCGGTCACTGCAAGGAACCACCTTTCAGGACTGATTTACGAAATGACAGTGTCACAGTTCATGAGGTAGGCCCCAAAAAACCCTATGTTGAAAATTTGGTGAAACAATTCCCAAAAATGACTGATTCATGAGCGTGCGTTGCACAGTTCCTGCGCACGCTCGTAAGTTTGCGAATTTTTAATATTTTTACTCTAGATGTTCAACATTGCTATTTTACCACACCTCCCTATGAGCAGTACAGCTGTCATTTTTCACATCTCGCCCAAAATGTGTTTCCGCGCATGTAGCGCACAATGGCGAGGTCGGTGTGCAAAATCAATGTTTGGGACAGATTAAGAAAATCACAGTGACACTGTTCATGAGCAGAGGTCTTAAAATGTCTATGTTAAAAATTTGGTGACAAAAGTTCATAAAATTACTGTGTTACAAGCGAGCATTGCGCAGTTTCCACGCACCCTGGTAAGTTCATGAATTTGTAATATTTTCAGTCCAGATTTTCACCAATGTCATTTTTCCACACTTCCTTATGAACAGTACAGCTGTCATTTTTCAAACCATGGCCAAAATGTGTTTTCGCACTTCCAGCTCAGAAATGCGTGGTCTCTGTGGGAAATTACTGTTCAGGACAGATTAAGAAAATCACAGTGACACTGTTCATGAGCGGAGGTCCCAAAATGCCTGTGTTGACAATCTGCTGTAAAAAATCCCCATACTAATTACATTACGGGTGTGCATTGCACAGTTTCTACGCTCACTCGTGACTTCACCAGTTTTTAATATTTTCACTGCAGATTTTCAACATTACCATTTTTTACACCTCCCCATGAACAGTACAGCTGTCATTTTTCACATCCTGTTTGAAATGTGTTTTCACACCTGTGGTGCCAAATGGCATAGTCGCTGTGCAAAACCAGCATTCGGCTAACGAACTGATATTGCCACTGTTCATGAGGTGAGGGGGGGTCACAAAAAAACCATGTTGAAAATTTGGAGTGAAAATACCAACAAACGCCTGAGGCTTTGGGGTTTCTGACCATAATGCCCCACCCTGTAGAGACTGACAGGCATCAGGGGTGTGACTTGGGATTGTCGCCTATAATGCTCATACCATTCCACCCCCACCCACACCCTGCAGCCAGAGAGAGGCATCGAGGTGTGCCTTGGACTCTTCAGCCCCAAAGTTCAACCCATTCTCCTATACAGCACCCATCTCACTGTATTTCCTGATGGAATGGGGTGAACATAAGGGCCAAAGACTCCAAGGCACACCGTGACACTTGTTGGTGTCTACAGGGTAGGGTGTGGTGAAATGGCATGGCTGTTATGTCTGACGACCCAAAGGCACACCCCAATGCCTGTCAGTATCTCCAGGGTGGTGGTGGTGGGGTTGGCTTCAGTTCAATACTTCACTGCCATTCCTATTATGCAGCTCTGTAACTCCTACACTACCAATGCCAATGCCAGCAAGCAAACATTCGGCATTGACAAATGCTTGTTTTATAGAGCCATGGTTGGGTTACATCACTGGTTTCAGGACTAAACCAAGTGGATGGGGCTTCTTTATTTTCCAGGAGGGCTAACATATAAAACAAATTCTGGTTAGAGCCACTAGGGCTGTTAATGCATTAACTTGATAAGTGTGTGTCACAGGCTTAAACGCAAAATTGAAGTGCCCTAGTCAGGTCCATGTGTAAATGTTGTTTTTGGTAAATTTAGATCATTTATGGGGTTGATCCAGTGTTTCCCATGTGTTTAAAATGTGAGCAACAAGTACAGCTTGTACTGTCTGGGTTAGGAGAGGCAGCTCCACACCATGGCTTTCAAGAATTGATAGAAGAAATAGTGTATATTGGAGAGTTATGGCTACACTGGGATCTGTGGACCAGTCTGGAAGGATAAGAGCCTGTACCTAGGCGATGGCTTAATTCCATCCAGGAGTGAACTATAGTCCTCAGTGGATGGTTTAAATGTTACTTTGGTGGACATTTAAAGCAGCTGAGGGGGTGATGGAAGAATTAAGAGATGCAGAAAGTGGCCCACTACAGGCTGAGCTAGAGATCAGGGAGATCTCTAGGACAGCGAGTCCCACCAGGATGCAAGTTATTCAAGGAAGTAGTAGGTTAGCAAAGGAGAAAGAAGGAGAAGGAAGCAGTCAATGGAGAAATGTGAGGAAGGGGAAAACAATTACAAAAAGGAGGCAGCAACAACAAAAGAGCTAACAAAATATGGAAGGTGATGTGTGCCAATGCTAGAGTCTGAAAAATCAGACCCAGAGGCTGTCATGGCGGAGGCAGACCTGGATATTGTAGCCATTACCGAATTACAGTGTACTGACAACTGTGTCTGGGACGTGGTCATACACGGCTACACAATGTTCAGAAGAGATAGGGTAAGGAAGAAAGGAGGGTGTGTGGTGTTTTAAGTGAAGGAAAACATAAACACAGCGGATATACAGGGAATTCAAGGAAGTCAATGTGCTGTGGGTCACTCTGTAGTAGCGAAACAGAACCACTGTTTGGACAGGGGTGACCTTCAGGCCTTTGACACAAAGGAGGACTCAGATAAAGAAATGTAAGAAGCAATTGGCAAAATGGCTGAAAGGGAGTAGTGTTGCTAGTGGAGGACTTCAATCTGCCAGATGTAGTTTGGAGCCTTTCAGTTACAGTGTCAGCTAGAAGCAGGGATATCCTGGAGTCCTTGAAAGGGGAGTTCTTCAGGCAAGTAGTCAGTGAATCCTCTCATGATTGGGCAATACTGGACCTGGTTCTTATTAACAGGGACAGTATTGCAGATATCAAGGTTGGAAGCCATCTGGGGACCAGTGAACATCTTACAGTGTAGTTCAACATAAGAACAGGGGCAGTCTCCAACCACATAAGGGGGAGGGTCCTGGTCTTCAGAAGGGTTTAGGGTACAAAGATTGTTGAATGCCTCAGAAATGACCTGGCAGGTGGCGATGAATGGTGGTGGTGGGGGGGGGGGAGAGAAAAAGTGAGTCAAAGTAAATGAGTGCAGAAGGCAACAAATCTCAGTGTCACACAAGTAAGCAAAAGCAAAAAGAAGATGAGACTGCTATGGTTCTTGAAAGAGGTGGCAGAAAAGGTAAAGGCTGAAAGAGTAAATTTCAGAAGGTATAAGGAGACCCAGAGACAGGAGGATAGGGAAATGTATCAGGGAACACAGAGCAGGGAAAGCAGCAAGGAATGCAAAGGTACAATATGCGGAAAGAATATCTCAAAAAGTATCCAAAGGGGGACAAGATATTTTGGGGGTATACTAGTGAGAAAAGGAAGACAAAGGGAGGGATTGTACAGTTAAGGGTGGACTGTATGTAGGAAGAAATGGCATACACCTTAAACAAATACTTCTGCCCAGTGTTCAGAGTACAAGGTGAAGGAAATGGAACACAGAAATGCACAAAGGGCTTTAAGGGGAGGGAAATAGACAGTAGACCCTTTTCTGAGGACTGAATTCAGAAAGAATTCAGTAATCTGAAGGTGAATAAAGCTACTGTGTGGGGCCAGAGGGGGTGTATCTAAGGGTGTTGAGGGAGCTCAAGGAGGTATTAGTTGCATCTCTGACGGACTTATACAACAGATCTGGAGAAGACCATGCCAAACAAATCTGATAGATTTCTTTGACTGGGTAATCAAGCCACTAGTTTTTTAAGCCATTTAATATAGCCCTTGTGGTCCAGAGTGGTCCTAACTTGCTATTTGACTTGTGCCCCTTTAACATGAAGGAAATCAGTGGATTCCTGTTCAATGGCACAATATGCTGATGTTTGATAGGGAACCTTCTGGAGATGGAAGGAAGCTATTTGGAAAAAAGAACTATCACCTGCATCCTGCCCACTGTGTGTGTGTGCGTGTGTGTGTGTGGTGGGGAGGAGCCACGGATAGAGGGGAGGTGCCGCTGGGGAGGGGCTGTACTGTCACTGCTGAACAAAAAATACAGAGCAATGGGTGCTGGTCCCCTATTTACCTTAGTCTTGAAGTTTGGCAATGGGAAGGTGATCCTAAAGAGGGAGCAGAAGAGAGGTCATTACAGCACATTAGTACTTCCTTTGTGTACTGCAGCAATCTCACAAAATAAATTCTAGTTCAAGGATACAATTTAGACATGTTCAGAGTTTCTGTATAGCATGTGGGCAGTGTTTAGAAAGTCTATTAAGCAGCTCTGAAAATAAAGTTTTCCATGAAGTTTTTAAATAAGTTTTGCAATACTCTATATATACCTTCATTTCTTTGCTGGTGTGATGAGCTAGCTGGGACATGGTTTGGTGCATCCCCAATACAATACAGCTGCATTAGAACACCTCTCCAGCAGGGAAAGATTTAAATAAAGTTTGAAATACTGTACAATTTGCAAAAATTCACATTTTGTTTAAACTACTGGTCCTCGTGAAATCTGAAAGCTGGCTGAGACAAGGAGAGCAGCATTTACACAAATGAGCAAGAAAAACTTTCACTTAGAAGATGGTAAATAGGGCAAGTTAGGTTGGAGAAGAGGGTGTGTGTTTTGTAAGTAAAATCTAGTCTAACTCATACTGAGTGACGATTGTGGCAAAAAACACACCTCTTCAGCCTGTGTGAAAAAACAGTTTCTTGCTCATTTGGGTAAATGCTGCTCTCTGCATCTCGGCTTTCAGCTCTCTGGTGAACCAAGGAGTTCAAACAAAATGTGAAATGTTCCAAAATGTACAGTACTTCAAACTTTATTTAAATGTCTCTGCTGGAGAGGTGTATTGAAACAGCTGTACTGTATTGGTGATGCACTACACCATGCCCCGGCTGGCTCACTCGCACCAACAAAGGAATGAAGGTACAGTTTGCAGACATCTGCAGAAAATGTGAAAACATTGAAAATGAAATGGGTGTAGTCATTCACACTACAAAGATTCCCTCTTACCCTTACCTGAAAGACTAGCCCCAAAATTAAATCAGCATAAAAATGTAACTGACACTGAAGTGCCGGAGCCAAGCACTGTTACCTTAGGAAGTTACCTCATCCTCTGACTCTTTCGGAACTAAAAAGAACAGTAGGAAAAAAAAAACACAACCATGCATGCTCGGTACTGCGGGGAGGGAGGGAATTCTGATCTCACAAAATAAATGAATTCTAAATCGAGGGTATAGTTTAGAAATTTTCAGATTTTCTTTGTGGAAATAACTTACCAATACACTGATTAAAACTCCACGCATAATAAAGGTGGCATGGTACTGGCTGTGTCTCCCCATCCTCTCCCATTCTGAACAAAGCTGACAACCAGACTGTGTTAAAACCTCAAAATTAACTCAAATGGAGCAATACAATGATTTACACTCTGGAGCCTGGTCTTTCAGATGCTGTTTTAGCCAAAACAGAGCATTATAAAATATTTAGTTTGGTTGGGTTGTATGTCAATAACTTTACAACTGTAGTAAAGTTAGTGACATACAGCCCAACAAAACAAAATTGTTTGTTGTGCCCCTAAACGGCATCTGAAAAGCAAGCCCTGGCTCAGGAGTGTGCATCATCGTATTGCTGCATTGGATTTAATTGCCTTTGGAGCCCTAAAAATAGTCTCTCACTGTGTGCCTGCAGGGATGATTTTCTCTCGCTTGAGTGGGATGGGACAGGGCAGTGGACGGAGCCTGTCAACCTCTCATAGGGGTTGGGATGGGCTATCAGGGCTGGGATCCACTACCTGCCAGAGTGGGGGGGGGGTACACTAGCCACCAGTGAATTAAAAAATAAAATTGTCTCTCACCGTGGGCCTGCGGAGAGGAGTTTCTCTTGCTTGAGTGGGATGGGACAGGGCAGTGGACAGAACATGTCAACCTCTCATAGGGGTTGGGATGGGCTATCAGGGATGGGGTCCACTACCTGCCAGAGTGTGGGGGAGTACACTAGCCACCAGTGAATTAAAAAATAAAATTGTCTCTCACTGTGTGCCTGCGGAGAGGTGCACACGGTTTCACAGAGGTGGAGACCACTGTGATGCAATCCAACATGTTGTTAGTTCAGAAGAAATATCCCTTTTCTCAGAGCATTAGGGGAGCTCTCTGACACACTGACAACCCAGGATTGCACCATCAGTCTGGTATGGCAGGAGAGAAGACCAGCAGAGAAGGACTGAACCACTTGGATGCCTGCTTTCTCTGGAGAGGAGGGAGGAATTGCTGTGCCTTAGGGGAAAGTGATGCAGCAGAGAAGCTTTGCATTTACTGGAGTGTGATGAAGTCAAGCTCTCACATTCTGGGGTGGAAAAGGATGAAATGCCACTGGCCTTCATGAGATGATGACCATCTGTGGCACCTGCCCACATTATTGAGCCAGCACCATACAGACCTATCCTTCTGTAGAACCAAGCCGGCCTTTGCTACAGTGTTCATGTTCCCATCAGCATCCTCAGGCAGCCATGGTTAGGGATAGCCACGGATAACAGGAGTGTGACATGGTCCTATTTATTTATTTATTTCCCACACAACCCTTTGGGCAGGGCCTATTTACACAGAGTCAGTATAATAACAGGTGAAATACAGTACAAACCAATGCAGTCCTGAGGCAGAGCAGTTACTGGGGTCAAGGCATGGCTAGTCTGGGAAGAAGTGCTCTGATGGGTGATATAGCAAGTACTTGGCAGCCTGAAGGAGTGACCTGTTGAAGCCACAGTGCTGTAGAAGCAAGAAAAAAACTGTACAGACAGTTACTTTTATTTGTCTTTTCATGAGGGATAGTATTTTTCAAACAAAAGAAAATAATATGCTGCAAATTTATGTTTGTATTCCTCCAAGAGCTCTCTGGGATGATGACCTGCAGTTTTCATTGACTGTAAAACATATTTTAATTTGCTCTCCTACAGAGCAGCATGTCTGAGCACACTGCTAATTAATTAATAATTACCTACAATCTACAATACGTGTTAAACATGCTCGTGATAGTTCTGTCATAGACAGGAACTCTCAGTGTCTAGGGTAAGAGATCACTGATGTACTACTCTCACTGTGCAGAGGCCTGGGGTGGAAGACAAATGGTTTTAACATGAATATACTACAGCTTCTTGTGACAGATCATGAAAAGATTTTTTTTCTAAACCTTTTCTTCCCCTGACAAATTTTAAAATGTTACCAATGCACTGGGGAAAAGTAAAACCAGGCTGTGCTTGGTGACGATTGAAGCTGTGTTACTGCATTCTGTTTTTTTTATTTCAGGGGTTTTAACTTTTTTTTATAAAGATGGTTACTATACTAGCATATCACATCTACTGTAGATCTGTTGAACTGTACAGCCTTTACCAACATACAGTAAGCTCTTGTGTGAACAATATTAGAGATATTCTGGTTTCCAGCAAATAATCCACAGTTAGCATCAGTTGAACATGGATACAAAAAATTCTCCCAAAATTTAAATTTCAGGACCTCTCAGTTTTTATTAGTGAATCCATTTGCATTAGATTGAGAACAATTACAAGCAGGTTCTCAATACTGAGTTAGAGCGGTGGCATCATCGGCATGAGGTGTTGTGAACCTGCGAGTTTGTGGTGCCAAGGGGTATGTTATTGTATATTATAAAATGGGTAGAAAGAATGCTGGCTCCTGATTGGCCAAGAGCAGCTTTCAGCTGGGCCATTATCACAGCACAACTGCCCAGCTAAAAGTAATATGTTTAAAAAAGGAATAACATTTACTAAAAAGGACTCATTTCATAATCGCAATAAGGCACTCCAGGTGGTGTGTTATGGTGGGCTATCGGCCCTCCTCAGGTGGTGGAAGCACTTGGCTATGCCTCATGCTTCAGCTCACCTGAGGTGGGCCATTGTCCCACCATAACACACCTCCTGTCATGCCTTATTGCTTAATAATACAACAGAAAGCATGTTGTTCAACAACTGGAGGTTAGTGGTATTTTTTTTTATTATTTTAAATTCAGTTACCCACTCTAAATGACTGATGATGGCACTTATCTAAGGTTGTTCTTCACATTTTAAAGTGTTAAGAACAACTGATTCCAGTTGATTTGGTTGTGGAATGTTGTTCTTAACACTCTAAAGCATGAAGAACAAGTTTTGAAAAAGACCAGTAAAATACGCTTACTATGTATTATAACAAGATATTTTCCTTTTAGAACTCATCTGTTCTGGTTACTTAAATTTTCTTTGACATTGTTCTCTGCTTATGACATTGCAACTCATTGCCACAGAAATAATTCTGATGTCACAGGTAGCGGACAATGATTCCAAAGTAGAGAAGCAAAGGGATAGATGAAGTCCAAAGGGCTAAGAACCAGTTATAAAAATGCCTTTAGCAATAAAGAATAGAATGTCCAGAAATTCAATATACAGTAAATGGAGAACAGTGGCTGGGTGACCATACATAACCAGCCTGTGTCTGCCATAGAGGGGTTCTGATTATATCAGATCTCATGAGCAAAACTATAGAGGTCCGATATAATCAGAAGCCCAGGGTGGCAGTGTAGGCTGGTTGGGCATGTGGTTGTCAAATAGTATTTTTTACAGTGTGTAGTGTTTTCTTGTTTTAGGTTTTCTTTTTTTTTTCAACCAAAGTGGTCACATGGTGCTCTGTGGCAGCAGTGAATATGCCAGTGGTTTCAGTTCAGAATGTGAACTTATTGCTGTGTGAGTGGCAGCACAGTGTAAAATACCAGGGGACGATAGTCAAAAAGGGGCAAAGTGGAGCACAAAGTCTTGCACTGCACTTTGCCCTGGTCCAGGAGACTAAGAATGCCATATTAAGTAGGATAGCACTTTGGAACCATCTGACTGAACATAGGGGCATGTCAGTGCAGCGCTGAGTCAAGCAGTGCTGCCTCAACATGGATCCCTGCTGTGCAGGGAATAGCAGCACCAGACCTAATAGCGCCAGAGCACTAGGCATGATATTCAGAGGGACCCATGCAAAATGAGCACATTGGGCATGCAAGGCACTAAGCAGGCATTTGCATGCCCATTATGGACTCATTTGCATGGGAAGTGGAGTCAGGTTAGCATGGCACAATCCCCATCCCGATTGCCTGGTCCACTGCAAAGCAGAGAAGTCCCTAGTGTTTAGTGCCCCCCCAAGATGGCCTGCCCATATAGTCAGTTAAGACAACCTGGTGCCTAGTGGTCCCCTCTTCATCTGATCACCAGCCTATATAATACTGTACTACTCCCTGGTGCCTAGTGGTCCCCCACAGTTGCCAGCCCATAGAGTACTGTACTACTCCTTGATCCCAAGAAATCCCTTCCCCTTTCTGATTGCCAGCCTGTATAGTATGGCAAGAATCCCTGATGCCTGGTGGTCCCCCGGTACCTGATCCCTGGCCTGTAAAATAAACTGACTACCCGGTAGCTAGTGGTACCCCCTGGTCCCTGATCCCTGGCCCCATCACATACAGCATATTCCCTGATGTCCAGTGTTCCCCCCTCCCCCTGCCCCAGTCTCCAATTCCGAGCCCCATAGCAAAGAGAACAGCTTGTCCTGTGTTTAGGAGAACTGTCATTACAACGCATGTTACAGTGCAAAATCCAACTTAACATATTCCCTAGTGTCCCATGGTACCCCCTGCGATCATTGTTCCCCCCATGTGACATAGGGAATCCCTGGCATCTGGCATCTCCCACTGCAGCACCAATCACTCACCTGTCACCTCCCCCTTGCTGGACTCATTGGTGCCACAGGAGCCTATACAATGACCAGCACAGCCCTCTTCACACCTTCTTGCCTGGCCACTATATGGAAAGAAAGGGAGCGTGCATCCTATGTAATGTACAGGCTACGTATCCCCTACTATACGGTTCCACATCAGCGCATCGACAGAAAACCTGTCCACTGCCAGTACACCAACAGCTGTTATGCCAATAGTCGGCAGACAGCCATCATGGAACAGTCTTTTTTTCATGGAGGGCTTCACCCCGTAAATATTATAATCAACTCTGCACGCCCCATAAATATTATAATCAACTCCGAGTATGAGTTGATTTGGGGAGGGGGTGCACATCCACAAAAAAGCACTGCTGTTGTCCCGCAGGTACATTACAGCGACATGGTCAATATATGGTGTTGTGTGGATATTCCTGTCCCCACCTCCCTTTGCACACCTGCGCACATTGTGTTTTGCACAGGTGCTAACCCTATTTGCCTGTGCAATCACCCCTTTTGAATATCATACTGCAGTGCAAAACCCAGTTGTGCCTACACACTTTTGAATATCAGATCCCAGATGTCAAAAGGATTTCTGATCAGCTGGAATGTTGTTGTACCATAGAGGAGTACAATGACATTTCATGATCTTTGTACTGTGGTACAACATTTCAGTTGAGATGGAAATCCATACAGCACAATGGCCAACTATACACTATTACACAATTAACATATTTTGCTGTGACCTGAAAAACTTATTCTCAATGTACTGTACATTGAGAGCAACCTTTTCAGAATGCTTAGAACAACTTAGCTCAGCTGCTGTAATCACATTCATGCACTTACTACAATACTGGAGCTCACTAGAGAGCAAGCTCAGCTGCAGTCTTGACTATGTCAATCAGAGTTGAGACTGTATCAATCAGAGTCGAGTGCTCGGTAAAACTACAATTTCCATTTAAAATTCATTCTATGAAAAACAGTTTCAAAAATGCTGACTATACTGTAAACAACAGGACAAACGTGTTTGAAAAGCATGCTAGCATTAATATTACAAAAAATGAAAAACACCAAAGTGTTAAGAACTCACTGATTCACATAACTCTTTGATGCTGTGACGTCATTGAGGTACTCGAGCTTCACACTTGTGTCAAGTGATGTCACAACACCAGTGAGGCATGTGAACCAGCATGTTCTAAACATCTTGGTGTGCCTTATTCTCTATATAGTACTGTATTTCTTCAAATAATAGCTATGGTTTCAATTTGAAAGCACTAGGGCACCACTGTGGTCTTTATTTGAGTGTGGCTTCTATTAGAGGGTGGCCTTCATTTAGCCCAGCTGTCAAAACATCTGCAAAATATGAGAAAACTATCACTGCTGCCATTCAGGAGAAGGCACAAAGCTCCTGCTAGCAGCAGATGTCACATGGGATGTGCCATTTAAAGCAGCGTATCAAGAATGCTACAATCTCTGGCTAGCTTATGAAGAGCATGATCTCATGGTGTGGGGTGGGGAACCCTAGGGCATCTTCCAAGGAAAAAAATGATGTCATGGGTGAAAAACAGCCTGGCAAGCTGTAACAAGAAGATGATAATTAAATCATTGGATTTATGTGATGCGGGCGAAAGCAGAATCGCGATTGGTGGCAGTGCGAGTGCACATTGCCGAAAATCAGTTTCAGTGATGTACACCCCCAGCACACAAGAAAATGGCACTGTGAACTTAGATTTTAAATGTTTATGTGGGGGGTTTTGCCCCCCACACCCCCCTACTAAAGGATTCTTAACTGCATGGGGGTGTATGTCAGGGGGCTGTGCAAAATCTGGATAAGAAAATAATTTTGGGCCGGGCACACAAAAATGTAGGCACACCCGGACCCGAACCCGGAACCCCCACAGCTTTAGGCTGCCACCCACCATGCTACAGGGCCAGCTCGACAGCCCCATGCCAACCATGCCAGGCCAACCCTCCCTCTCATCCATCACGCTCGTTCTCCCCCCACGCGTGTCGCTATATGCGCCCACCTCCCCCATACAATCACCCTTCCTGAGCAGTAGCCCCATCGACATGTACTGGGATTGAGTCACCGTTATTGCAAGAGCTCAATCGCCGACGCCCATGTCACGGGATACCAAATCATCTATGGTACTGTACTTGAATTTGGTTTAGTGTTTTCCACTGCTATTGCCAAAGCTAATGTTGTTCTCCCCCAAGTAGGTGTTGAGAGAGACCAGTTGAGATCCTGATATATGTTACCTTAATGAGGAAGGTGCAGCCAGTGTTGCAAGAATCCTTTAGTTAGCCTTAAAAAATGAGCTGGCTGATCTACCCCATCTCAGCTGGAAGATTCAATGCAGACCGAAGCAGAAGAGTCGCAGACTTGTTCAGATGCGAAACTAGATAGCGGTAAAGAGCCAATTTAAACTTCGTGTCAACTCTCTAACAGTCTAATACTGAAAGTCTCACACTCTCTGAGGTGTGGTGCAGTTGTGGTGCGCCGCAGTCTCTAAGGTGTTGCTATGTCGTCACTTTAGCAACAAGTTTAGTAACTAAGCTACTGCTCTTGCTTGCTCACCTCGCTCACTTGGTTTGACATCTTTTGAGTGTTTACTAGTTTTACATGTTGTTTATTTAAAGCTGTTTTTCTTCTATCTCTTGGATGTAAACTATAACAAAATGATACAATTTGGCAGGGCTGTAGCTATGAATTTTGGGGCCCTGGACAAGTCACTTGAAATGGGCCCCTGTTTCCCAAACCAGCTAATGCCAGGGGTAATGCCAGCTCCTCAGGTGGACCCTTCCTGAGCTCGGGCCCCGGACAACATCCCCACTTTTCCTCCCATTACTGCGGCCCTTCAATTTGGGTCTGCTCTCACCTTGTATGGACTCTGTACTGACTCTTTCACAAAATTGCTGATGCCAACAGATGTAAACCATAAGTTACAATCAGGGTTGTTTCTGTATTGTTCTCCAGCTGTACACTTTTTTCTTTTTGAAATAAATGAAACAAATGTATGAATAAATGAATAAATTAGACACAGCACTTGCCTACCTTTATTATTGATTTCACTGTGTTACTGGTATAATCTGTTATCAGAATGGTTGTCAAAAATGTGTTTGTGAACTATTAAAGAATGTAAGAACATGCATGTCTGTGGTTCCATTAGTAGCTGCAGCTACTATTAGAGTGCAGCTTCTATTATAAGCTGCAAGCTCTTAGTGTGGCTTCTATTAGACCCTGTCAACATTGCAGTGTTTAAAATGTTTTAGCCAAGAAAAATGTTTTAAAAGGTCTTAACATGCATCATGTCTGCATCACCCACAGTTTCAAAACATGTCTTAGAAAGTGGGTTAAATTAAAATCCCAAAGAAAGGTGATTTTTAGCATGGTTCTCAAAACATTTTTGGAATAAGCATGGTTTTCCTAACTGTGTGGATACAGTCTCGGACTGTGCTACTTCTTGTTGGTCTGCCTAATGAACACAGTGCACTGGAAACCTATCCCATGACTCCCTCACACTGGCCGCACATGCTCAGTGCTAGTGAATCACTTAGGAACAAGAAAGCACCTGAAGTGCCCGAGTGAGTGATGGTAAAATAATCTAAAGTATGCCTGGATAGTAATAAAAAGAAAAATAAATAAGTACAGGCTACACTGTGGGCTTGAATTTTCGAAGCAGCCTTGCCACTGAAGTCCCAAACTGAGTTGGTCAGGTTTTAATTATTGCAACCAAAAAGTCTTTACATGTAACCCCTAGGTGGCGCTATCCCATGGACTACTACCCCAGCCTGCATGAGTAGGCACATGTTGAGGGGCCTGATCTTGATGAACGGGTGCCTCCACCCGGAGGAATGGTTTTGGGGGTGGCGTAGCTGCTGTTGGTGTATCCCTCCGGGATGTTATAACCACCCACCAACCCTTCTAGTGGCCTAAACAGTTTAGCAACAACACATTCACATGTACCATATGACAATAATGATATGCTCACCCTCCTTGCACTTACCACCAGGGCGGAATCTGCTGCAATTGCCCTGGAGACCTCCTGGAAAATAAGACCAGTAATGCAACAATACAATGGCAGTACAATATCCCCACCAAGAAGGTACACACTAGCCAGGTTAAATGTGAACAACCACAACCTGATTTATTCAGAGGAATGTGAACAAGGGTGGGACATGAATCTAGCAGTAATTAGCAGATCTAATTAAATTCAAGCTGAACCAACATGCACAGTGAATCCCTTTAGCACAGTCCTCACAACCCTGGGTACCCAGTATGGAATAACAGGCTAGCCTGATGCATTGCCTGGAGTAGGCCAGCGTTGCAGCTGTTGTTGGGGTCCTTAGGAAAGAAAACAACTAGCATGAACTCAACCCAAATAATTGTAATCCAGAGCCGGATGGCTCAGTTTGTGAAATAAAACCCAAACAAGCAAATCAGATGGCACACACAATGATTGAAGTTTATGTTGCACCCCACAAGGATTTCTCATACGACTGTTCTCCCAGACTCTCTCAGTGACCACTCCCCAGTCATGTGTGCATGGTCTAACAAATTCCTCAAGCCCCCTCCCAAAATTATCACTAGCAGAGTCCTTCCTCGTGGAAAACCTCCACATCTCAAACAATACCTGCTTCTACAAGACTGGCTACCCTTCTACGAAGCAACAGATGTTAACTTGGCTCTTGATCACTTCATCTCAATTTTCAACAAAGCCTGCGATCTCTTTGCCCCTGCTAAAAGGCACAAAACAAAATCTCTCTCTAACCCATGGCTCACCGTGGCTCTTCTGTCACAGCTGGAACTAAGGGACCACCTCTGGGCAGTTGCCAGGGCCACTGGCAAACAACTGGACATCCAAAATTACAAACAAGCATGAAATGCCTGCACAAAAGCCATCCGGCTAACGAAATCCACCTATTACAAAGACGCTCTCACCAATACATGGGGAAATGGTTGTGCTTTCTGGGACAATATCAAGGATGTCACGGGGAAGCAACCAAAAACCTCTCCGACCATGTTAATGATTGATGGATCCTCAACCCTCAACCCCAAGGTGATCACAAACATCTTTAACATGGCTTTTTCAGATCTTAGTGCTGTCCTACCCCATGACTTTTTCGAAAACAGGGCCTACTCCCCAAATACCTCAGCCCCTCAGCCTAACCATCCCATCTTCTACTTCAGGAAGGTAAGGCTGAATGAAGCTTGCCACTATATTACTGCAGCTATCTGTAAATCTAGATCTAGTAGCGACACCCTGGACCTTAAGCTTCTGTTGCTCACCCTTGATAAGGTAATTCATCCATTAACACAAATCCTAAACCTCTCTCTCAGCTGTGGAAAATTCCCAGATTTATGGAAAACAGCCACCAAGATACCAATCCATAAAAGTGGGGATAAGACGAATCACTCAAATTATCGCCCTCTCTCCATACTATCCTCACTCTCTAAGGCACTCGAGTGCATCGTGGCTGATCAACTTACCGACCACTTGGATAAATACAGTATATCTTGTCCACAACAACATTGTTTACGGAAAGGTCACAGCACCACCACAGCCCTTCTTGAGTTCACTGGAGCTTTGCACAAATCCTTTGACAACGGCCTTCTCACAGGGGCCGTTTTCGTCGACCTCTCCAAGGGCTTTGATACAGTACACCATGGACTACTAATTGACCAATTACTGAATGCTGGGCTATCACCTGACTCTTCTCTCTGGTTTAAAATCTACTTAGAAAACTGGTCGAAGAGAGTAAAAATTGCTGATGCTCTTTCTGACACCCTGCCTGTTCGCTCGGGTGTCCCACAGGGATCCATACTGGGCCCCCTCCTTTTTAGCCTTTTCTTAAACTCTCTCCCTTACCACTGCTCTGAGCAGATCATACTATATGCCGATGATGCTGTTGTATTCTCCACTCACAAAGATCCTGCAACTCTTCAACACAACCTTCAACTTGGTTTCAGTTCTGTAGAGACATGGTTGCTTAATCATAAACTGGTCCTCAATGACAAGAAAACCAAATATATGCTCTTCTGCAGTTCTCATAACCCACACAAGCTACACAACTTGGGTATCTCCACCACCCAGGGGAACACTCTAGATCAGGTGGGGTCCTTCAAATACTTAGGGATACAGCTTGACCCTAATATCTCCTATGGACCTCACGTAGATAATGTAGCTAGAGCTGCTAATACACGGCTTGGTCTCCTCTACAAACACAGACAACACCTCACGCCAGAAGCTTTGAAGGTTGCAGTCCTGAGCTCTGTGATCTCTATAATAGACTATGGTCTCATCATTTATGGCTCGGCCACAACCAGAACCCTTAGACGCCTCTCAACTGCCTTAAATAAGGCATGTCAGCTCATCACTGGTGCTCACCGTCTCACCCACACATGTGACCTGTACACACAGACCAACTGGCTCCAACTATCACACCGCATAAAGTTTCTCACCTGCTCCATGATGAAAAAAATCTACCTTGGCCTTGCACCTTCTGGGGTCTCAACTCTGTTACAACACCGAACCAACAAACGGTGCCTACGGAGATCCACGCTACAGCTACTGAAAGTCCCCCATTGTCACACTTCACAGGGACAACGCTCTTTTGCTTATCGAGCGCCACTCTAGTTCAATGGCCTCAGCCCCACCATCTCCTCTGCACCAACAATTGGTATGTTTAAAACTAGGCTCCGGGATTATCTCACTACCAACAGCTCCTGTGACTGCCCAACTTAACCTTGTTTCTCCACTTCCCTGCCTGCTCTAGTGGTCCCCCCCTCCCCTCCTCACTGGATTCTACCCTCATATCTTGGTATACCCAATGCTGCACTTTTCACCTTCTCCCCACCCTACCTACATTCCTTCTCCCCCGTGACTCTGGCACTTCTATCTCTTGTTTGTTTTCTGACAAATGCCGCTGGCTGCCTTGCTTACAGTGCTACCCTTGAATTGTATTAATCTGTAATCTGTTTGCAATGTCCACATTGTTGTAATGTCTGTCTTGATGTTCCTCATAATTTGTATTTCTCTGACATGGAACCTTTGTAAAAGAGCCTTGGCTCAAAGGTATTTGTAATCCTAGACTTGATAAATAAATAAATAAAAAAATAAAGCTACCCTGTTTGTACTCATGCTATCCAGACCAGGATGCAGGACAGATGAAATGATGACCTCTGGATGTTATACTGGATTGCCAGGGGAAGCAGGGCCAACATGACTCACTGTGGTGGTCTCTACCTGTTCGATGGTGTACAGCAGGGGGCTGAATCACCACGTGGGTGTTTCGCCGGAATGTCTCTGAATCAGGGGCAGTGGCCTAGACTGAGATGGCAGGGCCCAGGCAGAGCAGACAGTTTTGATGAAGTCTGTGAAAAAGTGCTGGAGCAGCTTCCAGCTAGTGTAACAGAACACACCATGGGGAACCAAATCGAGACCCATGATACACATTCAGCACACTTATGAGCACTTAGAATATTTGTCACAGTTCGGATAAAAGTCTGTTTGCAATAGCACACAATCTCTATGCAAACCTTTGATCTGAGGTTCACTTTGGTACCTGACAGGCCGATCGCTTCTGGAGCAAGTCTTTGGTCCACTTGCAGGCAGCAATAATGAACTCTTCTCTTCAGGTTTCAGGTCTCAATCAGGAAATCGGGTGAAGTCCAATGTTCACAGTCACAGCAGTTCTTCATACTGGAAGAGGTAGCAGGCAGGTCAGCAGGCCTTCCTGCCAATTCTCCTTAGCTCCTATGCAGGAGCAGCTGCTCGATGACTCAAGCTGTTCACTCTCCAATCTCCAACTCACAACTGGCACAATGCTGCAGGCAGTTCTGGGCCTTCCCAGTGATCTAAAAGGTTTGGTTGACTGAGAGAACTGTCTGTCACAGTAAGGGCTCCCCCTCCAGGCCCATTTAGGAACCAGACCTTAAAAACTACAATTCCTACAGATTTCACTCCCACAAGGCCTCTGGGGACAGTCTCCATTTTACATCCCCTGAGGTTCCGATTGGTCCAACACTGGCAGTTCCAGAACCAAAATGGTGGCTCTAATCCAAATGTTCATGCTGCAAATGAAAGCAGGTTTGACAAACGTCTGTATTATTATTATTACTACTACAGATAAACAGTAAATAATTACTTTTCCTAACAGAGCTCCCTCTGCACTAATAGCAACTGCAGAATGGAGCAGAAATACAACTTGTCTGGCTGGTCATGAGCTGCAAATCACTCGGACTCAGTCCAGACTAATTTCCTCACATAGAATACAGCTCTCTTAAAGAGACAGGCATGGAGGCTTAGTAGAGCATTCTCATGCAGACACATACAATTACTGCAGACACAGAACACCATCCCGACAATGGGCATTAGGCAGCCCAGGAAGACATTTATAGGAACCCTTATTTGTAGGGGGGTTACATACATAATTTGACTGCTGCTGTGACACTGTTGCTGAAGTGCAAAGATTTACTGTTTCAAATAGAAATCCAGTGCACTTGTATCATTCTATCCTCATTCTGGACTAAATATTGGGGGAAAATGATTTTTAATGTCTGACAGATGGGCCAGCTGGTGGGATGAGGCCACACGATTGCTAATATAAATTTTGTCTCAGGAGTGCGCACAAGATGAACTGCCAAAAACAGTGGTGGGGTGGAAACAGGGACAAGGTTCAAGAATGAATGGGATAAGCACAAGGGACTCGTAGTGGAAAGGAAGGGGGGAGAAAGAGCTGTAGATTGGGTAGGATCTGCAGTAATAGTGTAGGTAAGGAGGAATGGGGAGACTGGATGGGCCAAGTGGTCCTTATCTGCCCTCAAATTCTATGTTTCTATGTTTATGTATGTTAAATTATCAAATCAAAAGGTTTCTGAGTATCTTCTAGAAAACAGAGTTGAGCGAAGTGCCAAACAGTGCCTCAAGAAAATAAAACAGCTAAAACTTAAATATCACAAGACCAAAGATGGAAATAAGAGGGTTGGAGGTAGATGGGTGGTTTGTCCATTCTATGATCAACTTGATAAGATCATAGGTGCAAAGCCGACCTCAGATACTCCTGTCATACTTGACAGTTCTGCTATCGAACCAGAAGATAATCAAGTTGATGACATTTTTATGCCCGACCCCATAGAATTAGGTTTGTGTTTTTCCTTTTTTTTTTTTTCCATAATTCTTTGTTCCCTTGGGGCTCCAGGCAGGGATTCTCAGTCCCATCCTGGCCCCTCTTAACTGGCTGCCACCTCCCACAGCACTCGTCTCACCCAGGACCCCCACAGATTCTCCCCTTCCCCTCCCATGGCAGGGTCAGGAAGGGGAGGGCTGTCCTACCCTTACCTGAAACATTATCCAGTAGTGGATTGGCTGTTTCGGGCGGTGTCACAAATTGGGACAGAGCGGGCTGGATGTCATGGAAACTGGATCCCCATTATTTTCCCTGTTCTTGCTCATGTCCACTGGCTGCAGTGACATGTTGGCATGCATGCATGGAGGCGAGCGTATGTCACAGAACTGTGGCCTCCTCCTTTCATCAGTGCTCAGATACTGCACTGTCCTCCGGACCTCCACCTTGGGGCAACCAAGGGCAGAGAAGCTGGTCCTCCCCTCCCCAGAAGAGGAGAGCAATCCTCCGGGTGCTCAATCCTCTCCCTCCCTGGCTGACCTCTAGCAACAGTGTGGCAGGAGGTAAGGTACAAAGCACCTCAGCCCTCCATGCCATTGGGCTGGCTTTAGGATTGTGCTTTTGACCTTCTTCTATTCCTTTTTTTTTGGCCTAAGTGACAGTACACTTATGACACGACTGTTTCTGCTCACCCCATCACTGTTATGTTGATCTTTGCACAGCTTTCTCCATTGCCTACCTACTCTTACTTTGTTGCTGCCACCCACCTTTGTGTGTGACCCTATCTCTCATCATATGACCAAAGCAATGGTCGAGATGTTGGAGGTGTTACTGTTTTCCCCTTGAGAGTAGGGGGAGGTGTCACATTCATGGTGTTTTTCTGTTCGCAGTATGTGAATGCTGTTGTTTCATGGTGTTGCTGTAGAAGGCATCTGAGGCTCCCCCTCCCCCCATATATATGTGTTGTACAGTACATACTAACCCATACCAATGTTTGTCATGAAGCTTCATTGACACACAGACTGATGTCCTGCATATTTTATTAACAATCCTCCACCCAGACCATGTCGCAAACAATCCATGCTGACAGATGGTAACAAGCTCAGTGATGCAAGTGATGATAGAATATTGTGTTATATTAAAACAAAAGATGTTTACATCATTTTTCATTTTCATCTTGACAGATGAGGAGCCACAGGCAGATATTTTGGTTACTTTGGAGTATACTCTAACACCAGAGAGTGCATCCACCCCATGTGCAACATGGAGCGACACAACACAGGCACCAGTTGGTCAGGCAGCTCGGAATGATGGCAGTGGAAGTAGAAGATCTACGAGCTGTGATCCACTCTTGAACAGCAGAAAGAGAAGGAAAGCTACACAACTACAGGAGTGCATGAAGATGCTCAACGAAACAACATAATGAAATGATTTGATCTGGATCAGGAAAGAGCTCAAGAGGAAAGAGAAACAGAGGAAAGATTACAACAGCAGGAGTCAGAACAGAATATTTATTTTCCGCCTAAACCTGTTTAAAGTATTAAGCAACCAATGTTCAAATAGCCAGTGTCATGCACCCTCCAGCACGTGTCAAAGTGGAATCTCTCAAAGCAGCTGCCAGCTCACTTTGCATCCAAGAGTTCATGAACAATACCACAGCATATTGCTGGTACTAATAATCAGCAGTCATCCCATTTTTAGTCAAGTATTGCCACACCCTCACAGCAACATGGAAGTGCGGTGACTAGTAATCGGCATCAGAATGCAAACCTTGATTTTTATGTTGGTCAGCATGCATCAAACTCTTTCACTCGTGATTTAATGAGTGATGCCTTCACTTGGACTTCATTATAGTCAGTTTTAATACAAAAATAAAAATGTTTAACCAAGTATGTTTACTCGTTTAACAATTTTGGTATTTAGATGCATAATGACAAGCCACATAGCACCTATTTCCCGTGTTCTGAAAACTTTTTCTATGAAGGTGTAATGTTTAAACTAACACTGGCTATCATTGCAGCAATATTGTGTTTCAGTGGTGAACTTGTGGTTTTGTATGGAAGGGGTGTATTCACTATGGTGGCAATTCTCTGATGTGCGCACTGTGCGCAAAAAGCGCGCAGGCCTGGAAATGCGTGGCACACAGCGCACAACTGGCCAAGCGGCATGCACAAACACTGTGCAGGACCATGTAGCGGAGGTGCGGAAGAACCTGTACACACTCACTGCTATGCACAGGCATGGGGCATGGCTACGCAGTGTAGTCTGAGTCAGCAGCTTACGCACATGCTCCAATGACTGTACATCAGAAGCAGGTGTGCATAGGCAAGCACAGCCGGACGCTCCGATGTGGGAGACGTAAACAGTTGCATGTGTGGGCAACAGCAGAGAGGTGCATAGTGGCCGGCACAGAGGACACCCCACCCCCGAGGTCCCAAACATGGCACAGCACACCCCCACACACACAGCACATGCACACAAAGAAACAAGGACACCAGGTCATGTGTCAAAACAGTTTACTGCTGCAATCTGACACATGTAACAGTACAAGTAGGCAATGCAATGGAAACCCCAGAACAGGTAACCACGGATGCCTCCCCCTCCATGTACACACATGAGGAACACTCCCACCCACCCTGACAGGAGCAGTACAAGGTCACAGACTCCCATGTTGAGCAAGGACATGCAAGCACAGTGCCCTCCCACCACTGCAACACCAGACAGGGCTGCTATCACCCGCAGTGGAGGTGAGCAAACAGGGTTCCCCCCATACACTAGAAGCATTACAACACATGGAAAGACCCCCTCCCAAACAGGCATATGGCAACAGTCATGAAGCCCCTCTCCCACAGTCATCAGGCCTACACAGTGTAAACACTCCCTTCACAAAGTACAGTCAAACAGTATTGCCAGCCACAAACCCAATGTGAACAATCCAGAAATGGGAGGCCACCAGCAAAACCCCCACACCCCAACCGGACATGTCCACTGGACGTCCCACACACTGACCATCCCTAGAATGCTTCATCATCCTCTTCTGAGTCATCAGATGAGTGCTCAGATATAGTGGCTGTGTAGTCCCACACCTCCAGGAGCATCCTCCACAATGGTCCATGGTACCCGTGCTGGGAGGGAACACATACAAGAGAGACATGTCAGTCCCCAGCATGCATCCAGAGGTGGCCACACCCACACAAACAGTCATGGTAAGCATCCTACTTTCGATGGGTCCAAGACACTCTAGTACCATCCCCAGTCATCCTTGTAGTACACATGCATGCTTCCAACATGCAGGGTGATGTACCTGGGCAGATGCTGTGGCCAGTCCCTCCACTTTGCCACCACTTGGCCCATGACGTTGTCACTGAGGTCACAGAGCTCCACAGCAAAGTGCTCAGGCTGCACAGTAACATCCTGCAACAGAGCAAGCACAGGAACATGGTCAGTGATTGCACACATTGGAGGCCACCCCGTGGACCACACACACAGTGGGACACCCACCACCGGGGTTTCAGTGACCTTCTAGATCACACCACCCTCAAGCCAGTCCTGGAAGTATCGTGATGCAACATGCCACAGCTTCTGTGGGTAGGTTGCGAGCCTGCCCACATGCACACCACACCCTTCTGCTCCTGTGGCTGTAGCCATGGTCCGTGGATGTACAGCTGATGGCATGCCATGCTGGAATGCAGGCCATGCCCATAGGGTGTGGCGTGCGGGTGTTGGACGTCCCCTCCAGTGACGGCCACATGAGGGTGAAGTACAAAAGGTAGTGCATGGCCCTGAAACATAGAAACATAGAAACATAGAAGTTGACGGCAGATAAGGACCGCAAGGCCCATCCAGTCTGCCCATTTCTTTTTCTACCTTATAAATGTGCCATCGGCCTTTGCTCTGTCAGTGGCCTATCTATTCATAGTCATTTGTATTGCTCCCTTATGCCTATCCCATGCCTGTTTGAAGCCCTGCACTGTATTCATAGCCACCATTTCTTGTGGTAAGCCATTCCATGCATCCACCACCCTTTCTGTGAAAAAGAATTTCACATTCCCCTTAATCGGCCTCCTCTAATCTCATGCTGTGTCCTCTTGTCCTGCTAATTTTCTTATATTTAAACATGTTAGACTCTTTCACCTTGTTTATGCCCTCAAGGTGTTTGAATGCCTCGATCATATCACCTCTCCCTCCTTTGCTCAAGGGTATACATATTGAGCTCTGTTAATCTGTCCTCATATGTCTTCTGATGCAGTCCCTGCACCATTTTGGCTGCCCTTCTCTGGACTGCCTCAATTTGGTTAATGTCCTTGTGAAGGTGTGGCCTCCAATGCTGCAGTACTCAGATGGGGCCTAACCAATGTCTTGTACAGAGGATTATTACCTCCCTCTTCGACTTGTGATACCCCTACTAATACACCCTAACACCACCCTAGCCTTACCTACTGCTTTAGAGGTCTGCTTGATGATTTTAGGTCATCAGTGATGATGATGCCCAAGTCTCTTTCTTCCTTTGTGACTGCTAGCAACTCCTCCCAGCCTATAGGTGGCTTCAGGTTTCTTCCTATGTGCATGATTTTGCACTTCTTTGCATTAAATCCCAGTTGCCACTCTTCTGACCATTCTGCTAGTTTATCCAGATCTCTTCTCATTCTGCCCACCCCATCTGGATCATCTACTCTGTTGCAGATCTTGGTGTCATCTGCAAACAGACAAGCCTTACCTCTAGTCCATCTGCAAGGTCACTAATGAAGATGTTGAAGAGGACTGGCCCCAGGACTGATCCCTGAGGTACCCCACTTGTGACTTGCATCTCTTCTGACTGTATACCATTTACCACCACTCTGTTTTCTGCCCGTCAACCAGTTTGCCACCCAGTTGACCAACTTCTGACCCACCCTGAGCCTACCCAGCTTATTTATCAATCTTCTATGTGGAACAGTGTCAAAAGCTTTGCTGAAGTCAAGGTAGGACATCAACTGCTCCCCCTTGGTCCACCACTCTGGTTACCCAGTCAAAGAAATCTATGAGATTAGTTTGACAGGACCTTCCTTTTGTAAACCCATGCTGTCTTGGATCCTGTGCCCCTATGGATTCCAGGTGTTGCACTATCCTTTCCTTAAGGAGTGCCTCCATAATCTTGCCCACTACTGAGGTAAGACTGACTGGTCTGTAGTTCCCCGCCTCCTCCCTGCTACCACTCTTGTGGAGTGGGATCACATGAGCCCTTCTCCAGTCTTCTGGGACCTCTCCTGTGCTCAGAGACTCACTAAACAATTCTGCTAATGGCTCTGCTAGTTCCTCCTTTAGCTCCTTAAGTACCCTGGGATGTATGCCATCAGGTCCCATTGCCTTATCCACCCTGAGCTTAGCAAGCTTGTAGGACCTTCTTTGTGAAGGGAGTAGTGCTCACCTCCTCCCCTGTGTCCATGATGCTGAGCTGTGGGCCCTGCCCTACCTTCTCTTCAGTAAATACTGAGCAAAAGTATCTATTTAGGATAGATGCCTTACAGGGTCCTCCTCCTCACATGCTCCCTTTTCTCCATTAAGCTTAGCATACCCTCTGGACTTTCTCCTTTCACTAATGTATCTATAGAAAGTCTTGTCACCTTCTTTACTGTTGGTGCTAGTGTTTCCTCAGTTTGGGACTTTGCCTGCCTTACTGCCTTACCTGCTTCCTTAGGGCAGTTTGGTATGCCTCCTCATCTTCATCCCGCTGTGTTCCCTTATATTTCCTGAAGGCCAGCCTTTGGCTCTGACCTTTTCTGCTACTGTATTTGAGAACCAAAGTGGTTTCCTTCTTCTTTTGCACTTCCTTTTCTGTCTAACACAATGGGATGTTGCTTCAAGTATTGCATCCTTAATGCTTGCCCACTTTGCCTGTGACCCCTCACCTGTGTTTCTTTTGCCAGGCTAGCTTAACTCTGTTGGCCATCTTATCAAAGTCAGCTCCTCTGAAGTCCCATATTTTGCCTTTGAATGGATGATTTAGATGTAGTAGCCAAATTGAACCATACCATGTGATGGTCACTGGCCTCAGGTGACCCTACCTGGAGATCTGTGATCCTTCTTTGTTAGTCAGTACTAGATCTAGGATAGCCCTGTCTCTTGTGGGTTGCTGTACCAGTTGTTTGAGGCCCTCCCCTGCAGGGAATCCACTATGAGTCTAGTTCTGGCAGATGTTCCTGCTGGTATTGACCAATCTGTATCGGCATGTTGAAGTCTCCCATTATCAGAACCTCCCTTTAGCTGTCATGTTTTGTATATCTTCTAACAGTAATGTGTCTATGTCCTCCCTCTGGTCTGGGGCCTGTAGACAACCCCAGTTCTTATGGCTGTCCCATTTCCTGTTTCCAGGGTGACCCACAGTTCTTCTGGCTCCTTATGTGTATTCTGAATTTCTGTAGCTTTGATATTTTCATTAACATACAGGCCCCCCTCCCTTTTTGCACCTCGGTCTCTTCTGAACAATACACTAGCCAGTGCACTGAAGTCTCCCAAGTGTGGCTACTGGTAAACCACGTCTCACTAATTGCTACTATGTCCAGTTTAGCCTCTGACATTATTGCCTGCAGGTCTGGGATCTTATTTCCCAGGCTGTGAGCATTTGTGTACATGATTTTCCATCCTTCCATGCCTAAAAGAAGAACCATGGATGAAAGAACAAGGAGGTAAGAGCAGAAACAATCAGTCAACAACAAATGCAGTAACCCTGAAAGTTTATCCTAATGTTAGATAAAACTGTAAAACCTGTAAAGCACCACCTGTACACTTCAGAGAAGATATACGCTGTAAGAAACACTTTGCTCCAGAGAAAATAAAGCAGTAACAGAAGATATACCTTGCAAAAGACAATTTGAATCAGAAGATTACAGGAGTAATCTGTTAGCACACGCCTGTAGGCACACCTTGTAATAATGCAGAAGAAGGTATACCAGCAACAACAATTTGAATCAGAGAAAAAATAAAGCAATGAAATGTTAGCAACAAACAGTAGCAATCTCTGTGAGTAAAAATTAAAAACACCACCACACAGTAAATCTGCTTAGCCAAACTAAGTCTTAATCCTTCTCCCTTGCTCTGGTAAGTTTCTCTACTCTGCCTTTCAAGCAGTCTTAGAAGGAAAGAGCTCAGGTGAAGCTAGGTGCCTTGGCCAGCAAACCAAGTCTTCTACCTCCCTGGGGTAGCATTCAGGGCTGCAAGTGCACAGTCACAGGCGAACATGCCTTTGATCACTGCAATGTGCCCCAGGATACTGCTTTGCACTGCACTATTGGATGTCGCCATTGCTGAGTGACGTGAAAGGCATGCTAGGAACAGGCCCCAGGACATACTGGCTGTGCCTCTTGGACTTGGATCTAAGGGAGCAGCAGTGCATAGACTGGTTCCGTGTTGACCATGGCACATTGGCACATCTGTGTACCATCATCAGGGAGAGGGTGCAGCCACAGACACGGTGCTCATGTGCCATGTCTGTGGAGACCAAGGTCCTCTGCACCCTCTCCTATTACACCACCAGATCATTCCAGCGGGTGTGTGGAGGCGTCACAAGTGTCAGCCAGTCCTCAGTGTCCCGGGTCACACATCAGGTCACTGATGCATTGCTGTGGGTGGTGGGTGCCCACATAAGATTTCCCCCAACACCGCAGGAACAGCGTGCCATGAAGGAAGCATTCTTTGCCATACATGGCATGCCCAATACATGAGGCAGCATGGATGGCACGCATGTGCCAGTCATCACACCGTCCATGGACGAGGCAGCCTATCAGAATGGGAAGGGCTACCATAGCCTCAACTGTCAGGTGGTGTGTGATGCCCGCTGCTGCATCACGGACGAGTGT
Organism: Neoceratodus forsteri; assembly: GCA_016271365.2. Classification (NCBI taxonomy): domain Eukaryota; kingdom Metazoa; phylum Chordata; order Ceratodontiformes; family Ceratodontidae; genus Neoceratodus; species Neoceratodus forsteri. Next base: position 1,124,366,528 of record CM057453.1, on the reverse strand, counting down.
GCAAGATACCCAGGCTCCTGCCACCACACCTATGTGTTTGACAACTCTGAGCTTGGTGCACGGATAGTTGCAGGTTCTGGTGAGGATAGTTGTCTCCTAGGTGAGTGCCCCAGGCTGTTGTGCATGGGCGTGCATGGGTGTGGATGGGTGTGTATGTTTGTGTATGTGTGTGTGTGCGTGTGTGTATGTCAGCATTACAGTGATGGCCCCCGTGTCAGTGGCAGCACCATCACTCATGAGTATGCTTACCCCACAACAGGTAACAGCAGATATCCCCTGAGGCATTACCTGATGACGCCATACTTCGTACCACAGGGCAGGGCTGAGGTTGCCTACAACAAGGTGCATTGGAGGATACGCGGGTGCGTGGAACGCACTATTGGCATCCTGAAGATGAGGTTCTGGTGTCTGGACCACACTGGTGGCACAACGATGCATGCACTGGGGTTTGCCTGCAGAGTGTTCAATGTGTGTGCTGTGCTGCACAACATGGGTGTACGTTGTGGGGTAACATTCCCTCCCCTGCCCCCATGCGACATGCAGCCCCCTGATGTTCCACCAGCGCCAGACAGGGACTGGAACATGTGAACCGGGTATGCTGTCTGCCATGCTGTGGCAACTGGTACCTTCAGTTGACTGGCCTGTGTGTCATAGGCACGGTGATGATCTTGTGGACTGAGTGCCCCTGACCATGTCTGGGACTGTGACCCTTGCTGTGTGCCACGGGTGCTGCAGGCCCAGACAGTATGCATTGCACTATGCAGCATGTGTGCCACAGGGTGTGCAGCAGATGCCGCCTATGTCACCTCAATGTGTGCAGTGTGTGTGCCCCAGCCATGCCACTCGCCTGTCCAACTGCCCGTCCCGCGCCTGCTTGTGGTGCACCAGTGCTGTTGTCACTTCCTCTTGCCTGTGCCCCACCTGCATAGCCATGGTGGTCCACGATGTGGCACAGTGGTATCAAGTAAGCACCACCTCCCTTGTGTCACGTCTCTGAGCCATGGGTCCCAGTGTTGTGCATTGCCCTTAGGTTCGTCCCATGTGTGGGGGGGGCATTGTGAGGTGGGTGGGGGGCCACCATGTTCATTGGGGCCTTGTTTCTGTTGTCCCACCAGTGGTGGGTGGTTGGAAGGGGTGTCTACTGCTGAGCCCTCTGCGACATGGTCGTGGGGTGCTGATACACTGTGTGACTGTGGGTCAGCAGGTGTTGTGCATGGCGGTGCTGTGGCCACCGCCAGTTCCCTTGTTGCACCCCTGCATGTCTGTGTGACTCTTGTTGTGTGTGCCGGGGCAGTGGCATGTGTGTGCACCCATCGCCTCATGCTGTCTGTCCGCTACAGTGTCCAGCACATCCCCGATATGGTCTATGCCCCATGCCATGCCCTCAAGCCACATCGGTTAGCACATGGATGGCCTCTGTTTGTTCCCTCTGCACAGCAAGCCTAGCCTCCTCCACCTGCCACAGCTCAGTGTAGTGTGTGGCCAGCACTCCTGTGCCTGTGGGCTGCCTGTCATGCCATTGTATGTCATGGCCCTGACCACCCTCCTGTGCATGTGCTGGCATGGTGGCATGCATGGTTACATGGGCCCTGCTGCCAGGTGGGGCTGTGGATGGCCATGGTGTGTGTCTGGGCACGTCTGCGCACGAGGGTGCCATGGTGGCACATGGGAGTGCAGGGCGCATGGCGCATCCCACTCCCACCAGGGACATCTGACTCATGCTACAGGTCTCTTGCATCTGTGTGGTGCCCTCATTGTCAGTATCCGTGGTCAGCTGCTGGACGTCCATCATGTTGTCTTCACATGGGCTGTCTGGGTCGACTTCTGCCCGTGCCTCTGGCTCCACCTGTGCATCCTGCTGTCGGTTCCCTGTAGTGGTACAAATATGTCAGTGTCAGTTTGATGTTGCCTACAGTATGCCCAGCATGTGGGCAGGCTGGAATTCAGGCGGTGGCATACATACCCTATGTTTCCATGGGCCTCCCTGTCACACCTGTGCTGCTGCTTGATGCACCACTGTGCCTCTGAGAAGGCCCTGTCTGTTTGAGATGTGGGACAGTCAGTGTTCTGTGCATTCCAGTGTGTCCCAGCCCCTTGCTGCCCGCACTCTGCCTACCTGCTGATGTGTCGCAGCCATCCTGCACACCCTGCCAGGAGACCTCGGCTATCGTCTGTGCCACTATCCTCTCTAGGTGTGAAAGTTTTGTTCCAAGTGATGGTGGGCCACCCCCTGTTCCTGCCTGTGCCCTGTGTGCTGCTCTGAGTTACTGTTTTATGGTGGACTGGAGGTCCCTCCACTTATGCTTAATGGCGGTGAGGGTATGTGCCTCCTACCCAGCAGCATTGACGGCCACCTGGAAGTCCAACCATAGCTGCTGCTTGGTCTTGGTGGGTGCCATCAGTGACTGCTCCCCCTACAACACAGCATAGTTGGCCTGTATGTCCATGACCAGGGCTGTCACCTGGGTGGTGGTGAAGTTGCTGGACCTGCCCTTCTTCCCAGTGCCTCTCATGCCCCTGCTGCCTGTGCCAGCCTGTTCCTCCACACCAGGATCCCTGCTTGTGTCATCAGTGTTGTCCTCCTGCGATGCCATTGTGCCCTCACTTCTGCGTTTGTGCATACATGCTACTCCTGCATATGTCCTTATTTGGTGGGGTTAAAGGGAATGTCAGTAGGACATGCGGACCTTGGCCCCACTACTGCGTGCTGCTCTACACTTTGTTGCACACCGCCCATGGGGGCGCCCTGGCATGCGGCCTTGGTGCTAAATGCCGCATGGTGTGCACACATCCGCATAGCGCTTAAGTGCACTTCACACGGCTGGGGTTGTGCCATGAAGAATTGCTGCCATTAATTGCAAAAGTAACCACTTCCCCCCACGTATCATTTGTAGATTGTTACCATTACATTTTTCAGTGATGTTTGTATGTGCACTTTTTAAAATACTTGTTAGCTAATTGGTAATATTGATTCTCACAATATATACTGAGTATTGAAGTATAACTATAACAGAAAATAAATAAGAATGTTTACATAAAAGGTTATTTTTAACCAAAGTAAAGTATTCCTGTAAAAATGATATGAAGTTCTTTACTATAATTCCTCTACATGTCCATAATGTCCCAGTAACAGCACCCTTTTAGATGTAATTTTGGTTAACAAACCACACCTGTTCTCCCATGTTGGAACATTTTTCTCTGACATCAGCGATCACTGTTTCATCGCCAGCATCAGATCTGTGCATAATCCACAGTTTGTAGCAAAGTTCTCTATCAAGAGGTGTAAACGCAACTTTGACTTGTTTGCTTACCTCAACAAATTGAATCATTCCCTGAGATGGCAAGATTTCTACTTAGCCAAAATGGTTAATGAGGCATATACTATCTTTCATGAAATACTAACTGCAGCCTTAAACAGGCATGCCCCCATGGTAAAGGTATGTGTAAGGAGCAACACTTGCCGCTGGTTTTCACCAGAACTTAAAGCTTCCATGCTAGATAGGGATATGCTTTGGAAAAAAGTACACAGAAGCAAGAATGACTTGGATTGGTGTCAGTTTAGGAGGGCACGCAATAAGTGCACTGAGTTGGTCAGAGCAGCCAAGGCCACTTTCTATCGCACTGAACTAGACTCTGCCTCTAGGAATCCTTCAAAATTTTAGAAAAAAATAATAAAGGACATGTCTGGTCATTCATCTGGAAATTCCCTCCCATCAAAAATTATATCTGGTAGTAACACCATTTCAGACCAATCGGAGATGCTGGAAGCCCTCAATCATCATTTCGCAACCGCTGGGCTAGCATTTGACACATCCCCTGCTAATGCTATCCACTCTCAGCAGGGATTATTGTTTCACAAGTCTCCTGCTACCAAAGAGGCCTTCTTCTTCCTGCCTGCCTCTCTAAAAGAGGTTGAAAATCTATTGCTGCAGTTGGATATCAAGAAGGGTGCAGGTTCGGACTCTATAGAGCCTTACTTTCTGAAATGTGCATACCATGTGTTGGCAGTGCCAATCACGCATCTCTTCAACTTGTCACTATCCCAGGGGAGCCTCCCCTCACAATGGAATGTAGCCCATGTCATCCCTCTGCTCAAATCAGGTGACCCTTGCGACCTTAATAATTATATACTGATCTCCCGCCTCCCCATTCTGTCTAAATTATTGGAAAAGATAGTGAGTGGTCAGCTAAGGGCGTACCTTGAATCCAGGAGTCTGTTAAACCCAGTGCATCTGGATTCAGAGCAAAGCACGGCACCATAACTGCCCTAGCAAAAGTGACTAATGATTGGCTCCTTGACCTTGACAGTAGGAATTTTGTCTGTGCCATTTGTTTTGATCTAAGTAAGGCCTTCAACACAGTCGACCATAGCCTGCTTCTTTCCTCCCTATGTAACCTAGGTCTGGATCCTAACTCTATGTGCTGGTCTGCCGACTACCTTGCAGATCGGAAACAGCAGGTTAAAGCTGAAGGTGATCTTTCGCCACTTAAACCCCTAGAGAGAGGTGTGTCTCAGGGGTCTATCCTTGGTCCCCTGTTGTTTGCGGTTTACAGTGACAACATCGATGACAACATCAATAAGGCCAATATCCACTTGTTCGCTGATGACACAGTACTTTATTTGAGTTTTCATATGCCGGAAGCAGCCTATGAAGACCTCCAAGCTGAATTTAAACTATTGCAATACCAGCTTATAAGCAAAAAAGCTTCTGCTTAATGTGAAAAAAACAAAAGCAATGCTCTTTTCCCCTTCCTCCTATGCGGCGAACCCCGCTTGTGTTGGGGCTATCCCTCAGATTACCACAGTACTTGGAGAAAATCTAGAGTATGTGCCAAAATTCAAATATCTGGGTGTATGGCTCGATCACAAACTCTCCTTCTCTGAACATCTCGAAGAACTACAGAAGAAACTAAGACAAAGACTAGGACTATTCTACAGAATTAATTACTTCCTCACTAGGGATGCCAAGCAGCGGTTGGTTCAAGCCACGTTCCTTTCATTAATAGATTACGTGGACCTTCTCTATAGTCGTTGTACTGCCTCTGCCCTGGCTAAGTTGGACACCCTATACCACAGAGCAATCAGGTTCATAACGGGCCTTCCACTTTCCACACACCATTGCTCCTTTTACACTGCGGTGGGCTGGACTTCCCTTCATTATAGAAGAAATAGAAATGCCGCTTTATGGGCCTTCAGAGTGGTTACTAACAAGCTCCCTCTATACTTCTCTGATTGTATTCCCCCTGAGTGTGATTGGTGCCTATGCTCTAAGAAGCTATTCCCTAATTGCCTTGCAATTATCTAAGGTCAAATCTCATTTTGGCAGAGCTGCCGTAAGTTTCTTGTTGCCTTCCTTGTGGAACAATATGCAAAAAAACTTGAAGTTGTGCTGTCCTGTTAGCCTAAATGTTTTCAAGTCACTCTATGACCACTCCATGAAGGAATCCTGCAAATGTTTCCCACATCACTAGCTCACCTATTTTCCTGTTTCCCTCCTGCCCATCCTGCCTCCCACCCTGCCTCTTCCCCTGCCTCTCTCTCCCTACCAAAATACTGGCTTCTCTGCCTCTCTTTAGCCATGGCCAAGTTCCACTCCCTTCCCGGAAATATGCCAGTTAACTATTCCAAACCTGTCATTTCTTCCTCAGCTGGAATCCCTCTTCTTGCATTTCTCTCTCCTTTTAAGTGAACATTCCGGCTGTACCCAGTTATGATCCTATCTGTTGTAAAGGCCCTGTCACTCAAATGTTGATGTACATATGTATATTTTTCTTCTTTGTATAATATTGCATTTTGTTTTACCATGTTACTGTACTATGATTTTTGTATGACCAGGTCCATCTTGCAAATGAGCCCTGCTCAATGGTGCCTGCCTGGATAAATAAAGATTTTGATTGATTGATAATGCATTTGCTTTGCATATGGATGTTTTTTTATTTCATTTTATTTTATTGTAGTCTTTTGGTAACCAGGTAAGGCCCACTAGGCACAAGTGCCTGTTTTAAGGGGTGACCAGGGAGCACTGGGGAGGTTAAATGACTCACTCAGAGTCACATAGTATGCAAGTGAATGTTGTGGGAATCAATCCCAGATCTGCTGAATGTACCAAGCTCCTTCACAGCTCGTGACTAACCTCTAGGCTATATTGCCAACCCCTTGAAAAAGAAAAGTCAGTGTTACTGATGCAATATTTTGATTAATAATTATGAAGGTTAACATATTTTTTTTACATTTTTAACAAGTTATAAACAGTGTTCACCAAGATCATTGCATTTGCATAAACTCTTTTAAAGCCTTAGTAAAATGAGTACTGAGGACATTTATAATATGTGAAGCACTAAACCATGCAAGGGTCAATAAGAAATCCTGATGGTTGTGACAGATATATGTTCATGCTTATGGACTTCTAGTTGTATCACATTGACACCACTTTGCAGTTTTACCCAGCAATTGATGTATAATTTTAACAAAAAGAAAGTTTATTATATTTAAAATATGTATTACTCCAGTTGTTCAGAGCTAAGTTCTTAAAAAAAATGCACAATAGTGATCAGATGTTAAATAAACGTCAGTGTTATTTACATTTAAGCATAGCATTCTTAACAGTTCATGTACATTGTGAATCTTAACATTTTGCTAACAGGGAGTGTGTGAGGGAACTGAGGGTGGAAGAACCACTGGTGGAGAGTGACCACCGGTCAGTATGGTTCAAGTTGAATATGGATAAGGAAGGGGGCTATCCAGCACAAAGGTGCCGGACTTTAGAAATGCCAACTTCAAGAGGATAGATGAGGTGGTGTAGGGGTTCCTGGCCAGAATTCAACCTAATATGGACACGAACCAGAGGTGGAAGCTCACAAAGCTAGGGATAGTGGATGCAACCAAATCCTGCAGCAAGTAAAATGGCTAGGGCAAAGAAGCCTAGCTGGATAAGCAAAGGAGTCATGTACAGGGTAAGGAGGAAAAGAGCCGCCTTATAGGAGATACAAAAAAACTGGGAAGGGAGGAGGACAGGGAGGAGTACCTGAAGTAAGTGAAGGAGCCAAGGCATCCAGGGAACTCAGGTTGGTGCAGGGCATTAAAGAGGGCAAGAAGGACTTCTTCAGGTACATCATGGAGAAAAGGAGTTGTAGGGAACAGACAGTAAGGATTAAGAGGGAGGAGGGATGGGTGGAAAAGGGTGGTGAAAAGGCAAAAGCACTTACAGTAACTACTTCTGCTCAGTTTTTACTAAGGAGAAGGGGGGAGATACCCAAGGTGAGTGGGAGGGTAGGAACAGAGGGGGAGGGGTGATGGATGGGGTAATCAGAGAAAGTAGAATGTTGGAGGGGTTGAGGGTACTAAGGATAGACAAGTCACCAGGGCCAGATGGCATTCACCCCAGGGTACTGAAGGAGCTAGCAGAGGTTCTGGCAGGGCCCTTGGCAGGTCTATTTAATGCCTCACTGGACTCTGGATGCATACCTCAGGATTGGAGGATGGTTCACGTGGTTCCCCACCATAAGGGCGGCCCAAAGGATGAACCCAGGAAATATAGACCAGTGAGCCTCACATCCATCGTGGGAAAACTAATGGAGATAATCCTGAAGGAGAAGTTGGTGTCCCTGCTGCAGTCCAGTGGGTTACAGGACAGTAGACAGCATGGCTTTGTCATGGACAGATCCTACCAGACCAACCTGGTAGAATACTATGACTGAGTGACTAGGCAAATGGACAAGGGCAGGGATGGATGCGGTGGATGTCCTCGACCTGGACTTCAGTAAGGCATTCAATTCGGTGCCGCACAGGAGACTTGAAAGTAAACTAGAAGGCACAGGGGCAGGCGCAAAAATGGTGGGATGGGTGGTGAACTGGCTGCATAGAAGGCAGCAGAGAGTGGTGGTGGGAGGGGAACTCTCATCTCCAAGAGCAGAGATGAGCGGGATTCTGCAGGGCTTGGTGCTGGGCCAGTGTTATTTGGGATGTTTATTGCAGACATTTTGGGGGCATCACGAGCAAGATCAGTCTATTTGCAGATGACACAAAGAAAGAGGTGGTTAATGACCTGGTTGGGGGGGGGGGGTGGCAGGGTTTGCAGGAGGATCTGACAAAGCTGGAGACCTGACAGATACCTGGCAACTAGTGTTCAATACCAAGAAATGCAAAGTGCTGCATTTTGGAGCAAAGAATCTGAGGAGAAACTGCCAACTGAACTAAACAACCATGGATTAGAAGGAATATGGGAAAACCTAAAACATAAGATCAGTACGTGTATTCAACTCTGGGTCCCCTTTAGAGAGAAATATAATAAAAACCATAGGATCCCCCTGTGGTGGAACAGGAACATCAAAAGAAATTTAAGGAAAAAAAGAAAGCATACGCTAAGTACAAAAAACAACCGACTGAAGCAATTAAATTAGAATTTAAGAAAATAGTCAATAAGACCAAGAACTTGATAAGAAAAGCAAAAAAGAAGCTAGAATTACATCTTGCAAATACACATAAGGATAACAAAAAACAATTCTATAATTACATAGGTTCATTGAAAGGTAATAATGGTGGGGTTGGATGCCTTCTAACCAGTAAGGGCCTTATTTATTTATTTATTAAATTTTGATTACCGGGTAAGCCCTCTGAGCCCTGAAGGTCCCTTTTTCAGGGGTGACCTGGGATACAGTACAAAGACAGATTAATGGGTACAGCTTGTTGGGTAAAACAAGTTACAGAGATAGTACAATCCTAAGTAGGTAACAGTGAAGACAGTAACACAGAGGTAGCAGTATTACACATTTAAGTAATTAAGTCAGAGAACATATTCAGCATATGCACAGTGATTTTATGAGGCAAGACAAGCATGATAGGCTAAGTGGGAGAAAGTGGGAGAGGGGTAATATCATTTGTTGGATTGAGGGGGAAGACTACCCTATACCTTGACAGTGGCAAGTACTGGTCTCTGACATGTGAGCCTTGAGCCTAGTGTGAAAATTTGGCAGGAAGGGGGCTTCTTGCACTGACTGTACTTATAGATGATGAAACTGATATGGCTCAAGAATTAAATGAATAATTTACAAATATATATACACCAAAGGAAAAACAAAGCTTTGATAAGGAAACATATTGAATATTTTGTCCCTTTTATACCCTAGGAAATAACGGCTGTAATAAAACACATTAAACCTAATAGCTCTGCCGGTGCAGATGGAATGACCCCAAAGTTTATTAAAGAACTAACTAATCTCAACTACTTGGACTTCTCACATTTCTTTTTAACTCGTCTCTAAAAGAAGGCAAAACCATTCAGGAATGGAATACTGTGCTTGTCACATCTATTTATAAAGGTGGAAACAGGTAGGTGTTAAGTAACTACAGGCCAATAAGTCTGACCTCAGTCATTGGCAAATTGCTTCAAGGTTGATACAACATCAAATAATAAAATATATACAAGAAAATTGATTTTCTTTCATAACACAACATGGTTTCATCCCTGGAAAGTCATGTTTGACTAATCTTCTACATTTCTTTGATCCTGTTAGTGAAGCATTGGATAAGGGAATTCCTGTGGATGTTGTCTTTCTAGACTATGCCAAGGCATTTAATACAGTATCACACAAAATATAAATAGAGCATCTAATTAAATTAGAGATACACCCTAATACAACAAAATGGATTACATCCTGCCTTGACCAAAGACGGCAAAGAGTAATTATAAGAGGTCATGTGTCCCCCTGGGGACAGGTTACTAGTGGAGTGCCATAGGGATCTGTGCTGGGTCCCACCCTGTTTAATATATTAGTTTCTTCTATGCAGACATCAGTCTATACTTGGTTAAGCAAGTATGCTGATAACTATAGGATAGGTGGTATCATTTACGATAAACAATCAGCTGTAAACTTCCAGCAGACTTTAGCTACTTTGTCTAATTGGGCAAAAGTAAACTAAATTACATTTAATGTGGACAAGTGCAAAGTGATGCATCTAGGTCACAACAACCCCAAAACACACTATAAACTTAATAACATAACATTACAAGTTACAACCAATGAAAAAGATCTAGAAGTAAACATAAGTGATTGCAATTAGTTGACCATCCATGGCATTCCAGACCTTACATAATGGGTTTTAGCCAAACTGATAGGCTAGTGATGCACATGACCCTATGATCAAATTTCTTGGTATATCCAGGTCCCAGAAGCCCCTGTTCTCCAGTTCAAATTGTGCATCTGATCAGGCTACTAGCACTCCAGGAGTCCCTGTTGTTCTACATCTCCTTACTCTCTACTACTCGTGGACACTCTTCCTTTACTGCTCAGCTGCTATGGGTACCTACACTCCATTACTAAGTCTGCTCTCCTTCACCCTCTTGGTACATACCTCACACCAACTGGAGCACCTTTCCTCCACACTAGGCACCACATCCCCAGACTACCCCACAGTGACTCAGCCCTCCCCCACCCTCGACACACTCGTGACCCTCCAACACCCCCACCCTGCCAACACCCCCATTCTCTCTGCCCTCCAAGGCCCGACCTGAACCCAGCTCTCCCCTGCCATTCCCACCCTTCGCACTTTCTCTATCCAATGCACCCTGATTGTAAAGTCCTCAGCTGGGTGTCGACCCAACGGTCTCCATCGCCACTGGCCACTAACCAGAATAATTACACTGCTATTATTATTATCTGGTAACGTACACCCAAACCCAGGACCTATGGTTTCCAGCCCTTCTAAACCCTGAACTGCAACTGGCCTCTACTTTGCATCCTTTAACATTTGCAGTCTCCTAAAGAAATCTGATGCCCTCCAGTGCTAGGTCATTCAACATCAACCTGACATAATTGCACTGGTAGAGACTTGGCTCTCCAAATCCACCCCTGACTCCACTATCACCCTTCCTGTATATACCATCTGCAGGGAAGATTAGGTAGACAAACGCAGTGGTGGTTGTGCACTACTCATATGGGACTCCCTTAAAGGTCAGGCACTCCCAGCTCCTAAACTTGATTATGGAGCCCAAGCCCTCACCTTAAAAATCACACCTAAACCCGCCCAAGGCCCTCTCTTCCTCATGGTCTCCTACATACCCCCGAGGAATCAAAACCAAGCGGTTCAGTCCCTCATTGACTATCTCACATCTCTCCCTCACAAAGTGGAGCAAATCATCCTAGGTGATCTCAATGTTAACTGACTTGCCTCCTCTGCCTCCCATATAAGGGACTTCTTTGCTGCCCTGGATATGTCCCAGTTAGTCACCCAGCCCACCAGATTCAACCACTCTACTGGCACCAGCACTCTCCTAGATGTTATTATATCTAACTGCCCCTACAAAATCCAGGATGTCACTGTCCTCCCCGACTCTCTTAGCGATCACTCCCAAGTCCTCTGTCTCTGGTTATCCTCCACTCTGAAGCCAGTGTCCCAGGCCACTCTACGCCACTGTTTATGCTTCGACGGCCTCAGAAAATTAAAACAATACCCAGCCCAGCTAGACTGGTCCCCTGTCCAGCACACCCCTGACACTGACTTGGCTCTTGATCACTTCACGAATGCCTCCTGTAAGGCTTGTGACCTTTTTGCCCCCATCACCAGGATCCGCTCCAAAAAATGCAATGCCTCATGGATCACCCCACCCCTCCTCCAGATACTCAAAAACAGAGATAATCTCTGCCACACTGCTGTAGAATCTGGAAAGGCATCTGATAGACAGGCCTACAACACAGAATGCAATAAGTGCACTTGGGCCATTAGGTGGGCCAAGGCAGAGCACTAAAAGATCACCCTCGCTTCCACTTGGGGTTCAGCCCGGACCTTCTGGGATAATATGAAAGAGCTAAATGGGACATCCTGCCCCCCCGCCATCTCAGTTGTCCATCAATGGCACCCTCACCACAGATCCACTCCTCATAGCCGATTGCCTTAACACTGCCTTCTTTGACCTAAGCGCGGTCCTCCCCAGCAGCTTCTTTGACCCAATCCCCACCTCTCTCCCTCTGGTCCTGCATCACCCAGCATTCTACCTATGCACCCTATCCCCCCAAGAAGCCAGGCTGCACCTACTAAGAGCCTTAGGCAGCAATAACCCCAGCAGTGACCCCCTTGACTCCAGGATCCTCCGCATGGTCTTGGATGAAGTCCTAGTCCCCCTGACTGACCTTCTAAATTGGTCTGTATGCCTGGGTCAGTTCCCAAGTGCTTGGAAAACTGCTGAAATCACACCCATACATAAAGGTGAGGACCTGTCCACCCCCAACAATTACCGTCCGATCTCCTTCCTCCCCCACTCTCTAAAGCCCTTGAAAAAGTGGTGTTGATCCAGCTCTCAGAATACATAACCAAGTACGATATTATGTGCCCAGAGCAGTGCGGTTTCCACCCAGAACACTGTACAACCATGGGTCTCTTGGAATTCTCCCAACACCTGTATGCTGCTCTCAACTCTGGCAGCCCTGCAGGAGCAGTGTTCATTGACCTCTCCAAGGCCTTTGACACCGTCTGTCATCCCCTTCTACTCAACTCTCTCCACCAACTTGGCTTCTTTGGTGATCCCATTTCCTGGTTCTCTATCTACATCTCTGCTAGATCCCAGCATGCCAAGATCAGCGGCTCCCTCTCCAGCACTCTTCCTGTTCACTCCGTGGTCCCTCAGGGCTCCATCCTGGGTCCAATACTTTTTAGTCTCTACCTCAACACCCTCCCAGCTCATGTACTGGTAAAGTGCTCCTCTATGCCGACGATGCTGTCCTCGTTGCCTCTCATCCCAATCCCACCTCACTCCAATTATCCCTCCAGCAAGCTTACAAACAAGCCGAAAGGTGGTTCAGTGACCGCAGACTGGTCATTAACCTAAAGAAAACCAAATTAATGCTCTTCTCCCACCACCTAAATAAAGCTAAAAATACCTCCCTCTTGATTATCCCCAGCACTCTGCACCTGCTAGAGCAAGTGACCACATACAAGTACCTAGGCATCACGTTCAATACTGCCCTCTCCTTCCACACCCACATTAATGCCCTGTCAGCCACCATTAGCTCTCGGATTGGCCTGCTATACCAGCACAGGGGCTGCCTGCCTCAGATTGCCCTCAGGCTGGGCATCACCTCCTCCATCTCGTCCCTCGTGGACTATGGCTTGCCCATCTATGCCTCAGCTGACAACACTGCCCTCTCCAAAATCCAACTCTCCATCAATAAGGCCTGAAGGCTCCTGACTGGTGCCCCCAGCTGAACTCACACCTGCCTTCTCTATACTACCACCAATCTGCTCAACTTTGAGAAGTGACTGCTCTACTAGACCTGCCTTCTTGCTAAGAAATCATTGCTAGGAGTCTCACCCCCTCGGGAGGTCTCCACCTCCCTACAGCAGTCATCATCGTCCATCACCACCTGTAGCCCTATTAAAGCCACTTTCAAGGTGCCCAGAACCAAGACCTCTTTTGCCCAGAGATCTTTCCTCTACCAAGCCCCCACCTGGTTCAACTCCCTCCCTAGCTGCATCTCCAACTTGCCAAAAATTGGCTCCTTCAAAACAGCCCTGCGGAACCATATCTTTAATACCCGCTGTTGTCGGTGCAACTAACCTCCTGTTGTAACCTGTGGTACCCACCCGCATTGCTCCCTGGCTCAGCAATGTCCACTGGACAGCCTCTCCCTCCCACAGACCCACTCCTTCCCTACTAGGTCCAAACAGGGATGTAACCCGCTGTCTTCTCTGAGGACCTACTATATCCATGAGTGTAACTCACAGTTTTGTAACATTATGTAACCTAAGTAACATACAAACTACTACATTATGTGACCTAAGTGTATCTATGTTAAATGTTCCTTTTACTGCACCTGTAATGTTATCTTCGGTTTTAATCTGCACTGTAATAACTGTCTTGATGTCTGCTCCCCTGCGACGGGGTGCCTTTGTAAATGAGTCTCTGACTCAAAGGCTGTAAACCCAATTTGTAATGAATAAAAGAATAAAAAAAGGAAGGTAGGCCTACGTTTTTTATAAAATAAATGTATCTGTGTTGGTCAAATAGCCATATGTTGAACCTGCCTAAAGAGTTTAGGATGTTTTGTTCCCATTTTTGGTTAGCCCTAAGGAGAGAGATTTATAGCAGCTTTACTGGTTTCTCAGCAGACTGTGCCGCTGTATTTAAAAATGTAACAGAAGTGTTGATTTGGGCATGTTTTGATAATCAAGAACAGTGAAAATTATGGCAGCGTTATATGTGCTCAGTAGACTATACTGCTGTGTTTAAGAATGATTTTTGGTTTAAAAGTATTGATGGAAGCAGAATTTCCCTTGGATCAAGTCTAGCCAGGTGACAATGACTGTTCTTGGGCAATTGTGAGGTTCGCTGTGCAGTGCTGTAACCGCACTGTCACTTCTGCTGTGGGCTTCCATAATATATAAAGAATCATTTGTTTTTTTTGTTAAAACCACACCGTTGTCCAGTGAAGAGGGAACACTCAGGAGCACTCAGAGGAGGGAACAGGGCAGTACAGGTCTTAGCACGCAAGCACCACTTGGTGCCCCCCCCCTCGTTTTAACCTCTCCATTGCGACCGCTCTTGGCGACTGCCTCCTGGTCTCCCCATTCATTCCCTCACCTCCCGGCAATGTACCAGTCCTTTTTTGCCCTGCTCACCTCCTGATTCTATCCCAAACCCTGCAGCTCTATAGCGGGCATCCACGCAGTCTCTCATAGACCGCAGCCTACACGCTGGTGTCATCCTCACCCTCGGCTTGGAGGCTGGCGGTGGGGGTCTGAAATGAACAGCGCCTTCTCCCTTCTTACTTCAGGAGGAGGAGGCATCAGATAGGAACACAGTGAGAGAATTTCATGTTTTTCTTAGAAAGGGAGTCATTTGTTGCATTATAGCGAATAAGGGGCTTGAATGAGACTGGACCACAGCATCACAAGATTTCCACAGCTCTCTCCTCCCAAGTGGAGAACTGTGGCACTGTAAGTGGGGTGAATATTGCTCCATCTTGTATGAATTTGGGATGTTTTTTCTGGTCACTCCCAAAAGGCATGCACCTTACAGAGCAGCAGGCCTAGTTGAGCACACCCTCCCAAGCATCTTTCCCCTCCACCATGAAACACTATGGGGGTCCCTCTCTATAGTGACCACCTTAGTCACCTCCCATGGGTCCCTCTCTATAGCGACCCACCTTATCAATGCTTATGGGTCCCTCCCTACAGCAACCCATCTGGTCACCACCTATGGCTCACTCCATTCTATTGCTCTAGTGACCACTGATGCTAGTTTATGGGACCTATGGGCAATTTCTGGGCTGGGCTCTCTGCTAAATTATCTGACCAGTTATTCCAGTGACGTCATCAGTGAGCATCAATCCTATACACCATATGGTCCAGGGGGACAACATTCACAATTCACAGCGGTGCACTGCTGTCTGAGATGGTATGAGGGGAAGGGTACTGAGTAAGGGCCTATTGCACCCCATGTTTGATATATGGGGTGTGTCTATTGTAAGCAGATAGTGTAAGTAGGCACTATCTCTGGGGCATCCATTATGTTGGAGGCCCATTGTGACCCTTTCCTAATGCTCCCCCTCCTTTTTCCTCTTTCCACAGATGGTTAAAGCTAAGAAGTGCACATCATGCAGCGCTACCTTGATGCCCCACAATACGGGCCCACACTGCCCCACCTGGCTCCACGATGATGATGACCTGTCTCTGGAGCAATCTCCAGTCATGGGTTCCAACAATCCAGGGCCCAGTGGCTCTAACTGGATGGACCCAGGGGCTATTCTCCTTCAGAAACAGCAGGACACAGTGGCCATGATGGAAAGCCAACAGAACTTTATGTTGAAGATCATGGAAAGATTAGAGTCCCTGACACAGCACAAGGCTCCACTCACACCTAGACCACTGCCAGAACCAGAGAATCCAGGAGGGGCCACAGTGGACCATACGGACCCAATTGAACTGCCTCCTAATAATCTAGCCCCTGATTCAGGGGATGACATCAGAGACAAGGAACTACCAGACGAGGAGGAAGGGGCAGTATCCGATGACGGGGAGATGGAGCCACAGTCTGTGCCATCCCTCACATCTAAATTATGCTCATTCAACATGATCCCAGTCCTTATGAGGATAATTAAGGCCACCATGGAGTTTGAGGTCGAGGAGGGCAGAACAGAGTCAAAGCTTGACCCCATGATTCAGCAAAGGGTGTCCACCAAGGAGACCTTTCCCATGTGCCCAGCAATCAATTACATTTTCAAGAAGGAGTGGCAATCCACGGAACCTGGCAGAATGTCAGACAAGAGGAACTTGGACCGCATGCTTCTGGTCCAAGAGGACAAGGCCAGTGCTTGGTGCACAGCCCCCATGATTGATCCCAAGTTGTGGCACTCAGCAAAAAGACTGTGCTGCCATGCGGCACCATATCTTTAAAGGACCCCACAGATAAGAAGGTGGAGGATATGTTAAAAAAGCTATTTGAGATCGAAGGAACAGCTGCTATAGCATCCACTACTGCCATCTACACCGCACATGCCCAAATTTGCTGGCTTGAGGAACTCCTTGAGCAGGAAAACCCCAAGACCAGAGAGGCAGAATGCTTGGAGTGCACACTGGACACTGCTAAGTACTTGGTGGACATGGCGGTGGAGATTCTGAAACTGAACACCAGGGCCACGGCCCTCATGAACCACACCTGGAGAGAATTGGGGCTTAAGCTATGGGAGGCCGACAATGAATAGAAGACACTGTTGCATAACTTGCTGATGAAAGGCAAGCACATCTTCGGGGAGGGACTACAGGAATTTCTAAAACAGAAGGAGGAGGACAAGGACCTCCTCAAGAAAAAGAACAGACCCACCTACCTACCCTCTGGTAGATGGAGGTTTAGAGGGGGAAACAAATTTCAACAGACACGCAGGGGCAATCATTATCAGAACAATTCCTTTTGAGGCAGAGGAGCACAAGGAGGATTTTTCAATTCCTTCAATCAGGGTTACCATCCATCCTCCTTCAGAAGCCATGGCTCCAAGTTCAGAGGAAGAGGGAACAGTGGCAAGAAACAATGACTACATTCTCAGGTCTCTGCTCACGTGAGAGCTGTGCCCACCTGTGGCTAAGAGGTTAATGCTTTTCAAACAACAGTGGTACGACACAACCTCAGACAGGTGGGTTCTAGAGGTGGTGTTAAGAGGGTATTCCATACAGCTGTTCCAGTCTCCAGTCATACATAGGTTTATAAGTTCCCCCATCACCAAAAAAGAAGGCATCCACTCATCAGATCCAACAAATCCTACTGGATCTGATGCAGAACAGAGTTATCCAGATTGTTTCTCCTCACGAGCAGGAACAGGGAGTGTACTCCATGTTCTTCCTCATGTCCAAGAAAACAGGGGAACTTCATCCCATTTTGGATCTCAAGCACCTCAGTCAGCATGTGGTCACCCAGAGGTTCAAAATGGAGATACTAAAATTGACGCTCCACAGTATTCGGGTAGGCGACTGTCTCACCTCCATAGATCTGAAGGATGTGTACCTTCACATCCAAATCAGGCCAAAACACAGGCAATACCTCTGATTCCACATCCTAGGCCAGCATTTCCAATATCAGGCCCTGCCCTTCAGCCTTACCTCAGCACCAAGGGTGTTTTCCAAAGTGTCTGTAGTGCTGGTGGCCAGACTACGAGAACAGGGGGTGAATATTATTCCCTACTTGGATGACTGGCTGATCCAGGCCCGCTCCAGGGAGTGGTCACAAAGAGACACCCAGTTGGTGCTATGGGCACTCAAGGAGCATGGAAGTTTAGTGAACAAGGCCAAAAGCCACCTGGTACCCACCCAGCAGATAGAACACCTGGGGGCAGAAATCAACATGTCCCAAGGGTGGGCAAAGCCATCCCAGAAAAGGGTGGAAAACCTAATAACCTTAACTCATTGGCTGAAGGCCTGCCAATTGCTGACCATAGGCTAAATAACTCAGTTACTAGGTTGCATGGCATCTTGTATCAACCTGATTCCATGGACCAGGTGGCACATGAGACCGTTGCAGAATTATGTGCTGACACAGGGGTCTCCCAATGAGCAGAACCTGCAGGTCAGAATACCGTTACCACTCACAGTGAGACAGTCCCTAGTCTGGTAGACAGTGAGCTCAAACCTCACGCGAGGGGTCTCACTAGAGGCAACTTACAATGCCTCCATCGAGACGGACGTGAGTCTACTAGGTTGGGGAGTGTGTTTGGGTGCCCTATCTGCCCAAGGCCAGTTGACAGCCTCAGAAACCAGGTTGTCCATCAATGTGCTAGAAATGAGGGCAGTGTTCCATGCCCTCAGATCCTTCAGGTCATCCATTTCCGGTCAGTCGGTTTTGATCCGCTTTGACAATCAAGTCACGGTGGCCTACATTGCCAAACAAGGGGGCACCAGGAGCAGAGCTATGCAGCGAGAGGTGATGAGGGTACTGGACTGGGCCGAGACCAACCTTGTGCACATCGGCGCAGTCCATCTCATGGGCAAACTCAATGTATGAGCAGATTGGCTCAGTCAACAACAGGTGCACCCAGGGGAGTGGCACCTCCACCCCAACCTATTCCAGCTGATACAGGAGGCATGGGAACCCATATATATGGACCTCATGGCCACAGCAGAGAATGCACAGGTGAGCAAGTTCTTCTCGAGGTACAGGGAGCGTCACTCACAGGGAATTGATGACCTGTAACAGCCTTGGTCTCGGGATCGGGCGTATATCTTTCCTCCCATTCCCCTACTACCTCAAGTGCTATCCAAGATCCAGCAGTCTCAAAGAACCACTGTCCTGGTGGCACCTTATTGGCCATGGACAGCCTGGTTCTTGACTGTAATAGCCATGGCCCTGGACAAATGCAGATTGCCCTACCAATTGGACATGCTGACACAGGGACCCGTGGTCCACCCTGCTCCAGGGATGTTGAAACTTACAGCCTGGCTCCTGAGAGGAAGAGACTGCTGAGAGCCGGTTATCACAAGTCAGTCATCTCCAAGATGCTGCAGTCCAGATGGTCCTCCACCACCTCTACCTACAGTAGGCAGTGGTCGGTATTCACAAAGTGGTGCTGAGAAAAGGGTAAGGAACCTGAGTGAGCAGGCATGTCTACCATTCTTCTGTTCCTACAGCAGGGGGTAGATAAGGGGTTAGCCCACTCATCACTCAGGGTACAACTGTCTGCCATTGGACCAGCCATTGGGCTCATAGGCGGGCATAGCCCAGGGGCCCAACCAGATGCTATACGTTTCCTCAGAGCAGTAGAGGTACTGCAACCCAGGGTCAGGCCTTTAATCACCCCCTGGGATCTGTCATTAGTTTTGGAATCCCTCAGCACAGCCCCGTTCGAACCATTACATGAGGTAGATCTGTTCTGGGTGGGTCTCAAGACCTGGTTTCTCATGACCATCTGCTCCGCCTGGAGGATCAGCGAGCTGGAGGCCGTGTCATGCAGAGAACCCTACACCGTGTTTACACCACAAGGGGTACACTTACTCATGGTTCCAGCCTTCCAGCCAAAGGTTACATTGGCATTCCATAGAGAATAACCTATAGAATTGCCAGCCTTTTCAGGAAACTCACAGCTGGGTGACAAACGTATTCCCCATCACTTATATGTGTGGGCCACATTAGCCACATACATCACTAGAACACAACCTTTGCATAAGACAGAAAGACTATTCATTGTCACAAAAGGGCAGTGACAGGGTAGGGCAGCATCCAAGACTACCATCGCTGACTAGCTCAGGAGAACCATTCAGGAGGCCTACAAGGCAAAGCAACTCATGCCCCCAGAGGGTATTAAGGCTCATTCTACCAGAGCGGTGTCCACCTCTTGGGCAGAAAGGGCTAACATGTCTACAGAGGACATTTACAAAGCGCCAACCTGGACTTCCATACATACATTTGCCAGACACTATAGACTGGACCATTTATACAAGCTACAGTCCACCGTCACCACTCAGGTTCTCATGGCAGCCACTTCATCCTCTCACTCCTAGATCACTCTGCCTCCCCTCCCCAGGGTACAGTACTGCTACTTATCTACCCATTATGTAAGGTATGAAGTGCCATGGATGGTCAACCAATCACAATGGGTGTTTACTCACCTGGTAAAGGTGACTGTGTTGGTTGACATCCATGGCACCCCATGGCCCTCCCGGCAGAGCGATCAAAGTGACAAGGAAGATGCTTAAGCAGACAGAGTGAAATGCGGGGGGGATCTTCATAGATATCACTAAGGGCATCCAGGATGTCTGTCGTCGACCCTCTAGATGGTCATGTTTTAGATTGTATTAATAGGTAAATAAGAAGGCCACTCGGCCATGCGCAAATGATGTCTCAAAGTGTGTAATTGCTTCAAGTTTTCTGGTGGTATTACTAACCTTATTTTCAGCTATGGAAGATTTGAACTAGAGAACAGGGGCTTCTGGGACCTGGATATACCAAGAAATTTGATCCTAGGGTCATGTGCATCACTAACCTATCAGGTGGGCTAAAACCCATTATGTAAGGTCTGGAGTGCCATGGATGTCAACCAACACAATCACCTTTACCAGGTGAGTAAACACCCATTCTCTTACTTTTGATGTTCACAATAAAAATATGGTCAAAAAATGCCATAGAATGTTGGGGTGCATCTTTAAAAACATTAAAACCAGGGAACCCAAAGTTATCATTCCACTTTATTCAAGCTTCATTAGGCCCCATCTGGAATATTGTGCTCCTACTACAATAGCCAGAAAAACTATGATTGAAAAAGTACAAAGAAAAATGACAAAAAAAATAAGAAACATGCACAATATAAGCTATTGTGAGAGGCTAAGTAAATTAGGACTATACTCTATGGACTATAGGAAGATCATGGATGATCTGTGTCTCTCCTTTAAAGCTTCAAAAGATGATGCAATCCTGGAAACAATAGGGCTGGTTAGATATAAGGGTAACAAGACTACAAGATCCCATAGTTTAAAAATTAATCAATACAATAAACACGACATCTAAAAGGTGTAACTGGTTTACCCAAAGAGTACCGGTTATTTGGAACTGTCTTCCTGCCACTGTTGTTGAGAGTGCAATATTGATCTTTTTAAAAAAAGACTAAACTTATATATGGGTAATAAAAAGCAGTTTTTCCACCGTTAATATTAATGGTGGCAAGTGCAAACTGGGTCTACAACCTTCTGAACTCGAAATACTCAATGAATCGGGGGGAGTACAGTTAGCTGAGGCTGAGGAGGAGAAAGATCTGGGGGTGCTCATTATGGGAGCAATGAACAACTCAGCATTGTGTACGAAAGTAGCAGCAAAGGTCAACAAAATGCTGGGCTGTATCGAAGAGGTATAACCTCAAAGGGAGGAGGTAATTCTGCCATTGTATAAATTGCAAGTTAGACCTCACCTGGAGTACTGTGTGCAGTACTGGTACCCATACCTAAAGAGGGACATTAAATTACTGGAAGGGGTGTAGTGCAGAGCAACAAAGATGATCCAGGGTCTGGGGGACTTAACATATGAAAGTAGGCCGAGAGAGTTGAACATGTACTCACTGGAGGAGAGGAGGGACAGGGGGGATATGATCGAGACCTTCAAGTACATGAGAGGAATAAACAAGACTGGTACGAAGGGACTGTTCAAAGTAAGGGTGGGAAGGGACACTTGAGGTCATGATATGAGATTGGAGGGTGGAAGGTTCAGGTGGGAAATGAGAAGACACTTGTTTATGGAGAGGTGGTGGCAGAGTGGAACGTGCTACCAGCAGATGTGGTGGCCTGTAGAACAATGGGATCTTCAAGAGGGGCTGGGATAGGGCAAGAAGGAGGGACAAGGGAGGGTGTGGGGAGGGAGGGAAGCTGCAGAATAGGGCTGCTAGCTGCAAAATCGAGCAGTCTCGATGGACCAAAATGCCTTTTTCTGCTGGCAATTTTCGTATGTGCATATTTTTAAACATTTAAAACAAACTTTTGAACATTTATATTTTCAATTGAATAGCAATAAAACATGCTTCAATGTTGTTGACCATTGTCCGTCTTACTTTATGCATTCAAAATTGTTTCCCATTTGTATAGCACTAATGTCTCTCTAAGTAATTTGCCAGTGCATCTCTAATAGATGCAGCCTGCCTATTCTTGGCAGCAACTGACAGATCCTCAGGAGGGATACTGACACAGTCTGGCTGTTGAAAAGATGCATCATCATGAGCTTCTGGGATCCAGTTGGGCAGAAACTGTTCTGCCTTGTTCTCTCAAAAATGTTATGGAGAGTACAGCATGCACCAATTACATAGGGGATATTCTCTGAGCTGAATTCATTCCTCTTCAATAGGCACCTTCATGTCCCCTTCAGACCCTGAAAGTGCACTCCACAACCATTCTGGGTGTTCTCAGCCAATAATTGAAACTACGCTTTCTTTGGTCAGAGCACTCCAGATAAGGCTTCATGAACCATGGGAGGGGGAGGGTAAGCTGGGTCACCCAGTATAAAAACTGGCATACTTGTACCGTTAATGTTATGAGCCATACCTAGAAACAATTTGCCACTTCACCTTGTTATACAGGATGCTGTTTTTTAGCACACAGGCATCATGCACCTTCCCTAGAAACCAGACTTTAATGTCCACAAATCGGTATTTATGATCCACCAAGGCCTGCATCACATTTGACTAGTATGATGTGCAGTTAAAGTACTCTGTGGCATTTCCAAGCAGTGATATGATGGGAAAATGAGTACCATCACCCCCCCCCCACACACACACACACAGAGTTTGGGAATCCCCATTCTTTTTCAAATCAGGAAAGCATTTCAGGTACGTTTTTAATTGTTATTACTCTTGACAGTAGACCAAGCAAGCAAGCAAACTTTATTTATAAAGCGCTCAGTTCAATAGGCTCTGAGTGCTGTACAATGTATGAAACAATAAAACAAAATGAAACCACAGCACTGAACAACTAACAAAACAGCCACAATCTGAATTTAAACACTTTCAAAGTATAAAACTAATCTATAATAAATAAAACATGCTGAATAATACACATAATACAATAACATAATGCACAGATAAATAATTTAAAATCATATCCAGGTCTATAGGATAGGCCAAAAGCTTCTGTAAAGAGATGGGCCCTCCGGCCCCTTTTAAAGGCTTCCAGTGAGGGGTCTCCCTCAGAGATCAGGAAAGTGAGTTCCTGAGGGTCGAAGCAGCAACATTAAAGGCTCATTCACCTGAGGATTTTAAAGGTACCCTGGAAATCACTAGGAGGCCCACCTTAGAGGAGTGGCGAGGTTGGGAGGTCTGGTGAGGAGACAAAAGGTCTTGCAGGTATCTAGGGCTCAGTCCATGTAGGGCTCAATAGGTCAGCAGACCGACCTTGAAGGAGCTCCACCACCTCACTGGCAGCCAGTGCAGTTCACGTAGAACCAGAGTTATAAGACAAGATCTTAGAAGACCCATCAACAACCTTGCTGCAGTGTTCTGCACCAGCTGCAGGTGATGTAGAGCCCTCCATTTAGCCTCAGGTAAAGGGCTTTGCAACAATCATTTCTGGATGCACAGTAACAAAGGCATGTATCAGTGAGTGCAGGTTGCTGGGTGGGATAAAATGTTTGATCCAGGCAATATTCCGAGAAACCATTTCAGACAACAGATGACACCTGAGCCTCTGGCGTCAATTCACTGTCCAAAATAATGCCTAGATTCTTCACCTTTACTGAGGTGGTAAGAGAAGAAGAACCAAGCACTAGCCCATTCCCCCCCAACCTCAGTTTCTTGCTGGCAACCAGACTTGCTCACTAATACTTCCATCTTGTCTGGGTTGTGCCTCAGCCAGTTGGAGAACATCCATTCCTGCATCTCAGCCAAGCAGGAATTCAGGATGGAGACTGTGTCCTGTCTCCCAGGTGCAAATGACATATACAGCTGGGTATCATCTACATAGCAGTGAAAGCCCAACCTGTAACATCTAATGCTATCACCCTTGGGTAGTATATACACTGCAAATAACATTGGTGAGAGGATCAAACCCTAGGAAACTCCACAGGAGAGGGGCATCAGGTGGGAGGTATAAATTCTCAACACCACCATTTGCATCCTGCCTATAAGAAAGGACTCAAACCAGTTAATGACAGAACTGGCAAGTCAACAGAGCTCCTGCAGGTGATCCAACAACACCTCCATGGTGTCAAACTCTGAGGAGAGATCAAGGAGGATGAGAACTGACCATTCGCCTCAATCCCTCACCCTGAAGAGATCATTCTGCACTTTGACTAGTACTGTCTCCATACTGTGCTAAGAACAGAAGCCAGACTGGAGTGGCTTGTAGCTTTCACAGGAGTGAGATGTGCCTTGAGCTGAGTGGCCACAAGTTTCTTGATAACCTTCCCTTAAAAGGGAAGGTTAGTGATAGGTCTATAACTCATGAGATAATCGGGGTCCAGAGATGGTATCTTCAAAAGACATTTCACCAATACCTCATTAAGAGCAGTGTAGAACATCACCTTTGAGAGGGAGCACCAGGTTATCTCTTCAAACACTGGACCCAGAGACCTCACACATCTCATTAGGAGGTGTGTTGGGCCTGGGTCTACTGTAGTTCACAACATATAAACCAAAGCTTTGAGATTATCTCGCTAATCTCTTCCACCCCCATTGAGCTAAACTCGCTCCAGACATGAGAAGCTCTCTATTAGCTCCAGATCTGACCGCACATGCCCAATGGAACCCTGCTGGCAAGACATCTGCCCTGATGGAAGACACTTTGTCAGCAAAGTACAGAGCAAACTCAATGCATTTTGCAGCAGACAATGCTTTTACCGGCTGGAGACAGGAAGGGTGAACAAACCTGTCCACCATCCGGAAGAGCTGGTCTGGTCTGTTCCTTGCTGCAGCAATCTCCCTGGACAGGAACTCTGCTTTCTTATGGGAGATTGTCCTTTGATACTCTGTATAATAAGTTTCCAAAGCCAATCTTTCCCCCTCAGTGCTGGATCTCTGCCAGCAATGTTCCAACCTCTGACCCATGGTCTTCAACTTCCTATGTTCCCCCATCGAACCATGGCAACCTCAAGTGTGAAGGCCAGGGTCATACATGGACCGGTGCAATAGAATCAAGGGTTGGGGTGACAGCCTTGTTGTAGGCCATCACCACCTCCTCTGGTCCTGTGGCACAAGCATTCAGCACACTCGATAGGTCCAACTCCGCCATCAGTCCTTCTGGGGTCATGCCCTGTGAAAGGCTGAAGCGGACCATCTCCACAGAGGGAGGGCTCTCAGTGGTGGTGGTGGGGGGTCCCAAGTGAGAACTTCACTGTGCAATGATCCGGCCAAATGACTGGATCAATCTCGAGATTATTAATTTCGAATCCCAGTGAGAATACCAAGTCCAAAGTATGGCCATGAGTATGGGTCACGGAAGTAATGACTTGTGACAGAACCAGTGAGTCCATGATCTACAGGAAGTCATATCCAAAATGTGAGAGTGCATAGTCAACATAGGCATCAAAATCACCTAAAATCAGCAGTTTATGTGATTCCGACACCTGGTCGGTGACAAAATCCACTACTTCCATCAGGAAGTCCCCCAGCAACTGGGAGGCCAATTTATGAGAAGGACCCTGCAGCCTGCACCCGGCCCCCCTAGAATGGCCACACATACAAAAGATGAGGTAGACTACTGGGAGCACAGAGACGTTTAGGCTGGATCTAAAACAGATAGCCACTTTCCCTCCCCTGTGGTCCCTCCTCAGAGAGGACAAGGACGATGGCATGGTATACTTCAATAACTATTTCACTTACAGTGGATCTTCCAACCACATATAGGTGCTTGAGGGTTTTGTACTCTATATTTGTAGCCAGGCACCACAATGTTATGGCCGCTCTTTTGTCTGGCACTTCTTTTGTGTAGCTGTGTATCTATATGATAGATACATGGTGTAAGCACAAACATGTTGGAAGTCATCCTGCTCATTCTAACCGTGGCTATACATTGCTCATCACTGCTTCTGGAACAATGCACAATAGTATCTCTCCATGTGTTTGTTCTCTCATGCATCCATATATCTCTCTGCACTGTGCCTGTTAAATATGCACATGCAACTATGTTTTGAATCAGACACATTGTTTTCAGTAACTTCAGGCACATTGCTACATTCTCTGTGCTCTCCTATTCCTGAGGTCCTTCATGTGATCTCTTGATGTGTGACTGTTTCTTGCCACGTATCTGGCTGCTAGCAGAGCAACAGCACTATTCTCAATGTGCCCTGCTATGTTTAAATGATTGTTTACAAGGCAATGCCTGCAGAGTCAGGGGGGCTGTCTCTGACATGCGCACGTCATGCAAGTTGCAAAATTCATCATGCTAAGCAAGTGAACTCTGAGGAGGAACCGTGTTTGAGCATGGTTTCAGTTTAGTTATTGAAGGCACACATGTGGATGAGATTGCACTGAGCTGTAGCATGGTACACTTTCAGTGCGGATACACTAGCATGGTAAGGAAGGAAATGTTTTTAAAAACATTTTCCGACTTCCGGTGACGTCATGAGAGCGTGAGCAGCTTGGGTCACGGGGCTCCTCGTGGGATCCACTTTAAAACCTCATAAATCATACCAAACTTTAAAAAAAACAGCGCTGCTGAATATAACGGAGGTACATGATGCCAAAGAAGAGGGGGGCAGACAAAACAGTATCTTCTGGCCGTGTGGATCCCGGCGGATTGCAGCCAGAGGACTCGGACAGCGGAGACTCGCAGGCCTCGACGGCCTCCCGCCGTAGTACAGTGCAGACAGATCGGGTCCCCGACACAATCTTACAAAGACAGATGACCCAAATGTTGGCAGAAATTCGCGATTTCCGAAAGGAGATGCGATCCACAGTTCTGGGGCTGAGAACAGATTTCAGTAAATTATAAAAGAGGCAGGAGGGGGCCGAGGAACAATTGTCGATCACCGACCGGAGGGTAGATGAAACTGAGAGAGCCATCCTGCAGTTACACACAGGTTAATGCCCTGCAGCAACGGGCTGAAGACGCGGAATGTAGGAGCCACAAATAATATCCGCTTGTCGGGCTTCCGGAGGGTACTGAAACAACCGATTTCATTGCATTCATGCAGAGTTTATAAGAGAATCCTCACCCTACCTGAAGGCATAACCCTGGAAATGGAGCGAGTTCATCGTTCGTTGGGCCCAAAAGCCAACCACGGAGCTCAGACCACGAACTATCTAATAAAGTTCCTTCGTCACCAGGAAAAGAAGCACGTGCTCCACACTGCATGGAAGCAGGGTAAAGTAGTCTTCAGGAATAGCAGACTCTTTTAGACAATGATTTTGCCCCAGAAGTGATGTCGCGTAGGAAGGCGTATTTCCCAGTGATGAAAGCCCTTAAAGGGGCAGGAGTGCGATTTAGATCTCTGTACCCGGCGAAATTAATGATAAACTTTAAGGAGGGCCCAATGGTTTTCGATTCTGCAGCTGAGGCAATGAAGGAGCTCCAATCCAGGAAAATAGAGATCCCGAGGCAGAATGCAACCGGCAGAACCCCACTTGCAGCGAGGCTGGCCTAAAAAGTTTGGTCGGTGGAACAACGAGAGGCACGGAGGAAACAAGGGGCTGAGGCTATACAGACGGTGGTTAATGCACTAAGAGCTAACTCGCAGGAACTTTCAGAACCTGGTCTGGGCCCTAGTGGAGCGTCGACTTGAAGATCTGGCCACTGGACTTCGGTTTTAGCGGACTGATCCCCTCTGGTTTTGGGATTGGATGGACCCACTGGACATTAGAGTGATCGCCTGGTGATGCATCATATCCCCCCCTTTTTTTTTCTTTCTTTTCTTTCTCTCTCTCTCCTCGTCTGTCTCCGCTTTTCCCCTCTCTTTCTGTCCCCCCTTCTGGCTATGGTTTGGATCTGCAGAACAAATGTTTCGGGAGGAGAACTACCTTGATGTTGGGGTTTTTTTTTTTTGTTTTTTTTTTGGAATAAGAAAGACCGTTGTTAGGAATGGCATTGATGGAGCAACTGGCTACTGCTGCAAGCGAGGTGGGTGTACCTACTTTACTTAACCAACCGAGGATGTGTCAGAAATGGCTTGGAGGGGAAACGCCTGGAGGATAGGCCGCAGGCTGGGGGGAAGGGGGAGGAATTAGCTCTAAAAGCGGGGCGACCACATTGTAAAGGGAGACCAGGCCTCCTCGGATCGTCTTTAGGTGGGGACCTTCGGGTGAGGCAGAACTAATCAGTTTTTCTGCCTCAATGGGGTTTTGGTGGTATTTTGTTGGTTGCGGTAAAACGGCTGGGATCCCCAACCATTCGTGAGTGGTAATGTAGCAGCAATACTGGCTCCAAGGGCACTGAGATGCCTGGGTCTCTCTGTTGCTCCTCGAGATTGAACCGCAGTGCAAAGCTGTGCATTCCGGGCATGGGAGCAGGGGGGATTTGTTCGGGGGGGCGTTCTGACCCCAGCGGCTAGGGTGGGGGAGCACTAGAGTGTTCCACGGTGCACGCAAGCCGGTCACTCGGCATCACTTGGTTTTGGGAAGCCCCCCCCCTTTTTTTTTTCTCCGTCTCTTCCCCAAATGAATAGGCTGGGAATCAACCGGTCGTTCATGAGAGAGAGATAGAATCTCTGCGAGGAAGGTTGGGGAGGACCCCCCACCCCTCCTCTCTCTCGATTCCCACCCATACGGCAGTATAAATGCCTCCAGTACCTGGAGGAGACCTGATTTCACCCTTGATGTTAGTCTGAGGTTGGGTATTACTTTAGTCAGTGGGTGATAATGAGGTCAGAATTACCGTGTTCCATGGTAGTATGAGGAAGGAGAGGGTCATGGCCTTGTGGATCCCCACCGAACGGAAGGTTATTATCACACTGGACAGTGACTGAGGAGGTGGGGTATCATGCTGGAGTTTAGGGGGTCATAGAGGGGTGGCGGGAGAGGGAGGCGTTTGAGGAGGTCTGAAAAGTAGTCATAGGGTAGACGGACTGCCAGTCTCCAATCGATCTCACTGCACCCGTATGAAGGGTTGGCGTATATCACTGCGGCTGCTGTACCCCATATCTTTAGGACTGTCAGGGTGGAGCCAAACTGAGGAATATTCTGGTTCAGGTGTGGGGTGATGCCCAGTCCCTCCATCTGACTAACTCCTAAGCCTGGTTTGAACTGCTAAATCTTTGTAGTAATTTTGCAGTGGGATCGGATGGGGGGGTGACTTGCAAGCAGGCGGGCTGAAGAAGATCAAACTCCTAGATGTTTGTGGGGTGGCGGAAGGATACCGTGGGAGGGGAATGAGGGGGCAGTCCCACAACAAGGTTGGGTATTGGGATGGAGTCCCCTGAGAAGTTGCAACAGAGCTGAAACAGCTGTGCAGTTCACACAATTTTTTCCCGAGGTGGGGTTATAGCATATTGACCGGGATTAATACTCGATTTCAAAAGGCACTGTTCCTGAGGGGCTTTGGGCTTCCGTGGGGGCGTAGATGCAGAATGGGTAATCTGGAAGTGTTAGGATAACGTCTTCCAATTAAGAACTAAGATGCAATGTCTGGTAGTGTTAACCCCATAGCTGACCTGTTTTGTCTGATCTGGGGGATTGACATTGTATCGGTTCCACATGGGTCCCCTTCCGTTCTGCGTTTGGCCCCTGGATGTTCGCCCTCTCACCAGAGAGGGATCAGTGGGCGGATCAGCGTAACATTAACTCAAAACATGAGAGAGTTCTAGGCCCTGCCCTTATTCGGGGGTCGGGGGGGTCCGAGGACACATGATTGCGCAGGGAGACCTGTGCTGGCTGTGGTTTCCGAAGCCCCCATGGCTGGTCCACTGGGAAACCAGGAGGAGGGGTGGAGTTCCACTGAAACAAACACCGTTGAACTCGGTGGTCCTTATTTCCCCCCCATGCAAAGAATGTTTCTCCTGCAAAACTGGATCCCAGGGGAGCCCACAGCTCGACCCTCGTGGTTGCAGTCACCAAACCCAACTACCCTTTCCTCCTTGGGTACTAGATACCCAAGGTCCTCGGATAATAGAGGACCACATAGGTAGGACACTTGGATCCTACCAACGATCTGGGTATAGCCTGGATTGGTGGAAGTACCAATAGTTAAATATTGTTGCTATAGCCATGTTGGCTATGAGGTTTAGTATGTCTTCCGTGTTGAATGTTTGTACAAATTGTTATATTGTTTTATGTCTCTGTTCTGTCAACAGGTCATTGAACTTTCTCTGGTCATTAGAGTTGCGAAACATATGGGTTTTAAATGTGCCCTCCGGGGGTGTGGGGGTGTGGAAGGCCCAGCGTCCCTACCCTTGGTCATGATGCAGTCGTCAAAATTAAAGCTGCTCTCCTTAAATATAAATGGGTTGGCTTCTCCGATTAAAAGATCAAGAACATTGGCATACCTAAAAAGAACTAAATCGGACATAGTTTTTCTCCAGGGGACACATATGAGCCCATTGGAGCATGCCAAGCTTGCTAAATTAAGTAAGGGACAGGTTGTAGGCGCATCATACAGGGGGGGCAGAAGTAGAGGCATTGTTATTATTATTCCATCCCACACCCAATATCAACCAGAATGGTCCTGGTCAGATCCTGAGGGCCGCTTGATTATCTCACAAGGGAAGCTTAATGGTGAGGAAATCACCCTAGCAAATGTGTACCTGCCCCCGGGTATTACTGTTCCTCAGTTGAAGCCTCTATTGGATAAGGTGGTTAACTTTACTAAAGGTACGCTATTAATGTCTGGGGATTTTAATTTGTTGGTGGACCCGGACTTAGACTCCACAAAAGGGAGGCCGAGAGGTTAACTAGAACCAGAGTTTCTTCAAAAGTTTGTTTCGAGGTGGGTGGTGCGATATCTGGAGAAAGCTGCACCCACATACGAGAAATTACTCGTACTATTCTTCAGTACACCGCACATATTCCCGGATTGACTACGCCTTTACCCAAGTTGAAAAGATGCAGGCCGTATACGATGCTAAATTAGGGGTTATAAATATCTCAGATCACGCTCCTGTAATTACACAGCGGGATCTGGGTATTCAGCCTAAAAAAACACAGTGGAGACTGAACCCATTTCACTTGCGTTCCAAAGAATTTAGGGAATTTATTTCGGACAGGATCTTGGAGATCATGTCTGACAACCCCGCTTCGGACGTCAGTCCCTCGGTTTATTGGGACACAATAAAAGCGGTCCTAAGGGGGCATATAATTAAATATTTGGCTCAGAAAAAAACGACAACGTGGAGAACACAGAGCCAAACTTGAAGAAACACCCCACTTTCTACAACAAGCACATAAGCAGGGGGATAATTCCCTTCTCCTGCAAATACAGCACACCAAACAAGAGCTAGATAAACTCGCGATACAACAAACTGAAATTGCCCTAGCGTTTCTGAAGCAAAGATATTATGAAGTAGGACCAAGGGCTACTCGCTTACTCGCATACCAAATCCGTAAGCAAAGGAAAGCGGCAACAATAGTTAATATTAGACACCCAATAGGAGGACAGATCCTTACGAAGACACATGATGTAGCTGAAGCCTTCACGGCCTACTATAGGAAATTGTACACCCCAGAGTCCACCCCCTCTCCGGAGAGCATGGTAGCATACATTGAGTCTCTCTCCCTGCCTACCATGGCGGAACAGAGTAGGGAGGCTCTTATGCGGCCTATAACTGCCACCGAAATAGCACAAACTATAACTAATTCCAAATCTCAGAAAGCTCCAGGGCCAGACGGATATGGGCGGAGTCCTAAAAGGTTGCTGGACCATCAGTTCTCCCAACACTTTTGCGGGTCTTTAATTCAATACTTCAGGGCGATTCTCCCCCAGTATCCTGGTCCTATGCAACCATATCAGTAATCCTCAAGCCAGGGAAGAACCCACAGGAATGTGCATCATATAGACCAATTTCGGTACTAAATCAGGACTATAAATTGTTTATGAGCATTTTAGCTCACCGTATAGACCAAGTACTCCCCATGTTAATTCACAGGGACCAAACTGGTTTCGTGAAGGCTAGCACTACCACTGATAACATCCGGCTGCTCTCTACCTGGTTGACCAGATGAGTGATGCGGACACCAGCGGTGCTCATCAGTCTCGGCCTTGAGAAGGCTTTCGATAGAGTTGCATAGCCTTTCTTATACTCTATCTTGCATAGATTTGGTTTCCCCTCTGGTCTTATTAAGTCCTACAAAATATATTTCTTCACCCCAGGCTTGTGTAAGGATCAATGGGCATCACTCTGAATATTTTCAACTTAAAAGAGGCACCCGCCAGGGTTGCCTGTTATCCCCGTTGTTGTTTGCGGTTACCATAGAACCTTTAGCACAGCAGATCAGAGACCACCCTAACATACGGGGAATTTCTCTAGGGGAAATGGAACATCGAATCACCCTGTACGCTGATGATATTCTTTTATATCTACAAAACCCAGAGCAGTCTATTTTAACGGTACGTCAAATCCTAGACACCTACGGAACGTTATCAGGCTATAAGCTAAATTTGACTTAAACTGAATTGCTCACGTTCAGCTATTCACCTACACAAGTAATTATAAAGGCACTTCCCGGTAGGTGGAACCTAGAGAAACTTAAGTACCTGGGCGTATATATCCCTCGCGAATGAATACATTACTACAAACATAACTATTCCCCCTTTATGTCGCAACTGAAGCAGGACTTACAGTCCTGGTCAGTGATCCCACTGAGTTTATTGAAGCGGGTTGAGTTAGTTAGGATGGTAATTCTACCAGGGCATTATATTTGTTTCAAAACATCCCCTTAACGTGCCCCAAAAGTTCTTTAAAAGAAATTAACCGTGTACTACGGAACTTCATTTGGATGGGACAGAAACCCTGGGTATCCCTTAAAGTGATGTCGCTCCCACGAACGGATGGGGGCCTTGCACTTCCAGACTTTAAATATTACCAACAAGCAGTGACCATGCTGCATATTGTGGCAAGACAAAACAGAAAGTCACATCCACATTGGTTGGGAATAGAGGAAGTACTGATAAGTGATACAGACTACTTTCGGGCAGTGTACAGGGGAAACGACTTGCCTAACTATTAATCCCTGGCTAGCAGCGCAACTTCAAAAATGGAATGTAATAAAAAGATCCCATAAATTAACTCCTTACCTGCTGCTCCTGTGTCCGATTCGGCTGCTTCCAGACTTTCCTCCCAATGCACTAGATTCCGGATTTGATGCTTGGGATAGACTTGGTCTAAGATACTTAACACAAATAATGATGCAGGGAGTAATTTGGTCATTCGCAGAAATCCAGGCAAAATTCCATTTGCCACATGGAGATTTCTTTCGATATTTACAACTCCACCACTACATGGAGGGCCTGCCCCTATCCCTGCGAAACACAGTAAATTACTTAGCATCAATCCGGTGTCAAATCTCACTGAATAACTCGGAGAATCAGGAGCATCTGACATCTATATATTATCAGGCTTTGAATTCGCAGGGAGAATTAATTACTGAAAAGATACGCTTTCAATGGCAGGAGGAGTCTGGTTGCCAACTGACTACTTCGGATTGGCGGCTGGCGTGCCGATACTCCTCTAAGGTTACAAGCTCATATCGGTGGCGAGAGTTCTCATGGAAAGTCTTGTTAAGGTATTTTAGGTCCCCCAAGGTCACTAAACATTACTCGCAAAACAAATCTGCAGAGTGCTGGCGGAAATGTGGCGAGCAGGAGGCCAGTCTGACCCATATTTTCTGGACCTGCCCGGTGCTCTCTAACTTTTTACAACAGTTGGAGGTGCAGCTTCAACAATTTATTGATCCACATTTCCAGTTGACACCGGAGATATATTTGTTCCTTATATTTCCAAAGCCTTATCGGGGCCCGAATATAAGATATTTACTTTCACTGCTACTAACAGCAGCCAAAAAAGTAATAACTAAACAATGGCTAACAACAAACCCCTCCCTACTATCCGGGACTGGTGGGAAATCACCCGGCAAATCTACAACATGGAAAAAATGACATGTAACATAAATGAGCGCGGGGAGATTTTTACTACAAGATGGGTGCGGTGGCAACTATACTATATGCTGTTGGACCATGCATTTGTGCCATAAATTCTATAACTCAACAGAAACTCCTGAGTCTCAACCCAGACGGCGGGCTCCCCCCCCCCCGTGGGACCTGGGCCCGATGCACCCCCCACCCTCCCTCTTATCTAACACCATGGGTTTTCTGGAGCCCGAGTCACAAATGGAAGGGTGTGGTGGTCGCAGGAAGGAAGGTTTTGATGACCTGAAGAGTAACTAGTGCACACCTACCTGTTAATCTGGGATATATTTAGATTTCTATGTGAGAATCAATTGAGGAGGTTGTCTGTATTGGAGCAATGATATAACTGGAGATGTTGAGATATTAGACTGAGAAATTAATTGAACCCATAGAGATGTTTGTTATAATCGACCAGAGGCAGATGTATTGTATTGTAAAAATAACAACTGTAGCCCTATATGTATATAAGTTAAAATATGAAGAATAAAAAGAATAATAACAAAAAAAAAAAAAACATTTTCCAACATGCTTCATCAATGTGGACATGGCCTTAGAGAGCTACTTCTAATCAAAGAAATAAAAAACTGTTTTACTAAAGTTAAAAACAGAATGCTGTTGTGCAGTTCCATGGTACCTCACAAAGGCTGTGCCTGCAGTTCAGTGAGCTGGAACTACCACCAGCCACACCCCTTTCCTTAACTATTTAAACCAGCTTCCTCCAGCCTCATTTGGAAGCACTGTTTTTCTTTACAGCTGGGCTCTGTTGGGGCTCTGTCCCCCATTTGTCTGCTGCTTTCCCTTTGTGCTTTTGGGCTTTCTGTTTGGTATGTGCCTTCTGCTACTTTCTAGGTTAGTATTTTGTTTTGTTTCTTTACCTTTCCCAGCTGCATTTTGTGCTTCCTTCTTTTTCTTGGTCAGCTACTCCTGCTGCATTCCTGTCCTTCTGTAACTTCTGTGTTTCATTGTGTTTTGGTTTTGGTCTGCCTTCTAGTTTTCACAGTACAGTATGACTTGTCTATCTCTTTGTGCTGTTTTTGATTGTACCATTTAAAGAGCCAGCAATGCCTCAAAAAGAACTTTGAGAAACATAATATTTGGGCAGGAATCAGCTTATATTTCTCATTAGCTCTGTATTTCCTATCTCTATTATTTAATACTGAAGTCATACGCATGGAAGCAAGGTAGTTGTTCCATGAGGGTTCATTCGTTTCTATTGCTTCTTCCCAACCTGATGTCATAATACTCTGCTTATGACATCTCTGTTATTCCCATGGCAATAGACTGTGATGTCACAACAAAGCATTATGATTTAAAGTAGGGAATAAGCTACAGAAGCAGATTAACTCTGAAGGGATGTCTTGTTTTTGTGGGAATTTCTTCAATAATAAATAATGGAGATGAGAAAGCTATAAAAGATGTATGAAATACAAGCTGAATTATGAGAACATATTATGTTTTCCAAAGTTTTCCGAAAGGCATCAGCTGCTCTTTAAGGCTTCCCACTTTTTTGTTCATACCAGACCACTGTAAATCTTTTAGTTCAACTACATTCCCCAGTTGTTTTCATTTGACTTCCTAGCAAGGCAGCCACTCCCTTTTCAGTTCTGTTATTTTAATTAGTTTACTCAGTCTGCTGCAGCATTTGTCAACCTAGTTTTAGTGTGTTTACAGCTTCCAGCCCTCCCTGCTGAGACTGTCTTTTACCTCTCACTTTTGACCTTGATGAACTTTCAAATTTCAGTACCTTTCAGTCCCAGTATTTTTCATCAGTATCAGTCATTCCATTCAGTAGTCATTATTCCGTTAGAATCTTGCCCTCAGGGTTCTCCATGTGGGTAGACAGCTTTGGTCCCCTTGAAGTTCACATCTTGAGGGTGAGTCCCTTGTCTCAGGTGGGGGTTCTTCTCTGTAGGCTGCTTGTCTCCTGCAGTGCCTCGCAGCAGTCCCACCAAGTAGTAAGGTTCAGTGCTCCAGGGGAAGCTTTAGCCATGCAGACCTTTGGTTAGTGGCACCTCAAGATGTAATATTTATGATTTCAGCTGCCAGATGGTGGGGCCTTAAGCCCACAGTAGTTCCTTTAGCTGTGCACACCACATCAGCAGTACCTCTGAAAGCTATTCTCCCTGCATCTACATAAGGTCCGCCTACTCTCATGCCGTATCCCCTTCCTTTAGTTTCCATTCAAGGATAGGCCTCCTCACAGTCTCAAGGCTGGGTGATAGCCTTTTAGCAGTCGCAGCTCTCCTCATTTCATGCTTTGATGGGCGGGCCTCCTTCACGCGGAATTTACTTTAGCTTCAGAGATTGACATACAGTGCCCTGCAGCATTATTCTGTTAGAGGGATAGAGAGCGTGTCCCTCCAAAAGTTCCCCATTTTGAACCCCAAATTAGCAGTATGAGCTGTACACTAATAAGTTCTCATGCCAGGAGGGATGGTGGCCAAGGCTATGGGTCTCCACAGATTTCCTCTACATGTTTTTTTTTCTTTGCTGAGTGCTGAAAGCTATAACATAGTATATGGATTTAAGTATAGTATTTACCTGAATAGAACGTTTCCTCTGTGAGCTGGGGTTGCATGGTGGCTCTCTTACCCTTCCATCCTGCCATTCCTTCTCTCCTTATGGAAGTCATTCCTCTGTCTGCTATCATTCACCAGTTGCTGTCAGTCATTGCTCTAATCAGTCTCTCATCTGTTATCAGTTGTTACTTGTTGCTGGCAGTCAGTAATCACGCAGTCTGTGTTCACCACCTGCTGTGCAGTACTTGTGCGCTCCTTCCTAAGGTACCTTTAGCCTAAAGGAATTATGTTGTTATGGTATCGCTCCCCTCCTCAAGAAGGTTCTTTTGCCTTCTGGTGTCCCGACAGGGTGGTAGTCCCCCATGGGACAGAGAGTGCGAATGGCCAAAATATCCACATATAACAATCAAACACATTCATTCAACTACCTTCAGACTATCAACAAAGTTGCACAAGGACAACTGCTCACTACATTGCAGAACCCACTGAACACAAAGGTTGTACCTGCAATTCAATGGGTGGGAGCTACCAGCCACATTCCCTTTCTGAGCTATTTAGGCTGGCTTCCTCCAGCCTTATTTGGAAGCACTGTTTTTTTGCCCTACCATCCTCCCCTCTTCCTCCTCCAGCAGCGTGCCTTTCTCCTTGGAGCTCCTTCTTAAGGTACCTTTAGCCTAAAGGAACAATGTTCCTATGGCACCTCTAGGGGTGGAACCCTTCTCAAGAGGGTTTCTTTGTATTCTGGTACCCAAACAGGGTGGTAGTCCCCTATGGGACATACAGTACAAACAGCCAAAGTACCCATGTACTATATAACAGTCAAACACCACATTCATTCAGCTACCTTCAGACTATCAACAAAGTTACATAAGCACAACTCTTCACTAAGTTGTGTACGCCCATTGAACTTGTTTTATTACAATGAGAACTTGTACCACCTGCTGTTTTATTTTCACCCCCCCCACACACACACAGAACCCAGACCCTCCCCTAACACAAAATCTTCTGTTTCATCATTTTAAAAGACAAAAACATACCCATCACCTGGGTAGGTTTTCAGCAGCTAGGTAATGGGGAATGTCTGTTTTTTCTGTTTTGTTTTTTTGTTAAATAATTACAATTAAACCAAAGAATTAGCAGGAAGAATAAAAGGACAGCGTTTTAAATGTTTCCAGTCTGATACTATACAAAATAACATGGGCAACTATGCTCAGCTCGGCTTTGTTTCCATCTTGGGGTTCTGAAGACATCAGGAACCTTCCAATCCTTGTTCTCAAGGTCCCTATGATGCCATCAGGACCCTTGGATGGAAACAGCCTCCTTGTGTATGGTTGCTCATACATTATTTTCTATATTTTAAGGAATGCTTTGAGATTAGAGTCCTGCTGATGTGAATTGTAAATTTATTGCAGCAAATTAAAAAAATACTGTAAGAACCAAAATATACTTTAAAAACTAGGCTGGGTTATAATAAAAATAAAACAACATGCAGAAACTTGGGCACGTTCGCCCTAACTGCAAACGAATTGTGGAGGTTTTATTACACTTGTGGCTATCCTCTATTTAAAAATGATCATTTTAAAGTTAGTGGGCTGGATTCACAAAGCTTTCTGAAGATGCAAAAGCTTCCCTAAGTCCCCCAAACTGCCATAGCTATGGAAACAAAGGGGAATTTGCACTGGGTGCTATTCACAAAACCCTTCGCAGCTGCGGAAAAACAACACTAAGGACTGTGGAAAAAAGTGCAGCTGCAGAAGTCCCTGAGGAAAAAAAGGTGTGAGATAAGTAAGGCACAGCCCCTGAAAGGCTATTCACAACCATTTTTTTTCCGCAGCTGTGGAAAAAATGTTACACACAGAGGAATTAGGTGTAACTCTCCCTCAGCAAACTGCAATAGTGCTCCAGCAAGTGAAATCAATTAAGGTGGAGGTGAGACACAGGTAATAGCATCCCAGATAGTATAACAGTGGCTGCTGTAACAGCAACAAAAGCACACATTGCCATGATATGGCAACAGGCAACAACCACCAGACA
The DNA here is from genome assembly GCA_016271365.2 of Neoceratodus forsteri. Lineage (NCBI taxonomy): Eukaryota > Metazoa > Chordata > Ceratodontiformes > Ceratodontidae > Neoceratodus > Neoceratodus forsteri. The sequence continues at coordinate 1,124,327,981 of CM057453.1, read as the reverse complement.
CAGTGCAGCCCATGACGGAGCCCCACAGGCAGTAGAGCCTGGCCAGCCTGCAGTGAGTGCTACCCCTGCAGGCAACAGGAACACCCCAGGGAGGGAGGGAGGACCAGCAGTGACAGTTGGACACTGTGGTGCCATGGTATTGCTGGTACCTGTGGTGCTGCAGTGGTCCCAGTTGAGGGACTGGTTGCTGGTCTCTTTGTGGGTGCTTTCAGCTTCATTCTATGGCAGCCCTGTTAAAGTCTGCTGTTCCAGCTAATTAAGTTCACTGTTGCTGTGCCTTCTAAGCTATTTCTGCAGCTGCGGATCCGCAGCTGTGGATTTTCAGCATGTGCGCAATTTCCGCAGCTGCAGGATTTTACAAAATTCCGCACTTGTTCAAAATTTCTTTATGAATATCCCACAACTGTGTTTCCAAAGTGCTGCAGGCCTTTTTCCTGCAGCTGCGGAATTTTTGGCTTTCTTTGTGAATCCTGCCCAGTGTTTACTATGTTTTTCTCTGAATAGTGATAGCAACTAAAACATAGATGGTTTGCTGACAGAACTGGACTAATTTGACACACACACACACACGCACGCACGCACACACACACTGTATACATAGTGTATGTTTGAACTTATATTGGCTTTCATTAATTAACGAGTACACTATTATTTTTTTCATATTCCTTTCTTCCCTGGCTAGCTCAGGCATGGGCCACTCTTTTCCATCCCACACCACTCTCAATCAGTCATGCCTTCCCCCGTACTCAGCTTGATCCAGTGATCCCCCCCCAACTGCTTGATCCCATGGTGGGGCCAGGAAGGGGTGGGCTATCCTCCTCCCACCTGGACATTCATTATCCAGTGTGGATCAGTGGTCCAGGTGGTGCAGTGGGTCAGGATGGGTGGGCAAAACTTCATGTAGTCCAAGTCAGTCTTTCTTTTCTGTGTTCTTCATGGGTCACCTGCCACAGCAATACATGAGCATACGGGGTAGAGATGCATCCCCACCACAAAACTGCAGCCCCTCCCTTTTTGGCACTCAGATGTCAGTGCTACTCCTTGGTTTCCACAGGAGTGGCAGCCAGAGGCTGAGACAGCAGATCTCCCAACCACAGGAGAAGAGAGCAGTCCTCTGGATGTTCAGTCCTCTCCCCCCTGGCCAACCCTCAGCAACCTGAGTTCATTCCCAAACTCAGGTTGCCAGCATGGCAGGAGGTAAGGCACATAGTGTCTCACCTCTTCATGCCACTGGGCCAGTGATTACACTCATATTTGAGGCTATTTATTTATTTTGTAATTTACTTACTAGGGTAGCCCAGCTTAGATGCCACATCTTGTTTCCACAGTGGGGTCCTGCTTCTACCTATTTCTGCAGCTGGGTGTACTGGAGCACTGGGAGGTTAAGTGACCTGCCTAAGGTCACACAGTGAGTATTTGGCTATAGTGGGGTTCAGAGTTTGGAATCTTCTGTCTTTTAAGCAGGTGCTCTAACCTCTAGACCACCTTGCCTCCACAGAAGCAGGACTAAAAAAATATTTCTGCTTTAACAATTTTGTTTGCATTCACTTGTAATGGCTCTAGTCTCATGAAATGCCCTTAAACTGTTGTGCTAATTAGAACCATCTTTTAACAACAGTGCAGATGCACAGTAAACAACTGAAGAAGATGATTGGTTTCTTCTTTTATTTTTACTTTTTATTTTTCCTTCCTTTCCCAGGTGGGTCAGGCTCTCCTTCAATCTGTCTACAAGTCCTGGATCCAGTGCCTGCTGGATAGGTGCAAACCATTTAAATTCTACTCCCATCAGAATTCCACAGAATTTCAGAAATTCTGTCTAATTCACAGATTTCTGTCAAAAGCAAAATTCAAAAAGTGGATTTTTTTTCTAAATTACGGATTAGTAATTCATGGTTTACATAAACTCTGGAATAGAAATCAGTGGTTAAGATAAAGCGCAGATTCATTTTCAGCACACCATGGAATAATATTCTGTCCATTATATATTCCCACAGTGGGGTCCAGCTTCAACACATTCCTGCACCTGCTGTGCCTTCGGTTTGCAGGTCCCATACCCTACGAATGTGAGAGACCACTCTTACAACCATAACAGTGATCTTGGTGATGGTATTAACATACAGAATATTATTCCATGGGTTACATATAAATGATTTTTGGAATTCCAGGGAATGAAAAAGAAAATTCTGTTAAACAGTTTGAATGCAGAATAGCCATTCTGCAGGAATTCCACAGGCAGAATTCCATCTCCCACACAACTCTACTGCTGGAGTGATCCCCTTGTCCCCAGATTCCCTCTGCCCATTCTCTCATATAATGTCGAGACATATCCTCTGGGTGGGATCAACTTTCCTGACTAGAGAGGGGGCTGGGAGTAGGGGACCTAGAGGTCTAGTTACCCCAGCTGTATGGGGAGAGTGTAGTGGCATCATTCACCTGAGTCTTACTGTTGTTTCCACATATTTTTTCATAAGCCTATGTCTAAACCCCACCTCACGGGGGCAGGGCTTTACACAGTAGAACTTTCTGGCCAGTCAGAAGTTGACTAGAACCTACTTTTGGACGTGTGGTTTTGGTACTCCCATATCTGTTTAGAACTCACCTTTGTTGCTAAATCCAATGTCTAGCCATCTGAACTGATTTTATGGTTATAAAGTGAACTAACCTCCTTTTTATTATAGAGGAGGGGTAAAGGGGGAATAAAACAGCATAAAAACAATTTTTCTCAACAGTTGTCCCCCACACAGTCCCCGTACCACCCCGTGGGTGCACCTAGCCTTCCCCCATGGCGGTAAGGACTGTAACAGTTCGTTGCAGGGTGTACCTCACTGGGTTGCTGGTAGCTAACCAGATGACTCTAGATTGCTGCTCATTGGGGATACAGAGGGGACAACAGTTTTAAGTTTTAAGTCCAATTGGATTTCGAAATGAGTAAATCAATAATTTTTATAATCTTCTGTCTGAGCTTTTCCTGCAGATTACAGAGTCCTGCCCAGGACTTCACCCCCTTTATATCTAACTAAACTGGCTAACTTTTGAAACAAAGTCCTCGGGGCCACAGCCCAGAGGTACTCACAGTCTTTTTGAAGACATCAGGGGGTGCTGCTCAAGGGTAAGCCTTGGCAGTACCGTTCTGAAATCAGCAGGCAGTCTCTCTAGGAACAACAGCTGCTGGTGCAAAATTTTAAGCAGGTGCCGGATCCTTCACCCATGACAGGCCTTTCGCCTTTCATTGTCTTTGCCCCTCATGCCTTTTGTCACCTTTGCCCCTCGGACCTTTCACCGTCTTCACCCCTTGGGCTTTTTGCAGTCTTTTCCCCCAGAGATGGTGCTCCAGACCCCTCTAGAAGAGAGATCAGACACCCCACCCAGGTTGCAGATGAGGGATAGCCACCATCCCCAGAACTCTCAATCTGGCTAGGGTACCTGGCAGGCTTGTGATCACCTTGGACATCCGGCTGGATACACAGGTTCCACTGGAACATAAGCACAGCTGGGCTTCTTTGCAGTATCAAATTAGTCCTGTTAATCATTTTCCCAGCTGGGAAACAGTTTAGCAGTTTAAATATAAATTCACAGACTGAAACAAACTGCAGTACAGTTTAAATAAATTCCCCACTGGGGAAAAACAGGTGAGTAGACACTCTTCCTAGAAGTTTTGGGGCTCAGAGGGGTCTATCTGCACCACAAATAACTTCTGGCTCATGCAGCCCTCTAGACACACCACCTCTGCCTTCTCGGCTGGAACTCCTCCCAGATCCCAGAGCACAGCCCATTATATAACATCCCTTTTCTCCCCACCTGATTGGTCAGTCTTTTCCTGGGCTAGAGCAGGGTACCCTTTTTCCCCTTCCAAACAGCCACAGCGACAGGAAGAATTACTGTGGGCTGCCATGTTTATTTGCAATATGCTGCCTGCCTTTGGCAGCTTGTAACATTTATTATAAGCCAATTCAGGGGCTGTTAACAATATGCCCTGGCCCTGCTTGCCTAGAAGAGGCCAGAGAATTTACCAGATTGTTTGACAGGAGTCCCATTTGCCTGTCAGCGCTCCAGAAATAAGGGGTGCCTGTTTTGCACCCTTTAAGGCTGTGAATGTGCATGCACACCTCTCTGATTAGGCTTCTGGTCCCACTACCAATTTGGGGACTGTGAAATCTCCCAGTATTGCACCCGGAGGCATATAACACTAGATTCCCAGCTCCGCTGCCTGACCAGGAGCCAGGAATATCTTTATTTTATGGCTGCATGGCTGACAGTGTTTTTTTTGGGGGGGGCTGCAGCTCCTTTAAGGCCAGCTGTGCATGCACAGCTACTGTATGTGCACCCATGTTGTTTACCTCCCCATCTGGCCCTGAAATAACAACCAGACTAGGACAGCAGTCCTTCCTCTGACTCCTGGAGGTGCAAAAGTACACAGACCTTGGCCCTGATTCCAATATGGGGTTGAGGAACAGGACTATTCGGCAGCAGCTTCCACGAAGCATGGGGAGGGAGCCCAGGCCTGAATCCCACCAGGGGCTCCTTGAGAAGCCCTCCAGTCCCAAATCCAGCAGTCCAGGGGACCAGAGGCAGAAAACAGCAGATATGGGGCAATAGGGGCTGTAGCCCTAACAGGTAAGCCCTAAAAAGTGGTGGCTTACACATGTAAATGGCATAACCCCAACTCTCACACAACTGCACACAACCTCCATACTTCTCCCTAAGCGCCCAAAGTATAAAGAGACTGTGCTATCAAACCTGTAAAAATAACAAACATTTCCTGCAGTGAAGTGATCATGCTCAGTCTTCAGAGTCCTGCAACAGAATGAATGAATGATAATGTCCTCACCTATAGTAACTTCTGATTAGTTGATAACCTCATTTCTTTATCCCACCATCCTCCCCTCCTCTGCTGGGCACTTCTTTCCTTACGGTCATCTTCCTTATTCTACCTTAAACATAGGGGAATGTCATTCCTGTGGCACCCCTAGGGGTGGAATGGAACCATCTTCAAGCAGGTTTAGTGCCTTTACAGTATTCCCAAAAGGGTGGTAGTCCGAGGAATATGTACAGAGAGCGTAAACAGCCAATCTACGCTGAATAAGCATTACAGCTACCAACAGTTCAAGCTCAATGAACCAATATTACCAAGTATTCTCACAGTACTAAGCATCCTATTTCAAACTAACGAGCTTCTGTCTTACCAATTACTCAACTTACATTGCACAAGCACTCCATAACTACAGTAGTTTACCACTGAACCAGTGAACTGTGTGAATAATGTACTAACAAATTCCAGGCATGCCCCATTGTCTAGGAAACAATCTTCTCAGCTCCTTTCCAAAAGAATCTGCCAATTCTGCGACCTTCACTACTGCTTGAACAAATCAGAAATAGACTCCATCTCAGTGCATAATTTATTAAATCTCACCTCCCGGTCCCTGATGTCTAGTCTGCATGCTATGCACATAACATAATGTTGCTCACCAGAGTGGCATTATGTCACACATATAGCACTCAGACTAGAGACCAGGAGCCAGTAGAAGAGATATCTATCTATCTATCTATCTATCTATCTATCTATCTATCTATCTATCTATCTATCTATCTATCTATCTATCTTCCAATAGGACTGCCCCCCTTCCCCCCCTCTTTTAAGTAATAACTCTACTATGAACTACCCCTTTGCACCTTCGCAGGGCTAGTTGACGTCTGTGTTACTAGACAAATATGTGTACTAGACTAAAATTATGTCAGTCTGGGAACCTTCGGTTCGTACTGTCTTCTAAGCACTTTGACGTATGGATTCTGTGTTCACAAAACATTCCCCTGCATGTCTATAGTCCTTATATGACACCACTGCTTGTTTGTCCAAGTTATGTGTAATTACATTTCTTGTTGAGTCTATTTTGTTTCTCTTTCATGGAAACCCCTGTTTATATTTATATTGATTGTATCTGTACACTTTGATGGAATTGATGTTTCTGATGTGGAACCTCTGTAAACGAGCCTCTGGCTCAAAGGTCTTTCCAAATTATTGAATAAATAAAATCAATCTATCATTCATTCTATCTATCTATCTATCTATCTATCTATCTATCTATCTATCTATCTATCTATCTGATATGCCATGGCCCCAGGAGAAATATTGGTGATATTTTTCACCAGTGCAGTTTACCTTATGACATCACAAGTGGTGAAGTCACGAATGATGCCAAAGGTCTAACAGCACAAGTGAGAAATACTGCTGATATTTCTCCTGGGGTCATGGCAAATTTCATTTATCTAATGCTTTGGGGTAGAATATTCCATTTTTATAAAATGGGAAGGAAAAATCCAGCATGCTGATTGGCTAGTACCTGTGCGTTAGATCCGTCTAATGCACAGCTAAAAATAAGTGCAGACAATCTGAAAGCAGCCCAAAAATCACTAATAAATGAGCATTTAGAATGTTAAGAAATGTTAAGAATCTTAACGACCACCATTTTGTTTGTTTTGTTAAACTGAGTAAATCCCACTAAATTGTCAAAAATAGATCCACAGTGCCCTGATTTCCAGCAGAACACAATTATGGGCAACTTGTATTTTAACCCGCATTAGTGATCAGATTTAATTTAGCACCCACTCGCTTCTCGTTCAAATGCTCACAGCTGCTGCCCGCTCACACACTAGCTCACTGCTGGCCTCCCGTTCAACGAGTTTCTCTTGCAGTCCTAATACAGACAGAACCTCAATTGCTCTCTGGCACACTTCTTTTAGTGTGAAAGTTGTGAAACCTCCATTATTTTTACTTTTCTTCCTCTCAGATTACATACATCCGAGCAAAGTTGCGATCGCTTGCCAGCCCCCACCCCCTTCCACTGGTGGCGGGAGTCCGGACGTCCGTTGACTTGTCTGTGCCCCTTCATCTCTTTCAGATCTCAGCAACCCCCCCTCACCACTGCACACCCCTTTAATTTCAAGAGTGACCTCACATTTCTGACACTGAACAGAAAAGAGTAAGTAGGGCTCAGAATCCTACACAATAATTTCTCAGCTGCTGAAGATAATAACTTGGTTCAGTTGTTCTTAACATTTTAAAATCACTGTGCTTGCGGATTTCTCCTGCCAGCCCACCTGTCTGCTCACTCGATCTGCTGCTCATTCTTTGCCAGCATGCCTTCCTGCCAACTTGCTTACACCTTTCCTTTCCTCCAATCCGAATTAGACAAATCATGACTGGCAGAAGACTGTACCTAATAACCAGAGATTGTTTCTCTGTTAAAGACACAGCAGTAGAACATTAATCCTCCTGTTTTATGTGCAGTACCAGGAATTGATGTTTTCTCCTGTCTGCAGAGCCGCAGTTTCCTACAGTCTGTCAGCTGCTTGCTTGGTTATTCACTAAGGGCTTATGACTTTCAAATGTGCTTCTGCAGTAACCCCATAATTGCCAGTACATTTTTGAAAATTTTTAGTGTTTTTTTAATGGTTGTTGTAAAAGGATATAGGCGGAGGGACTATTTTATCTTAAAATGCACACAACATGTAACTTTATTTCATATTAAACCTCTGAATTTTGATTGTCACAGTTATGGAAAATACAGGTTCCCATTTTATAAGCGCAATAAGACACTCCAGGGGTGTGCATTAGTCATTTCTAATGCACGGTCAGGGGCTAAAAGCACTCGACCTGTGGCCTTGTGCCTTATTATGCCCCTGATCATGCGTTAGAAATGTCTAGTGCACACCCCTCATGTCTTATTGCTTACATGCCACACCTCCAAAAATGTGAAAAAAATGGACATTTTCTGCCATTTTTTTTTTGAAATTCACAGTTTATTTATTTTACAAACAAGCCAACAAACAAAGATCCAAATACAATCGTAACAAATAACCTCGAAGGCCAGTAAAACAGTAAAAAAAACAACAAACCCAAGAAAACACTAACAAAGACCCCACACCCACCCCCCCCAGGGGGGATGCCACCACCAACAGCCAATAGGCCTAAGTAAAGTAGTTAATGTCCAGGGATGGAGAGGAAGAGAGAGGGAGGAAAGCAGGGGAGGTGTCTGAATTGAATTTAATGATAATAATAATAATAGTAATAACTCAGAGGGGGAAGGAATATGAGGAACCCCGAGCAGGGTCCTAGTGGAGATACAAGGCATATAGTTTGCCCCATTTCTTGTGGAACGCTGACATGGCATGCCTGGAACTAGCAATCAGTCTTTCAATTTTAAAGCCTTGAGACATTTCCGCCACCCATTCCTGGTACGAGATTTCGGATTGATCCAACCAGTGGCAGAGCACTAATCTTTTAACAGCCATCGAGATTAGGGCCATGTGGTATTTCCTTTCACTAATCTTAATACTGGAATAAATTCCTAGTATACAGATTTCAGGTGTGAATAAATCCTTTAACCCCAATAGTGGATCCAAACTATTACAGATGTATCTCCACAGTGGAGCAACCTTCTCACAGGCCCAGAATACATGCATTATGTTACCCTGATCCTTTCCACATCTAGTACAAGTGGCAGAACTAGCTTTCCCAAATTTAACTAGTTTCACCGGAGTATAATACATGTTGTTAACTATGTAGAATTGTGTAAGCTTATTCCTGTCCAGAGAAAGAAATCTATGTAAGTCTGTCCACAACTGGCTCCAGGATAAAGGGGATTTAGCAATCAATGGTTCCCAAACCTTGGAGCCGGCTAAAACTTCAGGGGTTTTGCTGAGAAGAAGATGTGCATAGAGCTTGGCTATGGTGTGGGATTCATTTACCTGGGGTTTGAGCAGGTCGAGAAAGGATTGTAACTTAGAAGTGATCTTCACCAAACCAAAATTCTTGGCTATGAGGTGTCTCAGTTGGTATACCTTGAAGATACACTGTGGAGGGATATTAAATTTGGACATCAGGTCTCTGGAGGAACCAAGTGAGTCTTGAATATAGAAATCCTCCACAGTACCATTTGGTTCGGTAGCCAGGATGGGAGCAACCAGTGGGATTAGAGCTTAATGTTGGGGTAGAATTAATGGCTGGGCTGGGTCCTTAGAATTATGGATTCTAGCCGAGTGCAGTATTGATTGAAAACCTTAACTGAGGTTCCAATCACGGAATTGCCTATACGAGTTGGCAGAGCTGAGAGATTGCAATAAAAAATGGATTGAGGATCTATGTTGTGATCACTCAGAAGTTCGATCTCCAGCTGCAACCATTTGGGCCTGTAATGGTCGTTGGAGGGGGAAAGCCATTTGCCCATTTTTGTCAGGTGGCTGGCCCAATAATAGAGTTCAAAATTGGGTAGGCGAAGGCCCCCGTTAGTTTTAGGCACACATAGTTTGAAGAAGGATCTCCTCGGTTGTTTGCCTTTCCAAATAAATTTAGTTAAGGATGAGTGGACTCTTTGGAAGAAGGATTTAGGTAACCACATATTTAACAGGCTTAAAGGGTAAAAAATATGCGGAAGTATATTCATTTTAATTATGTTAATTCTCCTGCCTATAGATAAGGGAAGGCTCGTCCATCTGTTAAGGTCACTCTGAATCCTGTCTATCAGGTCGTCCAAATTAAGTTTCTCAAACTTGTTGTTATCAAGGGTTAGATAGATACCTAGATATTTTAGATAGTCGGGGGCCCATTTCATTCCGAAGTGGACTACGTCAGCCTGGAATACAAGTGGATTGAGCAGAAAGATTTCAGACTTGGACAGGTTCAATCTGTAGTTTGATACCTCGCCAAATTGTGTGACAATCTTTAATACCCCTTGGATAGATTTACACGGGTTCGTGAGGTGCAACAGGATGTCATCGGCAAATACCGATATGGTGAGTGATTGATGGCCGATAAGACATCCTGTAATGTCAGGTGAAGACTTGATGCGCACCAGTAGGGGTTCTAAATAAAGGTTGAATAAAATGGTGAAAGTGGGCAACCTTGACGGGTACCCGAGTATAGGGGAAATCTGGAGGAAAAAACCCCATTACAATAGACTTTCGCAGAGAGGGAGCTATAGATCGCCCTGATCCACTGAATAAATTGTGCGGAAAGCCCATCTTGTCTAAGGTAGCCCACAAAATTCCCACCTGGCGCGATCAAAGGCCTTTCGGCATCTAAGGCTACAAGAGCCGTGAGGGAGTTGGGATTCTACGGCATGAAAGATGTGTGCAGAGTCCTTATGTGGTCAGATGCAGATCTCCCTGGACAAAGCCCACCTGTTCCACGCTTAGAAGTGGTTGCCAAACTTGTTTAATTCGCAGTGAGAGGATTTTGGTCAGAATTTTGATATCGTAGTTAAGTAAAGAGATCGGTCTGTAGTCAGCCGGGTCTAAAGCCGATTTTTTTGGTTTGGGTATAAGAATTATGGTTGCTTCCAACAAGGAAGGGTCTAAGGGTCCGGAAGTGAGAATGTAATTAAAAATTTTAATAGTACGGGGGCTAATTCACTACAGAAGGACTTGTAAAAGTTTGAAGAAAACCCATCTGGGCCAGGAGCCTTATCCAAGGTGAGACCATGAATAGTACCTATAACTTCCTCCAAAGTGATAGGAGCTGATAGTGCTTCACAATGAGCAGTGTGAAGCCTAGGGAGAGGGGTGTTCTTGAGAAAATCTAATATATCTGAAAGTGGCGATGAAGGGGTTTTTGTCCCATAAAGGTCTCTGTAAAAATCTTCAAAGACCCTGGCAATGTCTCTCGGGTTAGTTTTGATGGATCCATCCCTGGCTCTAATGCCGGGAATCAATCTCGAACTCTCCACTTCTTTAAGTTTGAGAGCTAGAAGTCTACCTGGCTTCTCTCCTGATCAAGATATTTCGTTTTGGATTTCAGAATGATGTATTCTTTTCTCTCGAATTAGGTCCTCATATTAGTCTTTGAGCCTGTAGAGATTCTCCATAACCCCTTGAGTATGCAGGTGAGAGTTTCTCCTCGGCAGCTTTGATCTGAATAGCTAGGGAATTAATTTTTTCCACTCTCAATTTTTCCCATCTGGATGATTCTTTAATAAATTCACCTCTGAGGAAACATTTCAGTGAGCACGAAACTAAATCATATCTAGAGACCGAGCCTTGGTTAATCTCCAAGAAGGACGAAATCAAGGCTTTAAAAAGAGAAGTGATCTGCTCATCTTTTAAAATCTGGTTGTTGAGCTTCCAGGTGGTGTCTCGTTGTCCCGGAGGTCCTGGAGAAAGTTTGACCCATGTCATGGCATGGTCCGAGATGACAATAGGCTCAATGCCTGTGGAGGAAATATTGGCTAGAAGGTTGGTGCTCACTAAGATGTAGTCTATCCGTGACCATGAATTATGGGTTGGGGAATAGAAAGTATACGTCCTAGTGGAAGGATTCAGGAGTCTCCAGGGATCTTCCAAACCTAATAACGAAATCAAATCCGCTAGTGCTAACTGGGTGGATGGTGTGGTTCTGGTACAACTAACAGACCTATCTAGGGTCGGTGATGGTGCAACGTTCCAATCTCCACCCAAAACAAAATTAGATGGTAAGAAAATGCTCAATAGGTCAGCTAGACCCATCAAGAAATCGGGTCTCCACCAACAGGGCCATATATAGAACCTAATACAACTTCAGTGTTGTAAAGTGTTCCATGGACAAAAACATATCTACCATTTATATCCTGAACCTGTTTCTTCATCACGAGAGAACATTGCGTCTGATCAAAATAGCAACCCCTTTGCTGTTCGTAGTCTGACCTGATGCAAAAACCTGTGAAAAGCCTTTAAACCGTAGTAAATTGGTTTCAGTAACCTTGATATGGGTCTCTTGAAGGAAAAGAATGTCCACCCCTGTTAGTGAGCAGTTTAAAAGAATCTGACCCCTCTTAGATACTTCCCTTAACCCCCTCACATTCCAGGTGGCAAACTTAACCTGGTTTAACGCCATTGATACCAGTAGCCAAAAAAACCAGCACCCAGGTGAAAGCTTGGTATTGCCTAAAAAGCTGATTGACGGCGGCATCCTCCCCCCCCACCAGAATGAACAGCTTTGACCTTCCGAAAATCTATGTGTTGCAGGATAAAAGCGGTTACAAAAAACAGTAGAGTGAAACGTAATCTAGATAGACCAGATATCGTCGAAGTCTTAGAATAAAATGCAAGCAACACGGAAACACATTAATTACCCTACCAATCCCTATCCCTCCCATCTCCCCCACCCACACGAACACAGACAACTATATACAAACCACCCCATAATAAGTAGAATTGTAAACCCAAAGTACCTCATTTGATTTCAGGTCCCACCCCTCGATACCATGGCTTAGCCCAAGACACACTGGCTTCTTTGAGTAAAGCATAAACTAAGATGACTATTACCAGGTCTCTTAAAATCAGAGTTGAAACAGTTAAAACTAATAACAAAAAGTGGCCATGGTATCAGATCCCCAACCACAGTCGTGAGGCAAGTTCAAAAGCTTATTTCACCTCCCAGCCCCCCACCCACAGTGAATTAGGTAAACAACATCTCCAAGGTTACAGAAACATCTCCGAAGTGGTAACAGTATGGCATGACTAATATAAAACATTTACCCCCTCCCATACGTTAAACCAACAAAGGACCGGTATTATATTGAGCAGCAAAATCAATATACGATTGAAACTGGCAAGGTGGGGTCATTACCTGGAAGGGACCTCCGAGGTGGGCTGCTTAAAACATTCTCTTGAATGGGGTCTGGGCACTAGACCATAAGGGCTATGAGGAGGAAGTGCAAGTCGGAAGCTCCCGGGATGGACCCAAACGGTCAGAGCGCTAAAAGTTCCCCTGGAAACTCAAAACCGCACTCGCGTTCCAACCTTCTAAATGGAGCCAGCAAGCGTGGAGCCTCCAAGATTCAGGCCTAGCTGATTTTCCAGGCCTCGCGGCCTATCTCAGCCCCCACTAACCAGCAGCCCCAGATCGGACAGTGCCCGCCAGGCCCAGGTAAGCCACGCCAAGACCTAGCTTCCCACAGCTGCAGGAGAGGCCCAAGGGATATTTAAAGATATCTAAGTTGAAAGTTAAACAAACTACATACACCCCAAAGTCTGATTAGGCAGATCAGTCCCTTGAATAAGTTTGGGAGCTTCTTGGACAAATCTTCTAGCGCGTGGTCCGAGTCTTTGTAGGCTTGCCCAGCTACCGTTCAGGAGACCAAGAATTTCGCTGGATAAACCATCCTGAATCTAATATCAGCTGCGATTAATTTTTCACAATTGGATGGTAGGCTGTTCTCTCTTCCTGACTTCAAGCGGTAGATCTTGCGTGATTCTCAATTTGACATGGTTCCATTGTATAGAGTCCAGTTCTTTAATTTTTGTTAGGACATGTTGGCTCGAGGTAACTAAGAATTTGATGATGAGTGGTCTGGGAGGAGAGCTCGGAGGAGGTTTGGGTTTCAGCGACCTGTGGGTTCTTTCGATATGATAAGACTGATTTATCGGAGAGGTCCAACAACTTTAGTTAGGAATTGCTGAACAAACCTAATGGTGTCGTTCCTTCTTCAGCTTCGGTAGCCCCAAGATGAGGGCGTTGTTCCTCCTGCTCCTTCCCTCAAGATCCTCTGTTTTGGCCTGTAATTTTAGTATCTGTTGTTTTAATTTACAATTTCTGGTTCAGCTTTATTTCTCCAACGATCGAGTGAGGTGACGTTGGTTTCAGGTTCCCACTTGCCTTGATAAATCTGAGAAGTCCTTTCTTATGGTTTTGATCTCGCTTGATATTTCTTGCAGGGTTTCTCTGAATGGTGCCATTTCTTGAAGAAAACGATCCTCTGTTAATAAGGTATTTGAAGTTGCAGGAGATGTTTGCTTTGAAGAATGTGTTGAGTTAGCATTCCTAGCCTTTTTAGGTGCCTTTTCAGGCATTGTTGGTGGAGTATGTTTCACACTGGCTTTGTTTTTCATGTCAGCCTCCATCATTGCCAATCGCTGTACTATCTTAAAAGCGCCCTAAAAATCAGCCCAAAGAAACTAGAAGTAATCAGAAAGCCTTTAGGGTCGCTAGGAATTAGAAAGATGTCGGATTTTCAGTAGAAAATAGTAATTTTGATAGGTGGAGGACGGGAGCTCAGGAGAGAGCTGCTTTCAGTCACACTGCATCACGTGACTCTTTCTGCCATTTTTTGCGGCGTATAAAAAATCTAAAAGGTATCTATAAATGAAACACCACTCACTTTGTAGATATTTTTTTACTGAACCTTTGTTCCCAAAGTACCATTCTATTATTTTTCATTTTAACGTTATTTGCATTTGTTTGTTGCACAAAGTGAAAACAATTTAATTTTCTGCTGTTTTTTGATAATTACAAAAAAACTAAAAGGTATCTATAAATGAAACACCACTCATTTTGTAGATATTTTTGTGCTGAATAAATTTTGTGCTCACAGTACTATGCTATTTTTTTGTTTTAAGCTTATTTGCATTTGTTTGCCAAAAAGATTAAAACAAAATTCTGCTATTTTTTTGCTAATTATAAAAACACTAAAAGGTATCTATAAATGAAACACCACTCATTTTGTAGATATTTTTGTGCTGAACAAATTTCATACTCACAGTACCATGCTATCATTTTTGTTTGAAAGTTATTTGCATTTGAATATGTTAGTACTGCTACTGAGGCTGAACATTCTAAATGAGAATATTCAAAAGCTACAGTTGCTATGTTTACATACAGTGGGAATCAATTATGTAAGCAATAATACCCAACAGGGTGGGCAGTATTGTGTTATACCAGACTGCCCAGGGGCGTGATGAGGCCCATCACCACAGACAGAGGGCCTTATAGCCCTTGGAAGGTCTGGTATAGCACAATACCACCCACCCTGGAGGGTATTATTGTGCTTAGAAAATGGTCTAATTGTGACACTTTTATGTACTACAAAAAAATTAAAATAGAAAAAATAAGAAAGTTACTACAAACCACTTTAAAGTGGTATTCTTGATAAAGTAATCCCTCTACTGGCATGCCTGCCAGTAGAGGGCACTGCAGTGCATTACCAGTTGCTTTCCTTTTCAGTTTTGATCTAATTCACTGCTATGTGTTTACCCCAACCCACCATTCTTGAACCATGACCTCCTTCCCCTGATTCAATGGTGGTCCATTTTGTTTGTTTATGTTGAATTTAGTTTGATTGGGAGACCACACCACACTGCACTATGTTCAGGAATGGAGTTGGACTGCAGGGAGATGGCAGCTCAGAGGACTGGGCATGGAACTACTGTGACTGTGGTTCAGTACGCAGATAAGATTTCTGTTGGAAAAAAAAAGATTCTGATGGGCTGACATGGGGTGGGGGTGGGGGTTGAGCTGGGAAGAAAGTTACCAATGTCACTGCTCACTGCAAAATAACCACAGCTACAGTTAGGAATGTCCCTCTCTCATCCTGCCATCTTGCTTGCTGACAGAAATTTTTAAACTAAGGTGTTAAAAATAGTTTCACTTTTGAGTGGGGGACGAGCATTTGCACTGTTTTGGGGTGTTATTGTAGCTGGGTAGTGGTACAGAGCAGGGTTAAATTCATGAAAGCTGTGTAATAGGGCAGCTGAATCATCTGGGGGACTCATGCTGACCACATGGAGACAGCCACAATATGAAGCTGCCGATGAAGTACAGAAGGTATTACTTCCAAAAATAGTCAAGCACTCACCACCAAATGTAATAAAAGACGCTGCTCTCTGAGAATGTATTTAAAAGCCCAGAAATGTATTCAGAGTGCCACACACAATACAGAGAACAGCACCTTTTATTACATTTGGTGGTGAGTGCTTGACTATTTTTGGAAGTAATATGATTGTTGTGTCTGTAGCACCTCCAACTGAGTGTGTTTACTCTGTTTTTTGGACATTCTACTTTGGTTTTGAGAATGCACAGGTTCTGGCGGTCAGAAATTTCTTTCACCAGGTAAAACCAATTTTTTGAGACGTTTTTATGCTTTATTTCTGAGACATATACATTATTAGCCCCAGAGTGCCATGGAATATATTTTTATATATACCTTTTTGGAATAAGGTATTGTGTGTGGCACTCTGAATAAATTTCTGGGCATTTAAATACATTCTCAGAGAGCAGCATATTTTATTACATTTGGTGGTGAGTGCTTGACTATTTTTAGAAGTAATGTGACTGCTGTGTCTGTAGCACCTCCAACCGAGTGTGTTGACTCTGTTTTTTGGACATTCTACAGAAGGTATATTTATGTGGTACCAGAAAAAGTTACCTTATTAGGTAAATATTGA
This sequence comes from Neoceratodus forsteri, assembly GCA_016271365.2. Lineage (NCBI taxonomy): Eukaryota > Metazoa > Chordata > Ceratodontiformes > Ceratodontidae > Neoceratodus > Neoceratodus forsteri. The sequence continues at coordinate 1,124,311,790 of CM057453.1, read as the reverse complement.
CTTATCTCTGTGTTTTAAGCTGATTAGGTGTTCCGTTTCAACAGGGGTATAAGTTCAAAAATGTATGGATTGTGACTATCAGGTGAGAAGTGGTTACAGGACTTTGGCAGGTTCCGCTCCCCATACATCGAGATGCACTGCTGGCTTGCAGTGGACAATTTATCGTCCAGTTTTGAGGGACCATGGGATGATACAGGCTACAGTATGTCACCTTTAAACACTTTGCTGTCATTCAGTGCTTTCCCTTTTTTGTATTGTGTGCTTGTCTTGTCTGTGGAGGGTTTTGCTATGCGGGATGAGGGGGGCAGGGGTGCACTGTGACTTTTTCTGTAAATCTCTGTTACCAGGGAAAAAAAGTGGTGGCGATGGCATTTGAAAATTGCTTGTGCCCATCAATATTGGTGATACAGTCCTTGTCATGGGCACTTTTAAAAGCCAGGCTCTGTTGTCTGCTAGACGCACACCTTGCTAGGGCTATCAGCCAATCAGAGCATGGCATTTTTTCAGACCATTTTCTAATTTATAATACACTTCTACACTAAGCTTCTGAGGTCTTAGATTTGGATTATTTACTAAAAGAAATAGACTGTAGTGCTGTTGTAACGACTTCATCTGACTTTGAATTTGGTGCCGCGGCATTAATGCCATGCGGTTTACATGAGACTGTTGATTTGAATCCCGCCAGAGCTGTAAATGACTTTAATCAAGATCTTGAAATTTTGGAAAGTTTATTAAAAGAAAATGATGCAACTTTGATAGAGACAGAAGATTCTGTTATTATTGATACTGGATTTGACTTTAATTTAAGAAAGAAAACATTTTTTCGTCCAACTTCACAGTTTTGCCCAAAAATCTTTAATAGTGTTATTATTGCATACGAAAAAGTAGTGACTAAAAAGGTTTTTGATGCATTACGAGATGCTGGTCCACCAAAGAGATTTAATTTGAGTTTAAAAGAACGAAAAGCCCTTGATAATATCCGTAGTGAAAATACTATAGTTTTAAAACCTGCAGATAAGGGGGGTAATATTGTCATTATGGATAAAGAGATGTATGCTAGGATGGTACTGGACCTTTTGTCTGATGTTGATAATTAAAAAATTCTCCCGGGTAACCCGACACATGACTATAAGAAAAGTTTAAATGCATTTTTGAGACAAGCTGTAGTTGAGAATTTTATTTCAGAAGCAGAATTTGGCTTTCTCTGGGAAGAATTTCCAGTTGTACCGAGTTTTTTATGCACTGCCAAAAGTGCATAAGAATAGGGAAACACCGCCTGGACGTCCTATAGTTGCAGGCATTAATTCCTTGACGCAGAATTTAGGGAAATTTGTGGACTTTTTCTTGCAACCATTCGTTTCCAACCTACCTTCATATATTCAAGATAGTACTGATTTATTGAGGAAATTAAAAGAAATGGAATGGAATGAGGGTTTTGGTTGGTTGGGAATAGATGTGGAATCCTTGTATACTAGTATACGGCATGATGATGGCATTACTGCTGTAAGGGAATTTCTTTTTACATATGAAAAAGACTTGCCAAGGGGAATTTCTAATGGATTCTTTAAGTTTTATTCTTACACATAATTATTTTGAGTTTGCAGGCACTTATTATTTACAACAACAGGGTACTGCTATGGGAGCCTCCATGGCTCCTAGCTATGCTAATTTATTTTTGGGGAGCTGGGAAAAGCAATATGTTTATGATGTCAACAGGAATCCTTTCTCAGACAACATTATTAAATGGTATCGTTTTATTGATGATATTTTATGTGTCTGGAAAGGAAATGAAATGGAAGCTCTTATGTTTATTGATTATTTAAATAAGAATGAGTTGAATTTGAGATTTACTCACACCTTTAGCTATGAAAATATTAATTTTTTGGATTTAAATCTCTCAAGTGAGATGATTGGAAATACCTTTGGCATTTTGTCAAGAACTTTTAGGAAAGATACTGCCACGAATTCCCTGTTACATGCGGCAAGTGCACATCCACCAAAATTGATAAAATCTATACCATTTAGCCAACTTTTACGTATTAAAAGAAATTGCAGTAGTGACACAGATTTTGAAATTCAGTCAGAGGAGTTACTATGTAGGTTTTTGGAAAGAGGCTATGACAGAAACTTACTTTTTGAAACTCGGGGAAAAAGTGAGAAAGATGGATAGAAATGTAATTCTTGAAAAAAGGAATAATTTCATCCAATCTGAAATTTGTACTTTTGTTACTGAGTATAATCATGTGTCGGGTCGTATAGGCAATATCATACACCAATATTGGCCAATTTTACTAGGAGATGATTTGGTAGGACAAGCAGTGGGTCAGAAACCTCGGGTGGCATTTTCTAGGGCTTCGAATATTAGAGACAAGGTGGTGCATAGTAGAGAGTGTAAACATAGTGATCCTGAATCAACCTCTTGGATACCTAAAAGAACAAATGGATTTTTTACCTGTAAAAGATGTAACATCTGCAAATATGGTGTGACTGGTAAAATATTTCAACATCCTTTAAAACAAAATTTTAAAGTAGATGTGAGAGAGCTGATCACATGTGATACATCATATGTGGTTTATATGTTATGGTGCCCATGTGATCTTATATATATTGGCAAAACTGTGAGACCTTTGAAACAGAGAATACAGGAACATGTTAGATCTGTTCTCAACAAGCGGCAGGATACACCTGTTAGTATGCACTTTGCGGTACATCATAATTCAAATTTGAGTGCCTTAAAATTTATGGGCTTGGAACATGTTCCAATCCTACCGTTTGGTGGGGACAGATCTAACAAACTATTAAAGAAGGAATGCATGTGGATATTTAAAATAGACACTATTAGACCTAATGGACTTAATGAGAAATGGGATATAAAACCATTCCTCTTAGATTAAAATTAATCTTTCTGGATAAAATGAATGGAGAGAATTAAGTAGTGGTATTACATTTTGCCTTTGGTAGCTTTTTGCTGTAACGTTATTACTAGTGCTAAATTGTTAAATAATTTTCTTTTGCCTTTCATTTTTCGTTGCAGTATTATTTTAAGCAAACCTTGATTTGTAGCACTAAAACTACTTTGAAAAGAAAACTTTTTTATAAATGCCTATGTTGTAAAACATTGTTAAATTATTGGTAACATGTCTCTTTAAATGTTGCTAAGCTAGTTCATTAATGATTAATCATTTGAGCATTTATAAGTGCTGTGAATAATGGTTTGGGTACCCCCTTTGAAGACTCGTGGGAGTTGAGGCGCTAGGGGTGTTTTGTTTGTTACAACACTCAGTTTATTGCACCAGATGTTATACTTTTGTTAGTGAAGATAAATAAATGTGTGATTTTTGTAACGTATAAAAGTGTCTTCACTAAGTAATTCATTTTTATCTGGTGCTTTTCGCTTTTGCGCTCCCGTTTGTGGATTTCATGTTTGTGGGGCTGGCTACCCCTAGGTGAGCTGCATGGTTGCTATAGGAGTTCTGTTAGCGGTGTCATTCTGGATTGGATCTAATTTATAATAACTGGGGGGTATTTTCTCCCATAGGGAAATCTGGTTATAATTCGCAGTTATAACCCACCAGGTTTTCCATGTTCTGTGCATGTGCAAACTGCCACCGGACTGACTCTCTCCACATCTCACCAGCTATGCCACCAGATGGCAGAAAATGGAACTGGATACACTGGCTGACTAGGGTAAATAAATAGAAGAGAGGGACAAAATTACACTACCAATTATTTCTGCTTCATGCTGCAATGCAGGACCTAGGGACCTGGAAGCAGTCCCAGCTCTGCCTTCCTGGTCCACCTTGCTGGCCGTTAGACTTGCCTGCATCCAACTCCAGTTCACAACTTCAGATCTCTCAGGTTATCACAGCCATGGGAATACTTTCCACAATTAATTTGAGACAGATAAAGCCTCACAGATAACAAAACCAAAAAAAAAGGTAAAAGGTAAAAGCAAAACATTCAGTACTGCTGCAGCTCTCCAAGCAACATGAGATAGAAAAAGGATTGTGGAGGGGGGGGTTAATGATCACAAACTTCTCTTGTGATGGGATTTTAAACACCAGCATCAATGCTGCTTTACTATTATAAATAGCAGCACTATGTACTGGCCACACTTTTTTTTTTATAATTTAAATAATGCAGGTGAGAAAACACTCCCCCAGCAATTATAAAAAAAATAATACATGGGGGAGTGCAAAACTCAAATTTAATGCACACCCTCATGGTTTATGTAGCATTCCACACCTCAGATGTGCATTAAACACTCGTCATGCACCCCCCCATGTATTATTCTATATATAATAACTGATTTCCATTTTTTCCCATAGAGAAAGCTGGCTGTAATTTTGTCATAACTAGCTGGACTTATTAACAAACACGCACCAGTTTTCTTTATGGAGGAACATGAGCCACTCTTCCATCAGAAACAAATGCTTGTGACTCAGAAGTATAGTCTCCCTCATCTTCGGTACCACCAGTCGCTCTGTCAGTTCCATGCTACACGGTGAAGTAACCTGAGGAAAAAAACAAGAAAAAAAATCATATAAGGCAAAAAAATAAAATGGGGGAAAGAAATGGAAGCTAGGTTTTCAAAAACTCAATTCAGCTGTCAGAGAGCAAAACTGAAAGTGACGACTCTTTCAAAACTACTCACATTATAAAAATTGACATCGTAGTGGTGAAAAAATGGAAACCAGATATTATGCATAATAAAGGATGGGTAGGTAGTCAAAACTCAGATTTTACACACCCCCTTGGTGTGGGATGCCTTAATAAACCCCTCAAGCTTTGCTCTCGGGGTTTATGTGTCATCCCACACCTCGGTGGGGGGGTGTATGTAAAAGCCTCATTATAACCACCTACCCTATAAGGTTGATTAATAAGGTGATTATGAAGAAAAAGGGGTGTTTGGTTAAAATTAAATATGTAGAGTATATAGGAGTGAATGAGAAAGGGGATTGGTTATTTGGGGATATTTCCCTGCCGCCTGTGTTAGGGGTTAAAATAAAATGGGAAACAATTTTTCTTTTGCTATAGAATGACTCAGGCTTTTAGAATACTAACTTGGAATGTGAAGGGAACCAGAGATAGGATTAAGCTCAAACAAATTGTAAATTATTTAAATTAAAAAAAAGTTGACTGCGTCTTGCTACAGGCAATGCATTTTGGGAAAAAAGATGTGGTGTACTTTTCTAACCTCTTCAAAGCAGTGGGTATTTTTACTTCATTTTCAGGTAATGCAAGAGGGGCTGCTATTTTTATTAAAAGACACTTAAACCCCAAAATTGAATGTTCTGGGGTGGATATTGAGGGTCGTTGGGTAAACGCAAAAATTACTGTAGGGCAATTTGCATTTTTTTAATTAATATATTTGCTCCAAATTAGGAAAAGCTGTTTTTTTTTTACTAATATTTTTTTACAAGCCACAGCTTCAGACATTCTGGTGATAATAGGGGCGACTTTAATGTAGCACTGACTCAGTTGGACAGGATGTTTTCAGTCCCAGAACGTAAAGTAAGATGGGTACAGCTTAAAAAATAACTATGCTAAGGATTTAGCTTTGCTGGATCCTTTCCCTACTTTGTATCAAGATTTAAAGACATTTTCTTTTTTTCTAATGTTCATAATGGCTTGTCAAGGATCGATTATTTTCTTATATCAGGATCTCTTTTGCAATTTGTAGTGTTCATAATATATAACGCTATTTTGATCTCAGACCATGCTTCATGTTATATGGAGCTAGATTTGTTAAAAAATGTACATTTAGGACCAAGGAGTTGGAGAGTTAATAATATGTTATTGCAGGATTTCCAGTTTGGAGCCTTTTTGAGAAAAGAAATTGGGCTTTTCTCACAACATAACCCCCCCTAATAGTTGTTCTTGGGTTGGCATTTGGGAGACCTTTAAGGCTTATTTGAGAGGTTCTATTATAAGTTATGAAAGTATGGTCAAAACTAAGAATCAACGATACTTGGATCAATTGGAACAAGAATTAACTTGTATTGAGGAAAGTTATGCAGAATTAGGAACTGATGAAATTAAAATAGAAATAATGTTTCTAAAAGAAAAATTGGGAAAGATCAGCCGGGAAAAGGCAGAGAAACAGATGTATAGATCAGGGGCAAAATACTATTTTTGTGCAGATACACCATCTAAATTACTGGCATATCAATTAAAAATACAGGATGATAAGAATAGAATTGATTTTCTTACTTTGGAGGGTGAGGGGGAAAAAGATTTTTGACACTAACCAGATTAATGAGGAATTTCAAAAATTCTATAAAGATTTGTATAAAGAAGAAGGCCTGATGGATAATTTTGAAATCGAAGATTATATAAAAGGGATTGACTTGCCTCGGATAGTGGAGTCAGATAGAGAAGGTCTGAATATGGAAATATCAATGGCAGAGATTAAGAATGTCATAATTAATATGTAAATGATAAAACTCCAGGACCAGATGGGTATTCTTTGGAATTTTATAAACATTTTCGGGAAGATCTTGCTCCTTTATTATTTAATTTGTTTAGGAATTTTCAGACATACAAGGATTTTCCACCAACTTTCAATCACGCGTCTATTATTTTGCTTTTGAAGAGGGATAAACCCCCAGGATTATGTGGTTCTTATAGACCTATTTCATTGTTGAACAATGACTGCAAGATTTCTGTTAAAATTTTGGCTAATAGGTTGGCGTGTGTTATTCCAAAAATTGTCCATTCAGATCAAAGTGGGTTTGTGAATGGTAGGAGACCAAATCATAGTGTAAGATGGGCAATTAACTTATTAGATCAAGCATTGGATACAAGATTGGCTGTTCTTTCCCTTGATGCCAAAAAAGCTTTTGATAAGGTGAGGTGGCAATTTGTGTTTTGTTTATTAAAGAGCTTCGGCATCAAGGGAAACTTTTTGGAATGGATAAAATTGATTTACCACTCTCCCTTGGCCTCAATTAAGACAAATCAGAACTGTTCATGTTATTTTGAGTTAGAACGGGGCACTAGGCAGGGGAGTCCTTTGTCACCCTTGCTTTTTGCTTTATTTATAGAACCATTGGCTGTGTTGGTGAGGAAAGGCCCTCAGGTCAGGGGATTTGAGGTAGGAGGAAAGGTACATAAAATTTTGCAGATGACATTTTGTTGTTCTTGACTGACCCAGCCAAAGATTTTGATCATTTATTAGAAATATTTGCAAATTAGAGTAGGTTTTCTGGATATAAAATTAATTGGGGTAAGACAGAGGCTGTGGTGAATTTACATGAAAGTGAACTACCTAGAGATCATTTGTTATACACTTATCATAAGCCATATATGAAGTATCTGGGGGGTTTATGTTTCTTCAGATATAAATATATTATATAAAAAAATGTTTATACTGGTACTTAAAAAAATTGAACAAGGTCTTATAAGATGGCAAAATCTTCCATTAGTGTTGATTGGGTGGGTTAACATTGTCAAGATGGACATTCTGCCAAGGGTGTTGCTCTTGCTTCAGATGGTTCCTATTATTATCTCTAAAGTATTTCTTGATACTTTAAATAGGGCAATTAATAATTTTTTATGGAAACAAAATACACCAAGAATTGCCTTTAAAAAACTACTATTAACAAAGGAAAAGGGGGGTGGTTGGCTCTGCCTAATTTTGAATATTATTATTTGGTGACTCAGTTGGAGTGTTTGGGATATTGGGCCCAGGATAGGAAGAAGATGCCAGCATGTTTTCAGACTGAGGCAGAGAGAGAGTCCGGTTTTTGTGTCTGCTACATAGTTTAGGGGCTAATATAAATAAGGCTAACTTTTCTCTGTACTCTAAGGTTCTTCACTCTACTAAAGCTGCGAACTGGGCTTGGAATTTGGCTAGGAGATTGTTGGGGGAAAATGATAAATTAATTTATAAGACACCTCTTGTTAACAATCATCATTTCCCCCCATCTATTGGTAGGGGATTAATACAAAAAGAATTGGCAGAAAAAAGTTTGTGCTCACTGCAGGATTTTTTTATTGAAGACAGATTATCCTCTTTTGATGAGTTAAGAGATAGGTATGACTTATCTGATGGAGCATTTTTTGCATACCTTCAGGTAAGGAACTTTATATGTAAGAATAATCAGAAATCATTAATGGTTGCCAAGGGGGGATTGGAGTTCTTTTTTGATAATTTGTATTCTTTAAACCACTTAATTGGTGAAAAATATAGGTACTTGAGGGAAAAGGGTAGATCAGCATATGTGGGTAGACTTAAGCAAAGCTAGGAAAAATAAAGGGGGCAATCTATTTCAGATACCAGGTGGGACTCTTTAGTTAATTCAGAAGATCTTCCATTTAAGAACAACAGGTAAAAACAAATTTATATAAATATATTACATAGAATGTATTTGACACTGGTGAGGTTAAATAAAATAAGTGTTAATAATTTGGAATTATGTATAAGATGTGGGGAGGTTAGAAGTACATTGGATCATATGTTGGTATCCTGTCTCAAGCTGGAATCATTTTGGCAAAAAATATTTGGGCTATTTGGAAAATTTGTTGGGCGGGATTTTCCATTTGATCTAGGAATTGTGTTGTTTGGACCAGGAGGATATGGGGTGTATTTGGGGGATGTTATGGAATTATACTTAATGGGTTTGTTGTTGGCAAAGAAGCTTATATTGATACATTGGAAAGATACATCTTCGCCATCTTTTGTAGAGTGGGTCCAGGGAATGATAGATTTACATAGAGTTGAAGAAATGCATTATAAAATGGAAAATCAATTTGGGTTGTATCTTAGGAGCTGGCTCCCATTCATGAGTTTTAGATCAAACTTAAATTAAAGTAGTATAGATACTAAATAGGGACACAGGCGGCAGGGAGGATTTTTGATAAGGATGAGATGGGGAGTCCCAGAATGTTAAGATGATAATTGTGATAACCATATTCTCTGAATCATTCACTTAAATGAAAACAAAAAAAAATAACCACCTACCCATCCATTATCCTCTTTATAATGTATGGAAAGCCCTTGATGTTATCTGAATTCCAACTGTTTACAATGTTGTTAAGGTATCGTTGTGCTGTCAAAATGTTGTTAACCCCTCTTGACTACATCACAATGATATCATAACAATGGGAACAGATCTGCACATGTGTGGCTTTGAACTAGCAGCTCAACAAATGGCCACGGTGGTGAAAACTGGCCCTAATGGAAAGCGGTGCTATGGGGAAAAGAAAAAGTAAAGACATACTTTGTTTAACTGGTGCCCAGTTGAATTTTTAGCTGTTTTTGCCCATACATTATAAAACATAATGACTGGATTTTGGTTAATAACCATGCTAAAATCACCTCTTGTGTTTGCCAGGACAACAATAAACCTCTTGAGCTGCCCTCTTGAGGTTTACTATATTGTCCTGGCAACCACTCAAGATGATTACAGCATGGTTATTAACCAAAACCCAGTCATTATCCTCTATGTAATCAATTCACTTCATTCAGATTGTAATCCTTTTTGGTTTACATGCTGTTGGATTGATGAGAATGAACTGAACTGATTACAAGGTGACCGATTCCCATTACATGTAAACACACAGAAATTGAAGATTTTGAATCTGGCTGCATTCCTTCTGCTGCAGATTTAAAAGTAAGTATAGCAGAATCAGTTCACAATCAGGTTTACATGCACAAGGTAACTGGGTTCAAAACAATCAAAGCATTTGAATCACTGCAATTGAATACAGTTCAGAATGAAACAGGAACCTAACTCAGAATGAGTTTACGTGAGCTTCCCATTGAGTAATGCAGCATTTATTCCACTGAAATTGGAGTTTTAACCTGATTCCAGTGTGCATGTAAACAAGGAGTATATTGGGACCTAGAGTGAGAATAAGAACCTAGAGTGAGAATATAGAGGATTGTGAAAACAATACACAACAAGGCAGTTTTATGATTGAGAGGTTTCTGTGGTAACCTGAGACCTTGAGAGTGCAACTTGAGAGGTCCATTACCACGGAAACCTTGAGGTCAAAAAATTGCCTTGTTTGTGTATGAGTGCCTCATACACAATCTTCAATAGAGCATGGGCACTCATTATTGAGCCATAGCATCCCCCAAATAACTTTACACTGCCTTACTGTCGTGCGTTGTTTCCAGCGCCGGTAACTTCAGTGTCAAGTCTCACCACTGCGGCCCCTTCAATGGGCATGCTCAACAACATTCGATGTTTTTGTGCTGCACTAGTGCAGCTCAACAATGCTGTTCTAAGCATGGATTTCCATGCAAAACAGCATTCTACCATACACTATATTTTGATATTCTCACTCTAGTTCTGGAGGGTGTAAATATATTACAAATATGTGACCATAAATATCCTCACAAGTGTTGGATAGATAGATAGATAGATAGATAGACAGACAGATAGATAGATAGACAGACAGTACAAAGTTGTTTATTGATCAGCTTAAACCATTACAATATTCTAAAAACATAATACAAAAGCACAAACATTTCCTTAAAGTAAAGAAAATCAGATTTCATACAAATATTAAAGTAGATAGATAGATAGACAGACAGACAGACAGACAGAGTAGATATAAGGGATACGATATGGTATTCCTGTACCAGAAATATTGTTGATATTTTTTGTTCAAGTACCAATTGATCTGATAACATGGCAACACCACAAGGGATGTCATCGGGTCAATTGGCATAGAACAAAAAATATCGACAATATTTCCAGTAGTGGGTAGCATATTCCATTTATGCCATACCTCAAAAAAAAAATGAAAAAAAAATCTAATTTCTTGCCATTTTTTTCTGACGATAAAAATCTGAAATATATCTATAAATGAAACACTTTTCATTTTGTAGATATTTTTGTCCCGATCAACTTTTGTGTTCAAACTACCACGCTATTATTTTTCGTTTTAAAGTTATTTGCATTTGTTTGTTGCAAAAAAGTGAAAAAGAAATTGAATTTTCTGCTGTGTTTTGCTAGTTATATTAAAACAAACTAAAATGTATCTATAAATGGAACCCCACTCATTTTGTAGACATTTTTGTGCTGAACAAATTTCAAGTTCACAGTACCATGTATTTATTTTTTGTTTTATTTATTTGCATTTCTTTGTCGAAAAAGTGAAAACAATTTGAATTTGTTGCTGTTTTTTTGCTAATGATATAAAAAGGTAGCTATAAATGAAATACAACTTGTTTTGTAGATATTTTTGTGCTGAAAAACTTTTGTGCTCAAAGTATCATGTTACCATTTTCCTTTTTAAAGTTATTCGCATTTGAATATGGTTAGTACTGCTACTGAGGCTGAACATTCTGAATGAGTTCTGAATGAGCCAGTCAGGACCTGCTATAGGTATATTGGGACCTAGAGTGAGAATACTTTGATAACCTCACTCTAGGTTCCCAGGAATCAAAAATATCACTGATATCTGCCCTGAAATATAGAGTACCCACAGGTATGGCATAAATAGATATGTGTATATTAGGGTTGAGTAAGCACTTTCATCTTAATCCTAATTTTTGCACCTTAATAACTTTGTCCCCTTTCAACTGATTTACATTAAATTTGGAAAGCACAGCCTTTGTCCCAGGATCTCTTGATCCTGAAAATGTCATATACAGCAGTCCAGTGGGGCAAAGTTACAGAGGTGCAAAAATACATAAAAATAACCATTTTTGAAAATGTTAAGACTTTTATTTTACCACCTGATTACTAAAAAAATATGAGACTTTAAATCCTGAAACTTTCAGGTTTGACAGAGGTTGATCCAAGGTATGGGCTTTTATTGTATTGACCTTTCACAGTTAACTAGTTTTAAATTATTTAAGAAAAAAGTTCCATTTGTGAGCATGCGTAGTTTAAAAAAAATCAAGGTTCTAAGGATAGCTGAATTTTTGTGACAACAGCTGGTTGCACTATAGGACACAGTTGTTGGTTACAAACAAATGCCAGCTGTGTCATATAGCAACCCCTGCTGCATTGTGACTCTTATGTCAGGGACTGGGCTACTGTCATTATAGCCCTACCATCCTAACCATGCTGTGCCATAATATATTGTATCTGCACATCAGGGGCCCATATCCCCAGTGGCAGAGCATTTATTTGTTTATTTATTTTTGTGCAATCCAACACTGGGATGCCCACCTCCGGTGTCGGATGCCCTTGCCCAGCAATCCATTGTTTTAGTAATTGTTGCCAACATCAGGGGGCCCAATCCCCATATTGGCATTTACAAGCCCCTCCCAGCAGTGTGGGACACTGAGGAACCCACCCTCAGTGTCCCAAAATAGTTTATTAATGTTTGTTGGATCCTGCAACACGAAAATCATTCTGTGACATCTTCTTTTTACCTGAAATAAAGAAAACCATCCCTCGTCATCCCCACCATCCCCCTCACTCCGTCCCTCCATCGCGATCCTCCCACGAGTGCCCATCGCCCCACACCCCTCCTTATCCTATACTTACCACCGGAGGTTGAACGCTGTCATCCTCTGTGAACAGAGACACGTCTGCACTCTTCAAACCCGAACTGTGAATTGAGGAATAAAGGTAAGTGCCATATAATGTATTTCAATGGCATTTTGAACTGAAGTTCATAACTTCACCATTTTTAGGATTTTTTCACCCAGTTTTCAACATACTCTTTTTGGGACCCCACCTCATGAACACTGTCACTGTCATTTCATTGATCAAGCCCGAAAGGTGATTTTGTGGTCTCTGCGAAAAATCATCTTTCAGGCCCAGTTAACAAAATTTCAACAACAGCGTTCATGAGGTGGGGTCCCAAAAAGGTTATCTTGAAAATTTGGTGAAAACTATTACCAAAAATGCACATACAAGGATACATTGAAATTTTTTCTATGCTCAGATAGCCAACTTCTGTAATTTTATTACTTCAAATTTTTCAGCATAGCCATTTTTTCATACCACCTCATGAACATTACAGCTGTCATTTTTCACATCCTGGCCAAAACGTGTTTTCACAGCTGTGGCACAGAATGGTGTTTCAGCGGAGATTTGAAAATGTTCACCTACTGGGTTTATGAGGTGGGGTCATGAGATTATGTTGAAAGTTTGGGTTCAAAATATAAAAAAAAAAGAATTTAAGTAACATTGTTTGCAGGAATGTCCATTGCACCACTGGGGAACATGCTGCCTTACCATGCCAGTGACCTGAGTGCAGGTGTGAACTCAGTGAGCTGGTTTAATGGGACAAGACTGATGGGGAAGGTGCTGCAGCATGCAGCATCAGCCCTGGCCTGGGTAGGGACAGATCAGTGTTTTGGCACAGATGCCACACCCAGTGGTGGGTCAGGGAACCTCACCCACAAAGTATCAGCATGCATGCTGGGACCTGCTGGGCCCATGCACTGGGTCAGGATTTTCTCCAATATTGTATTTATCTTATTCTGTGCAGGTCCCAAAGAGACCTGTGCAAATGAAGATACAATTCCACTATCAGAAAAAGAAAGAAAATTCATTGCAAAACACTATTAATACAGACATTAGGGTTGTAGAATGCAAAGTGCACAAAGAAGGGAAATGAAAAAACATTAGGGATTTGGGTCTCCGAAGTATTGGTGAATCTGTGGTGGGGTCCTATTTGGGGTTGTCAACCCTAATACCCACCCACTCCCTTAATCAGACAAGATCAAATGTGATGTCTTCATGCAAAGCCCATAGAGTCCTGTGTGAAGAAAGCTCTGACAGATTATGTTGGCCATACTGTATCACTATGAGGCACTAGGCTAGAGCTGTAGCTTCTGCTTTGGACAGGAGGCTACAGACTGGAGGAGGGGTGGACATTTGCACCTTAATAACTTTGCCGCAGTTGCCATTTAAATTTGGGATCCTCTAGCAACCTAATTCTTTTTGTATTCACCTAGTCAGACTCTAAGGATGCTAGGCATGTCTTTATTTTGGGGTAAAACACCCCAGAAATATGTTTTTCAAATTTCTGGAAAAAGTACTTTCACAAAGTACTTTCAAACCTGCGACACTTTAGATAATTTGAAAGCTTTCATGAGATTAAAACAATGCTTTTTCAGACTATAGCCAAAATGACGGGAGTTCTTTGTCACCCTGCTGCAAAACAGCCATTTGCTCTTTTGGGCTGAAATTTGGAGGGAAGACAGCCAACATCTCACAGATGTGCCTTTCCATGGTTTGGTGAAAAAATATTGCACAGCTCCCAAGTTGCAGTACTCCAAAGTTGATGCTTTTTTCCCATAGACTAACATGGTGGCGTACGCCACACCTTTTCGGGGCTCGTATCTTGATAACGGTGCACGATACGGATTTTTTGTCACGAGCTACATAGCCCTTTGGGCTATGTATTTCAAAATAGTAGCCAGGAAAATAACGATTTCTGTGAAATTTAAATTTCTTTTCTATGTCATACAGTTGCTGAGATATGTGCAATTAAGTACTTCCAATGCTCGTTTTAAGCTTCCATTGCCATTACAATGCATACATTCTTTATACACACTGTCTTTCTCTATGCAGTTGTTTACCAAAAAGAGGTTATGTGCATCTGTTACTGTTACGCTTACTGTTTCAACTTGCATTTATGTCCCCATTTGTGTTACTGTTCCTGTCTACACCACTGTGTGCGGTACCCTTTGGGTTGTCATTTGTGCTTGTGTTTACCTTACTGTTACCATTTCTGTTTCCACCTTGTGTTTGCATTGCTGTTCCTCTTACTATCTCACTAGACATCAAGTTTGGGCCCCACGCTCCTGCTGCTGCATTACATTCAGTATTTTTCTCTCCTGCTGCTGCATTATGTTCACTATGTTTCATCTGTGGTGGGAGTGTGGGGCCCAAAGGGCCCCGTGGTCCTGCTGCTGTATTAAGTTCACTATGTCTCATCCATGGCAGGAGCATGGGGCCCAAAGAGCCCTGCATTCCTGCCACTGCATTACATTTACTAATTAACTATTTCTCATCCATGGTGGGAGTGTGGGGCCGAGAGCCCATGCTCCTACTACGTATGTTCACTATGTGTCATCTGTGGCGAGTGTGGGGCCCAAGGGGCCCACATTCCTGCCACTTACCATTCACTATTTCTCATCTGTGGCAGGAGTGCAAGGCCTGAAGGGCCCCGTACTCCCGCTGCTGCATTATGTTCATTATGTCTCCTCTGTGGCAGGAGTGCAGGGCCCGAAGGGCCCCACGCTCCTGCCATTGCATTACGTTCACTATGTCTTGTCCGTGGTGGGAGCGGGGGCCCAAAGGACCCCGTGCTTCCACCGCTGGATTATGTTCACTAGTTCTCATCTGTGGACTTTAATGGTACCCTTTACTGATTGCAGCTGCACACAAGTTTTCACAGTTAGGAGTTGCACAGTCACACATAGGAATTTGTTCCCCCCGACAAGAAGAGGTACTGTATCCTGAGTGGAGAGGTGCAGTAAAACAAAAGGCCATGGACATTAACAGTACACCTCCGTGGTTGCAGATATACTACAGTAGCCACACTTATTATTTGTGCATACTCAGCAATGCAATACTCCTCCTACACTATACATTAAGTATTGTGTCCTGGGTGGATAGACACAGCTAATTTTAGGTTGTGGAGATCAATGGTACAGATCTCTAATTGCAAGTACACTCAAGTTAGCACAGTTGTGAGTTGCATGGTGTCACCTAGGCAATGCGGCCCCCTGCCCTCTGTACACAGAACAGATACTGTGTGGTGAGTGTAGAAGTACAGCAAAAAATAAGTTCATCCACATCAGTGGTACATTACTCTGATTCCACCTGCACACACGTTTTCACAGCTAAGAGCTGCACAGTCTCAGCTAGGAATTTCCCCCCCAACCCGAGGAGGTACTGCATCCTGAGTGGTGAGCCATGGTGAAACAAAAAGGACATGGACATCGATAGTACAGTTCCTTGTTTATAGGTACACTGCAGTAACCACAGTTATGACAGTCCTCATCTGTGGTGGGAGTGTGGGGCCCAAAGGGCCCCATGCTCCCACCACTGGATTATGTTCACTATTTCTTGTCCGTGGACATCAATGGTACGCTTTACTGATTGCAGCTGAACACAAGTTTTCACAGTTAGGAGTTGCATGGTCTCGCCTACGAAATTTGCCCCCCCCACCAGAGGAGGTACTGTATCCTGAGTGGAGAGGTGCAATAAAACAAAAGGCCATGGACATTAATGGTACACCTCCTTGGTTGCAGGTTTACTCCAGTCACCACACTTATTATTTATGCATACTCAGTAATGCAATACTCCTCCTACACTATAGATTAAGTATTGTGTCCTGGGTGGATAGACATAGCTAATTTTAGGTTGTGGAGATCAGTGGTACAGATCTCTAATTGCAAGTACACTCAAGATAGCACAGTTGTGAGTTGCATGGTGTCACCTAGGCAATGCCCCCCACCACCTGTACACAGAACAGATACTGCGCAGTGAGTGTATAAGTACAACAAAAAATAAGTTCATGTACATCAATGGTACACTACTCTGATTCCACCTGCACACAAGTTTTCACAGTTAAGAGTTGCACAGTCTGAGCTAGGAATTTGCCCCCCCAACCTGAGGAGGTATCGCATCCTGAGTGGTGAGCCATAGTGAAACAAAAAGGACATGTACATTAATAGTACAGCTCCTTCTTTATAGGTACACTGCAGTAACCACAGTTATGACTGTGTCCTGAGTAGATAGCCACAGCAAAAATAAGCCCATTGATATGAATGTTACACCTCTCTGATTGCAAGTACAGTTAGGAGTTGCAAGGGTTAGTCGGGCAATGCCCTATCCCCAGACCAGGTATTGTGTACTGAGTTACTGCAGCCTGAGTGTAGAGCAATAGTTAAAAAAAGGGATGGATATTTATGGTAGAACTGCCTGATTGCAGGTAGAGTCTAGTTACAAGATTAATTACTTGCACGGTCTCAGGCATGCAATGATACCCGTTACAGTGATAAATAGGAAGAATGTAGCAATGAACATCATGCAGTATGCTTAAATGCAGTACTGCAGCAACACCAACATACTTAGTATTAATGTAACATTATGATAAAAGAAAGACACAACACAGGTAGATAAGGCATAAAAAGATTTATTGCCCAATTAATCTTTGTGAGAAGGCCAAATTAAAAATCCAATTGGTGCACAAAAATCATTCTCACAAAACAACCACATAAATATTTTTCACTGTTACTTGACATACTTGTAAACCAGTATCACAGACAGTAAATCAGTGACATGTTACAGAATAAAAAAAACACAGAAGGGCAGACATAACATCACCCTGTTTACATGGTTTACATATATGAAACAGTTATGATGTTGTTGTTATTGTGTGACTGATAGTGTGAATGTTCCTGGAGTGGGCGAAAAACCAGATGTGACTTATAAACTCATAGCAGCAGAAACTGGCTATGGTTTACTAAGAAATAAATTTTGAAACTGACAGTTAAACATTTATATTACTGTATTCTATGTGTAGACATATGAATATATACACATAGATGTACATGTTAAGATACACTGCAATATTACTGCATTTGGAAAATTCCCACACGACCCCTCAATAGAGGTGATCAGAGAATATTATCAGGAACAAAAAAAATGCTCAGTTGTCATCAGTGAAAGTGCCTGATGTACAGTTTAGAACAATTGTTAACATACATCAAGTTGAGGTGAAACACAAAGATTTCTGATTCTACATGGTAACAGTATTATATACATCACTGCTAATGTTCAAAAAAATAGTTGCATTGGTTCAGAACTAGTTAAATGTCTAAATCTGTTATATCTTTAGGTTATATGAAAGCAATTTTTACTAAATACTATTAATATAACATCTAATGGTATGATGAGCAAGAAATTTGTGCACTAAATGATACAGATATCGACAATGGGACACCTTAACGTGTTATTAATGATGGACTATAACATTACAGAACATTACATATGTGAAACTGCATAATATCTTATGATAAAAAATATCACTGTGTTACTGTTTACTCTTTATGAGTCTACAACTGTTTAAGAGAAAATTCATTGTTATAACGCTATCAACAACTGATTAAGAGAACATTCATAGTTATAATGCTATCATTCAATGTATATGTAACTTAATGCTATTAGTGTTTACAACAGAGTACTAAGTACAACCCAAAATTATATTAAACATTGTATGTATGTATATATATTTATATACAATCTAGATACGTGACAATGAAACAGTCATAGTAATGCACTGTTGTGAAAAACAGTTTAGATATTTATTCAAGATGCAAAAATAAGGAGAAAAAATGAATACATAGCACACATGATAGTTCTCAACACGTGACAGAGTGCTGTTAATCTTTAGTTAAAGGTATGATACACAGTACTATAAATTCACATGGACAAGCATTGTACTTTAGTACAATCAACATCTAGCTAATGTGCTAAGTGTGTTTTCCATGTCTGCATATAACACACTCATAACAAAAGACTATGACAGAAGAGTTTGACCAGATAGGAATACCTCTTTTGACTTGCAGAAGTTTTTGTTAGACATGCAAGTGTGGTTTCTCTAGTGACTGTGAAGACAGCTGGCGCCGATTAATGACCACTGCAACTATTTTCACTGTGTCACTGATCAATGCAACAATCTTAAAGTCACAATGAGTGTATATATGCAACAGAGTCATGTGATATATCTCCTGTATAATCAAAACTATACATTTGGTAATAACAAATGACAGTGTAACTAAACTCACTCCGTAAGAAAAAATGGACAGCAAAGTGAAGGAGTTTCACATGTTGTGTAACTATTCCTCTGACACATTAAGATTGTCATAATTCTTTAGTATCAGAACATATGCATATGCAGTGTCAGTGGCTCAGTAGGTAGCACACTCGCCTCTGAGGCCGGGAGATCAGAGGGCTGTGGGTTCAGTTCCCACATCTGGCACTTGGGTTAATAGCCCAGTACTGACAATGTAGTGCAGCATGAGAGGGGTGCTGCACTTCTGAGGTGCCGTCTTTTGGATGAGATGTTAAACTGAGGCCCCATATACCTGGATTGGTGGTAGCTCAGGTGGATGTTAAAGATCCCATGGCACTTATCAAAAAGAGTATGGGAATTTTCCCGGTGTCCTGGCCAAATTTCCCTCGTTCACTAAAAATACCACCAACAGCTTAATCTGGTTCAAGGTCAGTTGGCATTCATCTGTATCCCCCTTTCCCAGGTCGTGCCTGAAAATAGGCAGGATTTGTCTAGTGCACTTATCCTGTCAACAAAAATGAAATAAAAATAAATACAAATTTTTTAAGTGTCAAGGCGGTCTCTGTTTGAAAGAGCTTGTTGCATCATCGCACTCGACCCATCCAGTTCTGTACCTCAACAAAGAAGTGTAATGTCCAGAATGTACACACTGGCCATAGTGGTAGATGATAGCATGAGTGTCAAACACTGCTTGGTTAAATACTACCCTACCAGCTGTGAAATCAGTGATGGGTGTGTCAACTCTGAGCCCACTGCAGTCAAATCTATGCAATACTAGCATAAGATATTGAGATGAAGTCCTGAGACATATGGACTGAGTACAGGTACCTCCACACCTCACACACAGGTGACCACTTACAGCATTAGTAAACAGCTGCCAAAACTTCACAGTTTTAGTCTGAGGCACAAACAGAGAAACCCAAAGCATGTCTTCTGTGGTTTCTTGTTCTGAATGACCACATGAGAGACATATGTACTTGATAACATATGACACAGTAAAATAGTGATGCATAGAAGTTCCCTCTTCATCCAGGCTGTTTATGATAGCCATCATAAACTTGGTAGCGTCCTGCAGCATGTTTGCAGCAAATGTACTGCAGCCATCATATGTGCCCAGCACTTGATGCAGAGGTGTTAGTGACTGCACATTCTTAGACTGATCAGAAGCCATGTTGACAACTTGCTTCAACTCCTTTGATAGTGCAGTGTCTTGTGAAGCAGATATTGCCTCAACAAAGTGTGACATATCGAGAAAGACCTGCATAGCTGCATTAGCATAGCAGTTAACTCTAGTACTGTTGTCGAACACAGGCACAACAGCCATTCCAACTGACTTCTGAAAAACAGTTGGCTCCGCATCTGTATTTGACATTGTAACCTTAGAACTCTGGACAGTTCCATCAGTTGTGCAAGCTTGTTTTCTCTTGTTACCCACTGTAAATATGACTGAAGGATATGAGACAACCACATATGTTGGTAGTGGTATTAAAGACATCTCTGGCTGGTATAGAGTACATAATCTGTTGAACTCAATGATACAATGCTTGTCAGCATGTATCTTCTGAGGTGCAACTGTTATGATGTGCAACCCAGAAAGACTACGTACACGTGAAAGTGTGATGTAGCTCATGCCATCTTTGAAAATGTCTGTACCTATGTCCACCATTGCTGAATCCAAACTCAAGCCTTGAGACTTGTGAATGGTAACAGCATATGCAACACATATGGGGAACTGTTTCCTGTTCACGTAGATATCCTTGAATACCTGAAACTTGACACAGGTACGATCAATCTGGACAGGATGTTCCATGTTGTCAAAGTGGACAACAAGTGTCTTGATAAATGTCTTTTGAACATTGTAGACAAAGCCAATGATGTTACCCATGGCACCATTCACCATACCATGCTCCACATCAAGATTTCGTCATAGCATGATACGTGCATTCTTACAAACTGTAAAAGTATAGCTTCTAGACCAGCTGTGTGTGAAATATCTGACTTCAATTCAGACAGTCATTCAGTCATCTTAGCTACCAGCTTCCTACTTAAAATGACACCATCAATTGTGTCAACAGCATGTAGTGTGAGAATTGATTGATTTTCTCTCTGCAACATGACATTGTTGAACTCAGCACATTTCTTTAGCCGTGGCATGAGACACACAATGCGTGTGCCCATGGAACACACATCACTGAAAACATCACATTCAGTTTCTATGGATGTAGTGTCCATTCTGATTCTTCGGCCATTTAACATTGCAACATGTTCTGGTGACAGACAACCTGTACCAGCTTCATCCAACAGTGCTTTGTAAGTCATGTCAGCACTTTGGCGCATGTTCTGATACAGCTCAACATAGATAAATAACTCCGACAGGTTAAAACCTGCAATGCAGCCAAATGTATTCTTGGCCTGCTTCACAGTCAGAGCTGTAAAGACATGTTCTGCATTCACAGGTGCAAGTTGTAAAAGGTCTCCAAATACAACAATGCTTTTTCCACCAAATGCATCTCCATAGTCAGTCCCTAGGATCTCCTGTGGATGTAGATGTATACAGGCAAGCATCAAATTAAAGACCATGCTAATCTCATCAATGGTGAGTAACTTCATCTTACAAAACATTGCACGAAGCTGAGATGCAACCTCAAATGATAGCTTACAATAATCTCCTGCTTTGCCAAGCTCCACTGGCAACATGAACAGATGGTGTAACGTCACGCCACCAATGTTGTATGCTGCCAGTCTGGTGGGAGCACTAACAGCAACAGACATTGCTGACCCTGTCAAGCTCCATATTTCAGCTGTGATGGCCTCAATAAGGAAACTCTTACCTGTACCAGCTGAACCACTAACAAACATTTGCAGTGGTTTGTAGTCAAGACAGTCACATTTCTTCTCTTCATGCAGTATGCCATGCTGTACTTCATCAGTAACTTGAGAAGTGAACCACACGCTGTTTCTCATTGAGTCTCTGTCTCAACTCAGCTGGGTCAGCACCACAGTGCGTTCCATGTTCCATGGCACTCTCCACTTCCGACATGAGTACTTCTGGGGGCATTCAGAGGCAGAGGTTCCCCAAGGATACCTTGTTCTTCTGGATCAAGATTGTCCTGTGCGCTAACAGGAGTATCCTCCTCAAGTAGCTTCTGTGCCTTTTTAAGCTGCTCCTTCTCAGTATCTAGTCTCTGTATGTATATCTCTGAGTATTGAATTTTGAATGTCTCATAACTGTGATTAAACTCTTCCTCGAAAGTATCACAGTCACCTTTCAATTCACCCTCATTCCTCCCAGGGTCTAAATAGGAATAGGAGAGCAAAGTAATAATGCTCTCTGCTCTCAGATGTGCCTAGATGTAACTTACAGTGGTCGATGAGCCAAGGCTTATGTCTCTTAACAAGACAGCCATCCACTCCTCTGACCTTGTAAATGTCACGTGTACAATCAGGAGTGACATCTGTCATGTAGTCATACCACTTAGCCACCTGATATAGACACATTTCATCCATGTCTTCATGTCTACGGGGGTAGTATGTGTCAATAAGGTTATTCTTCAAGATATGTCTATTGAGGGTCTGTTGACAGCCAGTTCCTAAATCTCAGCATGGGGAATAAGCACACACTTTTGCTTCTTTTTGTAGTTCACACTGAGAAAGCGGACAGCATCAGACTTGCCGTACAGATGTGTACCAATCAAGCGATCACCGGCCTCATAAACACCACATTCTCTGTGTGAAAGGGTCTTTAAGCCTAGTGACCACAACTGAGATGTCAGGCTCTTGCATGAACTAGCAATATCTTCCCAAAGATCTTGCAAGCTAGTCTGCTCATGTTTAGTTATGTACAAAGTGACATACCGCACTAGAACCATTAATTGTCAGCCACAAACTGTACATCTATGTATGCTTGCCACATTAGGAGAAGAGTAGGGTTGTAGTCATTGATGTACACCTCTTTCTCATCTCTGGGTAACTCATATACCCTCTTGGTTGATTTTGCCTTCAAATGGTGTCGCATTGCTGAAAACAGATCATTCATGCAACCGTCCTGACAGACACATCTAGGAAATCTGAAATGACATCTTGTGTAGCAATCAGATTTGTTCTTCACTACCCGGCAGCAGTATTTAGCACAAATATGGTGCTGGAACTTTTGCACCAACTTCCACAGTGTTGGACTGTATTACTTGTCCAGAATGTGGCAAGTGATATATTGCTTGATAAATGCAAGCACTTATGCTGCTTCATGCTCACCTATACAGGGGGCATCCTTGATCCACAGCAACATATGAATATGAGGAACACCTCACGCCTGATACTCCATCCTCCAAAAGTAATGTTCCACAACACCAAGAGGCGGATTGTCCTTTGGCAAAATGAAAGTCAGAATATCATGGAACCACTTGTGGAAATGCCTTGTGACAGAGACAGGGTCAAGTGAGCACATCTCTCTGAGAGTCATTGATGCAATACCCTCAACATCAGAGTTTGCCCACTTCAACAGTTCTATGACCTCATCCCAGGCATACTCAGCACAACTGAGTGTGACAAACCATGTGGCTGCACCATGCTCTCACAGCATTGTCATCACCTCGGAGTGTCTGCAGTACCAATATTCTTTGGTGCCACGTAGACTTGACAGAATAGAAGACAAATTAACTTGCACATTTTCATCCTTCTGCTTCAACTTCTGAAGAAACTGTGCAGCTGTAATTCCATCAAGTGGAGTAGTCAGACAAATAGTATGTGCAATAGATGCAGACAATATGCTAAGTTCACTCTCCCACAGGAGATGGAACAGGTACTGTATGTTGCATCTGAATTTGCCATCTTTACTGAGGACACAGCTTGCTTGGTACTCAGCACCCTGTACATGTACTCTCTTTCATCTAGTCGACCATCTGACCCTGTTGGAAATAGGTCTGGGAAACAGCATGCTTCCAGTGTTGCCTCCCAAATGCTGACAGGCTCACCTTCCACCTGTTTCATTTGATAGAGATCAATGTTGTCTCCTACCAGATCTCTGCTATGTAGTGGGTGAATTGTGTACTGTTAGTACACATTGTCATTTGTTTCCACATTGACCTTCTCAATCATTGGCTTTGTGCTGTCTAAGTCATCATGATCAAGAGGCACAGTAGTGATTTGATCAATATTAATGTCCGCATAAAAAGGATTGTTGTTCTTTAAGTGAGTAAGTGCAAGCTTCACCTTCTCAACAGTTACAACATCCTGCCAAATCACCTTTGACTTTGTTGGCACACCATTTACAAGAATGACCAAAGTGTTTTCAATGGAGATAGCCTCCACATTTTCCTGCAGAGGAAGTGGAAGATACATGATGGAACCCTTAAGAGATATGATGAGTTCATTTTGTGGAATGTTCCATGTCTTAGTGTTCATCCATAGAATAGTTTGAAATGGTTTCATTGCCTGAATAAGAATTTGTTCAAACATATTCAATGTGGCAATCTCAGTTGATGTCACATGTGCCTCCATGTTGTTCAAGACTGACCTTGGTTGCAGAATGTTACACTTCACTTTGGAAAAACAGTATTTGCACATCACAATGATTGGGTCTAACTCAAAGTCAGACTTTAACAACAGAAATGCTGAAAGTCGAAACCACATGTCATTGTATGTTGACAAGGTTTCTAGATTCACTGTGACCATTTATTTTCTGTAACAAAGTCGTTCACATGACACACAAACAGAGTCAAACTTCTGTCTTTTTGCCAACTCAAATTTGGCTATTGATTTCCCAAACTGTTTGAGAATATCAATTTCTAGGACAGACACACAATTTCCATCAGTAATAGATGCCCGCGTAATCGCAGTATCAGTCACACTACTGACACGTCGCAGCTGTTTTAGAAATTTAATGGCACCATGCATGCACCAGACAACAGTAACTCATTGAGATGAGTATACTGAGTGACAACTCGCCGAACTTCATATACCCCGTACACAAAGTTCCTCTTGCCTGATTGATGTACTCCCAGCTTGAGCATATGGTGAAAGACACTGTCACAAACACCACTATCTATGCATGCAAGAGAGTGACCCATAAGTCCAGTGTGTGGATGGATCTCACATAGGTCGATGGTCTCAAACAGTTTATGTCTATCTTTATGGTCAGTAATTACAAAGAGGTTGATAAAATCCTTAACTTTATCAAATGATGATTGTTTATGGTTGCAAGTGTCATCGCATGTCCATGAGAGACAGTGACGTTTACGAGGCTTAATACTTGCCTCCAAATCATCATCTGACTCCATCGTAGAATCATCACACACACACACACTGAGCACATTACAGACTTTGCTGGACTCATCAGTGCACAACTTGCTGTCCTTTTTCTGAGAGTAATATGACTCTTCCCAGAAAAATGCCTCTGATTGCTGTGTGTGCAGTCACTGTCCTGTGAAAACATCACAGAACTTGTGCAGGTTCAAGACAGGATATTGGTGTAGCCTCATCTTTATATCATACACAATTTTCCTAAACTGCTCAAGTACATGAGACATCTTACTCCACAAGCGTTGAAGAACAAAAACTGCTCTATTAATAAATGTCCGTACTTTCAAACGCAATTTCATCAAGCTGAGATGACTCTTGATTTTTCTGCGCTCATGTCTCATCACAGCAGCAATAAGCCTTTCAATCTTGGCTTTAGAAGCTAGAGATCGAAAATACTTTTGCTTCCTCAGAGAAGCATCAGGAGCAATACATGTTCGACGATGCTTACTACGTGTGTTGAAGCGGGTCTTTGCAACTGTTGCTTTTCTGCTCACAGATCTGCACAACTGTTGCTTGGCTACACATTTTTTTCTTTCTCTCTTTCTTGCTGTTCAGCAAGCATGTCCTTCACCAACAGACTGCTAAAGGTCTGAATTTACTTTTTCTGAGGCTTGCTCAATATTTTTACATCTTGAATTAGTATTGCTGTTTTTTACATGGCTCTTAAGCAACAGTGACATACTATTATACCTGTTTTGTCTCTGCGTAGTTGTCTGTCTTTGCTTAGAAGGCATCTTCCCTGATGTACAATTCACACTTGAGTACAGCAATGTTACAGGAGAAACAGACACCTATATGGAAAATACAGAAAAGCAAAAAAATTAGACTTTATATATGTTGTTTGCTTCTAACATTACATAATATAATGGGCTATACATATGTAATATAACAACAACACATTGTGTTTTCAAATTGTGGCAGATATAACTTCTAAAATAATAAAGAATTGTGTGCACTTCTGTATTTGTCCATAAAAATAGGAAGTAGGATAGTTGTCCCTTCATGAATTTTCATTTTTTTAAAAAACACATGAAATAGTGTTGTGCATTTGAAAGTGTCTCAAAAATAGCGTCAATTGTACGAAAGTGTCACAAAAAATTGTTTTGAACGTTCGAAAGTGCGGAACTAAATTAAAAAAAATATGGTGTCGAACATGCGAAAGTATCGCAAAAAATACTTTCGAACTTTGAAACTTTCGATAAAATAGTTTTGCACATTCAAAAGTTTCAAAAAAATAGTGTCGAACCTTTAGCAGTTTCGCAAAAGTACTTTCGTGCGTTCGAAAGTATCGCAAATTTTTACCAATGGGGAGTTACTGTGTGCATTAGTGAATGATATCTTGATTGCAATCTGATTGACAGGTTGTTCTGCCAAACTTGTGCTAGCTTGATCAGATCATGTAAGACAGCCATCGGAGATGGAGAAGAGTCAAGAAGAACGACACAGCAGCCATCTTAGAGTGAACAGTCACACAGCACATTTCTCACTGTAGGTACATCACATTTTATAAATTATTTTTCTACTATGATAAAAAATGCTAGAAACACTTAAATAGTATTAATCAAAACATTTTTATGCTCTATTTGACTATGCTGCTAGAAATAACCTATGATATTGTATTATTTAGGTATAACTGTTTAAAGTCAGACGGTCATTTGGTACTTACTTGCACAGACACCGCTGCAAATGGAGGGAGATAGCAAGGTGCACGTGTACCATAACAGAAAAGGGAACCAATCAGACATGTCCCTGCAGTTGTGATTGTTTGAAACTGCCTATCAAAATGATACATTTTTTGCCACCTTGAAATTCTCCCACATTTCAGCTTAAGCAGAACTGCAGTCATAGTGAGTGCACACACTACATTGGTTAAGGAGGGCTGAGTATTAGCCAATGATTACTTTAATTTGTGACTTATGGGTCAGCCCACAGAAGCAGTGTTTAACCTGGGAGGGAAATTGCAGTTTTACTTTCACTACCATCTAGGTGCTGGAGGGTGAACACTGACTTTTTTGGTAGCTCTCTGTCCACTTCTAAGTTTAAAAGCTGAGAATGGCAGAAAACAGCACAAGGACTTTGTGGATTGTTGGCAGCAGTATTGTGAGGCGAGCATCTGAGTTTGTTCAGAACAGTTATTTTGGGAGAAACCTGCAGCTCCCAAATTGCTGTGTGAAGTGGTTTGGCAGGGGTGGAATGAGGTGGGAGCACCTCATGCCTACCATACACAGATGTCTGAGTACTCAAGCTCATCCTGATATACTGGTGATCCATCTTGGAGGGAATGATTTAGGCACCAAACGCTGGGTAGATTTAATGTCAGAAGCAACATTGGACCTTGCTTCTATTATCAGCATGTTACCTGCTTGTAAAATTATTTTTTCTGATATTACAGAGCGTAGGGTCTGGCAAGCAGAACACCACATGTACTTGCTTGACAGAGCACATAGAAAGGTGAACATACAAATATCTGCATATCTATGCATGTCTGGAATGGACACCATAGGTCACCCTGAAATTACGTATTGTTATGATTGGTTATACCTACCAGACGGTGTGCACTTCTCACATGCTGGCAATTGCCTTTTCCTGGGAGACCTTCAAGATGGAATCCTCAAAGTCCTCTAAGGATGTCAGACTGTTTGTACACCTATTGAACTGTAACAAAAAACGTTTCTTTTCAGAACCAAACATGTTGGTCAAAAAATAGATTCGGTATATACATCACTCACACAGTAGTAACACATACTTGGGGATATTCACAGTGGAATGCTGGGCTGGTAACACTTGTGCTTGGATGCACTACAGGTGTTGTCAGGGTGATATTCAATGGTGTTATGCCATGGTTCAGCTATGTTGAATGTCACTGTGGCAGCTGGATTCTGCATGGTTCTGTGCCATTGTGCTACTGCATTCGGTGCAGTGGAGCAACAGTGTATACCAGTGTGTCAGTGGTTCTGCTACCTGTGATTACTGTGATGTTCAGTTGTTGATATGGAAATGGGTGCAAAAGACACTGGGCCACTGTTTTCATTTTGTCAGGTGGTTTGGCATGCTGGGGTAGGGTTTCAAGCATGCCACCTAACTGTGTGTCTGTTGCTGGGTGCTCTAGCTAATGGGAGGATAGAGCAGCCTCCATCAACAAACCAGAAAAGGAGGGTTGCAGGAGTCAATGTCGGATTGGCTCCCCCTCCACAAACAAGGAATGGGGGGGTACAAACCGAGAGGGATTTGTCAACCCCTTGGCAAACAAAAAAAGTGAGGGGGTTACATTATGACAACAGGCATTGTGCACCCCTGTTGGCACACAATTTATGGGTGTGTTCACAAGCAACACTGGCTGTCACTGCTGGCATGTTGGCTGTACGTAGGGTGCAATGTGTCATGGTCACACGGTGTGAAAGCTTAAGTAACATAGTAATTGACCTTTTTTCTGATGTTGTCATGTAATTAGGTAGACAGGGTGATAGCAGCTGCTGCTGAGTGATTGGGTAATGTGGGACACATCTACTGATACATACCGTCCATTCTCTCAACAGTGACCACACCTCCAGATCTGCAGTATCACAAGATGTTGCCTGTGCAAGTACAGGATCACTAAAATGAAAATGTTTGGTCTTTAAGAGAAAGAAAGATACACTATGGATGTACCTGTATTCTACCTGTGGTATATGTTATTAGTTGAACATACAGTAGCATGATACAACACAGAGTTGTGTATGGTATTAGTGTGTTTCAATACAATAATTTCCATACATGAATGGTAATATTAGTGACAGTGACAACTGAGTTTTCGAAATGCCGCTGTTACCACTTCTAAGCATAACAGTTAATAAAATACACTGAAATATCTTGATCACAGGGCATGACAATAATAGAATGTTTGTTTATTTTTTTCAATGCAGAAAACAAGCTTGACAAAATGAGACAGTGCTCACTGAGAGAGGTGTGCTTGCTGCTTGAGGCAGTCCAGGCGAGGGGTAATGCTCGCATTCTAATGAGAAGCACAAACCATAAGTTGGACGCAATGTGGAGGCGCATCAACAGCTTCCTTCACATGATACTGAGGGTCAAGAATAAGACTGTCATCCAGCTTAAGAAGAAGTGGAAGCTGTTGCGCCAGTGCTTCTATGTGCTGAAGCAGAGAGAGGAGATACCAGAGAATGACAAGTGCTGGTACCACCTTGCGTATGAACTGTGGGAGGCTGCAGGCAAGCCAGCTGCAGGGGAACACCTCTCTCAGTGTAAGTTATTCAAAACAATTTCCTCTAATTAAATCATATCATAGTACAGGTACAGAGGTGTAACAAAAACAGTCTTTCTTTGATTGAGATGTTTGTTGCTTTAGGCATCCTATTATCACAGTATGATGCACTATTCAATTCTCACGAGTGTAAAACAACTGAATATTTCATAGGTTATGAGGGACATAATTGCTTGTGTCTTTTGTTTAGTTTTTGGTCTTCAGGATGTGATCTTAAGACTTGAAGTCTTATTATGTACTTGTAGTATTGCATATCTGTTGTTGTTGTGACCAGGGAAGCAGTGCCGGTACCACCTGTGCTGGTAAAGGAAGAGCCTGGCACCAGATCTGAGCATAAGTACCATAATAGAAGATGTTCACACAAGACGTACTGTCACCACCCCCCCATCCTTTCTTCAACAGTATGGAGGACCTTGTCACATCTGAGCCAGCCATTCAACTTCTGATCGCTAGGTAGTCTTAGAGCTGTGTACCTATTTTTGAAAGACATGAGTAAGTGGTAATGAAAACAGTACTATAGTACACAATCTCAGTATGTGGATGGACCATTCATATATTGAGATTCTGTAATACAATCTGTTATGCGTACTCAGAACCTAACTTTTTTGCTTTACTATGCATACAGCTGTACCATATGGTGTCACTTTCTGTATAGTTGGAAGGTATCTTACTGTAGAGTGTAACCTGTTCCTGAACATGCACAGTCAGGATTACATTGTTGTTTGTCAGTGGGTGGTTGTTCAAGGTGGTACTAGTGCATGAAGGGGTAATCTATGATTTGCAAAGACTATTATGACCTATGAGAGAAGCTGCACTAAATCAACTTTGAATACCTTTATATATTTATCCCAATGGGTGTGCAAGGGTGAGACAGTGTACTGGACTGCTGTATCATACATGTATATCATCATAACCATCATTGTATGAGGGGGTGGAGTGTACTGGAACAAGACGTGCATAAATAGATGTAAAACTCATGATAACTAAGATGGAAAGGCCCACTGGACTATTATGGATAAGCAGCCAATTCAAAACAAGTTATCAGTTGAGTGGGTAGAGTGCAGTGTAGTGCTACAACTAGTAAACATATTATTAAAGTGTGACAGGTACACAACCACCATAGGGAGGGTCATATATTTATACATGTTTTTTGTCACTTTACAGGGAGCCTTGCTTAAGACGGTGCACTGGCCACTGCTGCTGTTACCGCAAGCTTGAGAGCAAGGTTGACAGTCTTATAAAAGACAATGTTGTGCTGCGTGAGGGACAGGACAAATTACTGTCCCTCATGACAGCACAGCAAGCGACTGTCAACCTTGTGCTTGAGCCTGTGGGAACAGCGGCAAGTGACATAGTGGCCAGTTCCAGTACTTCACCTGAATCAATTGCATCTAGTCTCCCTGGCCAGAAATGAACAGCCTCCACAGCTCCTCTGGTATGTCCTCAGGGATGTGTACTTTTGGTGTACATGGCCTCAATTTTACTGTGGATCTCCACTGAGCATGCAGTATCTGGTGAGGTGGGTGGAGATGTCTTGTACTGCCTTTAGACAGTTTTTGTTCACAGATTTGTGACAGATTGTTCACTTGGGAGCTTAAGCAACAGGTTGGTAGAAAAGAGGCCAGGAGTTATATTTTGTTTTAAACTGAAATATTTGAATAGTTTGTTAGTGAAATTAGTTCTATGTGTTAAAAATGATTACCTTGAATTTGAACTGATACTTGGGCTGTGATATTGTAGTTTGGGGATAGATGTTTGGCAGGGAAAATTAGAAGGTAATTTAAATGTGTTGTTTGCCTGGTGTTTGGAGGAGGACATTAGCTGCAATTAACTTGTCTTTAAACAGGAATTACTGTGGCTTTCATTGTTCACTTGGGAGCTTAAGCAACAGGTTGGTAGAAAAGAGGCCAGGAGTTATATTTTGTTTTAAACTGAAATATTTGAATAGTTTGTTAGTGAAATTAGTTCTATGTGTTAAAATTATTACCTTGAATTTGAACTGATACTTGGGCTGTGATATTGTAGGTTTGGGGATAGATGTTTGTAGGGAAAATTAGAAGGTAATTTAAATGTGTTGTTTGCCTGGTGTTTGGTAGGAAACCTCCCACCCACCCTGTTTGTAGGCTTTCTTAAATACTGAAAAGCCACTGGGGTTGGGATTGAAGGGCTGAGTATTTCTGTTTGGGACTGAAATTTTAAGCAACAGGAGTTGGTGGGCCTGTGACATCATACGGTACCTGGAGTCTGCTTACACACACTGTTAGTGGGACTGAACACATACTGGACTGTATGTGTTTGTGAGACTTCAGGAACTTTGTTGGTGGGGTTGAAATTGGGTTTGTAAATAACTACAGTCAGTATAGAGAAACTGTACTCCAGGGGAAAGGGACTGAGAAAAGGGGGTGTGCTATTATAAACAGAGGGGGATAATCAGGGTGGCCATATTCCACCATGGCAGGCATCTTCGGAAGGGTTGTAGGCTGCACAGGCTGTGGGATGGCAATAATTCTAAATTGGGCCTGGAGAGAGGGAGGCTGCCCACTCTGTAGACAGCTATCTTGTATCAGGAGTGAGGTATATTGGTTAAGGAGTAAGCTGTAGGAGCTGGGGGTGTCCAAGGATAAGGGGTGTGGATATGGGCAGCAGAAGGGTGGGGCTGAGGGAGGCTGGGGCAACGCCTGAAATTACAGGACATTATGCTACAGCAAGCAGAAGGGGGATATTAGGGACAGAGGACCCTTAGATAGGGAGTTGATGCTAAGGGAAAGCATACAGGGTGAAAATTCTGAATTCAAGGAGACTGGAGGGGGAAGAGTCAGGAGGGGCTGTTGTGCGGAAGCCTAAAACAGCAGACTGTGGGAAGGGAGCTCCTAAGGTGAACAGTGCAAGAGAGGAAGAAGAGGGTCAGTTTAGAGATGCAGTCAGGAGAAACTCGGGTTACTTGATGGAGGCTGACATAGAGTGTCACAATAAATTTGAGATACTAAGCATCCTAGAGGGGGAGGAAGGGGTTGGTGGAAATGAGGAAACTTATACAGAGGCCGGGGGGAGGGAGTCAGATACCCATAGGGCATCACAGAACAGCTATGGAAAGGATAGACATAGTCCCAGAGGGAGAAGGGGAAACATATATGTTTAGCAAATGGGGGAGATGCAACATATTCCAGACATGAGGGAGGAGAGCATGATTGGAGAGGAACTGGGAGACAAGGAGGTGGGAGAGGAGCCCCCCTTCAGCAGGAAGGTCAGTACCAAGGATGGGGCCCTAGCTAAAGGGACCCACAGAGCCTCTGGAGACAGGGTACTATTACAAGGGGGGATGAGGGTGCGGGGAAGGGGAAACCATCAGGGCCAGGATAAATGGTTCAGATAAGAGAGGGTTAAAGAGGACACCTATTCAGAGGGGGTTTGAGTTAAGTGGGCAAAATAGCAAGGGAGGCAGAAAGGGGAGGGTGACAAGGGGGTCTCTAATAAGGCAGGAAGACTCCATGAAATGCGATCATGAATAAAGTGGGGGAGGGGGCTGAGAGGGCATAGTGGAGGTAACCATAAGGATGATGGCGTGTTGAGGTTCTGTTACTGGGAGACTCCGATGATTAAGGGTATCCATTGGGAGGGACAGGGGATGGATGCCATAGCCAGGTGAAGGTAGTGAGTATCTCTGGGCTGACAGTGCACAGAGCAAAGTTCATGGTGTATGAAATGGTTAGGGATTGTGGAGGAAACCGGATTTCCTGGCATTTGGAACTAATGATCTAGAGGGAAATAGCATTATGGAAATCCGCAAGGTTCCAAGAATTTGCCAGAGTCTGTCAGGATAATGGATGCAACATTTCCTTTCAGAGATATTGCGGTACCAAAGGGCCTCAGTGGAGAAAAAATGAACTCACAGAGGTTAATGAATGGCTCAGGAAGTGGTGAAGAGAATGGGTTGGGGTGTTAGGGAACTGGAATGGAGTTTGGGAGGATAAGGACTATATGCCAAGGACAGGTTTCATCTTGCCCCATTAGGAAGGAAGTCCTAAACAGGGGATGGCTGACTACATACAAGAAAGGTGGGGTTTAAACTTGTAAGGGGGGAAGGGATAAGGAGGAGCTGACCAGAAGCCCTCCTCCAGATGAGGGGAGTAGCCTCAAGCCCAAGGGGGAGGGGGAAACAGACTGGAGGTGGAGGTTTCAGGAGGAGCAGGGGGAGGATGGAAGTATAAGGAATCTGGGTGGGTTCGACAAAAGGATCAGGATAAGGGTGGGGTTAGTGTTAGTAAATGCCAGGAGCTTGGAAACAAGTTACCAGAGTTCCAGGCCATGCTGTTCTGGGGGTGGATGTGGCGGCAGTCACGGAAACGTGGGCCAACAAAACCATGACTGGGACCTAAATGTACAGGGTACACTATGCTTAGGGAAGGATAGAAAGGAGGGCAGAGGGAGGGAGTGGCTATGTTCATTAGAGATGACATAGAAATTGCTATGTAGAAGAGGCAGAGGAAACGTGGAGGCCTTATGGGTCACCCACGATCCCCAGCAGGAGATAAGGTCAAGCTGGGAGTAGCATATAGGCCCCCCGGGATGAGTGATGTTCTAGAGGATGGTTTGCTGGACAACATCATTGCCCAGTGTGGACCAAAAGGGGAAGGAGTGGTGTTGATGGGGGACCTTAATATGCCAGGTACAAACTGGGGAACCATGTCCTCTAAGGTGGCCAAGGAGCAGAGGCTACTGGATGGCTTCCAGGATGTGTTCTTAACACAGCATGTGATGGAGCCCACAAGGGAGGGGCATGTCCTGGATGTGGTTCTGGCAGATGGGGATCTGGTAAGGGACATGGTTGTACAGGACCCCCTGACTGGGAGTGACCACAATACTGTCTGGTTTCAAATAAGCATTTGGGGAGTGGGGGTGAGATCTAGGACACTGGCAGTGGACTTCAGGGGGGCAGACTTTATGGGCATGGGAAATATTCTCAAGGATCACTTGAAGGGGATTACCTGAACAACAAGTGTGGAAAGGAGATGGGAGGTCATAAAACGGGGACTTCATGAGGCAGTCAGGATCTGAGCTAAGTTGAAACGTAAGGGAGCAAGGTCACATAAACCATGCTGGTGGTCCAGTGAGGTCCAGGTAGCAGTCAGAGAAAAGAAGGTGGCTTACAAAAAATGTAAAACAACAAGAGGGGATAGGGATAAGGAAATGTACCAGCTTGCATCTAGAAAAGTCACCCGTATGGTGAGGGGAGCTAAGTCCAGTAAAGAGCAACGGCTGGCACAGGGGATACATGGAGGAAAGGGTTCTTCCGTACATTGGGGAGCAGAGAAAACTAAGGGCCATCTCAGCAGATTGAGATCAGAAGGAGGGTGGGTGGAAGAGGCGAGGGACCAGGCAGAGGTATTTAACCAGGTTTTGCCTCTGGTTCACTAGCTAGGAGGGGATGGGATATCTACAAAGCAAGGCACAAAGGGATAGAAGCAGGAGGAGTGGGATCAGGGAGCAACAGAAATGGAGCAAAGGGAGGGAAAGGTACCCCAGGGTGTCACATCTGGATAAGGATAAAAAGACCAGTAAGGTGGATGGGACGGATGATGCCATCCCCACCAAAAGGGTGTGGTTTGCCCTCAAGGCCCTAAAGAAAGACAAATCTCCTGGGCCGGATGGCATTCATCCAAGAGTACTATGGGAATTGGCGGACATACTGGCTGCACCCCTGGTGGAGCTTTTCAACAGGTAACTTGAGACAGGAAGGGTACCTAGGGATTGGCAGAGGCACATGTGGTACCAATCCATAAAGGGGGTCGAAGGAAGTACCAGAAACTATAGACCCATCAGTTTACCTCGGTGGTGGGAAAATTAATGGAGAGTATACTAAAGGAACGATTGGGGTTTACTTGAGGAGGTGGGAGGTCTGGATAGTCGGCAGCATGGGTTTGTGCCAGGTAGATAATGTCAAACCAACCTTGTGGAGTTCTATGAATGGGTAACATCAGAACTGGACAGAGGTAAGCCTGTGGATGTATTATTCTTGGACTTCAGCAAGGACTCTGTCCCCACAATGGTCTGGTGGAGAAGCTGATGGGGTTAGGAGTAGGCCCTTTGATGGTCAGATGGATTGAAAACTGGATAGCTGGACACACTCAGAGAGTAGTGGTCTGTGGGGAGCTCTCAACCCTACAGAGGTTGGTAGTGGGTACCACAGGGCTCAGTCCTGGGTCCAATCCTGTTTAATGCATACATATCAGACATCAGGGATGGTATAGGGTGTGAAATGAGTCTCTTGGGATGACTCCAAGATGGGAGCAGTAGTTGAGGGAGAAGAGGGGAGGTTGGCCCTGCAAGGGGACCTGGACACCCTGGAAAGCTGTGCTCACACATGGAAATTAAATTTCAATATCACCAAGTGCAAGGTGTTGCATCTTGGTCGGGGAAACCCTAAACACAGGTACACCCTGGGAGGGGAGGTGTTGGAAGCCTCAACAGGGGAAAAAGACCTATGGGTCATGGTGGATACATGTATGAATAACAATAAGCAGTGCAGGAGAGCAGCTAGCAAGACAAACAGGATGTTGGGATGCATCGCAAGGGGGATCACCTCTAGGAGCAAGGAAGTGATTCTGCCGCTGTACAATGGACTGGTTAGACCACACCTTGAGTACTGTGTACAGTACTGGAGACCACACTTGAAGAGGGACATACAGCTCCTGGAGAGGGTACAGAGGAGGGCAACAAAGATGATACGAGGGCTAGGGGATTTGACTTACGAGGACAGACTTGAGGAGCTCTGCTGTTTTCATTGGAGGAGAGGAGAGACAGGGTAGGCATGATTGAGGTCTTCTGGCACTCAAGGGAATAAATAGGGTAAACATGGAGGGATCTTTAGACTAAAGCAGGGAGGCATCACCAGAGGCATGGTTTGAAGTTGGAAGGTGGAAGGGTGAGGGGAAAAGAGGAGAAGGTTTTTCACTGAGAGGGTGGTGGACCCTTGGAATGCTCTGCCTGGTGAGCTGGTTCAGAGATCCACAGTGGAGAGCTTTAAGAGAGGGTGGGACAGACACAGAAAGTGGATGTATCAGATGATGGCCTGTCCTGGGGGGGTGGGGATGGATGATAGGGGTTTCTGGAGCACAAGGGATGGTAGGGTCTCGGCACCCAACTAAGGATCTAGGTTCGAGCAGACTTGATAGACCATAAGGCCTAATCTGCTGGCAAATAGTATGTAGTATGTTAGTATGTTAGTTGTATTTTATTTCTGACACCTGCTGCTGGTTGTCTGTGATTGGTCGTGTTGCCTTGGTCCTCGCCCTACTTGCATGTGTGTGTGTGTCTGTATGTGTGTGTGGTACTGGGGGGGTGAATGCGGACTTAGGGTTTTCAACCCTAACACTGAATTTCCTTGCGTTTGTCGCTGTGGAACAACCCTAACTGATGCATTAAATGGAGTTTTTTTGCCATGAATTTATATATATACATATTATGGTAGCACGGTAGTGCTACCACAGTTAGGGTTGAGTAGCACTTTTAAGGTTATAGGGTCAAATTTTGCACCTTAATAACTTTTCCACCATTCAACGGATTTGCCTGAAATTTGGTATGCATGATGGGGCATGGTAGATGTTGGGATTTGCCAAATTTTGTACTGGTTGGATATATGGCTGTGGAGTTATTAAGTGACAACGAAGTGAGTAATTACTCTTTTTTGTGAATTATTTGCTCTCACCTACAGGTTGCACGGTTTGCGCGACCAGTCCAAAACTTCAGGGAACATGCAGCTGGGGTACCCGATGTGCCTTATGAAGATTTCGTGACAAAATATTGAATGGTTCAAAAGTTATTCAAAAATCAAGTTCCCATTATAAGTCACATAGAAACATAGAAACATAGAAACATAGAAGTTGACGGCAGATAAGGACCGCAAGGCCCATCCAGGCTGCCCATTTCTTTTTCTACCTTATAAAAGTGCCATCGGCCTTTGCTCTGTCAGTGACCTATCTATTCATAGTCATTTGTATTGCTCCCTTATGCCTATCCCATGCCTGTTTGAAGCCCTGCACTGTATTCATAGCCACCACTTCTTGTGGTAAGCCATTCCATGCATCTACCACCCTTTCTGTGAAAAAGAATTTCTCACATTCCCC
Source organism: Neoceratodus forsteri (assembly GCA_016271365.2). NCBI lineage: Eukaryota > Metazoa > Chordata > Ceratodontiformes > Ceratodontidae > Neoceratodus > Neoceratodus forsteri. The sequence continues at coordinate 1,124,274,377 of CM057453.1, read as the reverse complement.
TTAATCGGCCTCCCTAATCTCATGCTGTGTCCTCTTGTCCTGCTACTTTTCTTATATTTAAACATGTTAGACTCTTTCACCTTGTTTATGCCCTTAAGGTGTTTGAATGCCTCGATCATATCACCTCTCCCTCCTTTGCTCAAGGGTATACATATTGAGCTTCTTAATCTGTCCTCATATGTCTTCTGATGCAGTCCCTGCACCATTTTGGTTGCCCTTCTCTGACTGCCTCAATTTGGTTAATGTCCTTGTGAAGGTGTGGCCTCCAATACTGCACGCAGTACTCCAGATGGGGCCTAACCAATGTCTTGTACAGAGGGATTATTACCTCCCTCTTATGACTTGTGATACCCCTGCTAATACACCCTAACACCCCTAGCCTTACCTACTGCTTTAGAGGTCTGCTTGATGATTTTTAGGTCATCAGTGATGATGATGCCCAAGTCTCTTTCTTCCTTTGTGACTGCTAGCAACTCCTCCCAGCCTATAAGTGGCTTCAGGGTTTCTCTTCCATGTGCATGATTTTGCACTTCTTGCATTAAATCCAGTTGCCACTCTTCTGACCATTCTGCTAGTTTATCCAGATCTCTTCTCATTGCCCACCCCATCTGGATCATCTACTCTGTTGCAGATCTTGGTGTCATCTGCAAACAGACAAGCCTTACCCTCTAGTCCATCTGCAAGGTCACTAATGAAGATGTTGAATAGGACTGGCCGCAGGACTGATCCCTGAGGTACCCCACTTGTGACTTGCATCTCTTCTGACTGTATACCATTTACCACCACTCTCTGTTTTCTGCCTGTCAACCAGTTTGCCACCCAGTTGACCAACTTCTGACCCACCCTGCCTACCCAGCTTATTTATCAATCTTCTATGTGAACAGTGTCAAAAGCTTTGCTGAAGTCAAGGTAGGCGACATCAACTGCTCCCCCTTGGTCCACCACTCTGGTTACCCAGTCAAAGAAATCTATGAGATTAGTTTGACAGGACCTTCCTTTTGTAAACCCATGCTGTCTTGGATCCTGTGCCCCTATGGTTTCCAGGTGTTGCACTATCTTTTCCTTAAGGAGTGCCTCCATAATCTTGCCCACTACTGAGGTAAGACTGACTGGTCTGTAGTTCCAGGTGTTGCACTATCCTTTCCTTAAGGAGTGCCTCCATAATCTTGCCCACTACTGAGGTAAGACTGACTGGTCTGTAGTTCCCCGCCTCCTCCCTGCTACCACTCTTGTGGAGCGGGATCACATGAGCCCTTCTCCAGTCTTCTGGGACCTCTCCTGTGCTCAGAGACTCACTAAACAATTCTGCTAATGGCTCTGCTAGTTCCTCCTTTAGCTCCTTAGTACCCTGGGATGTATGCCATCAGGTCCCATTGCCTTATCCACCCTGGAGCTTTTCTAATGGGAAAAGTTAACAAAAGTTCAACACTTTCGAAATGCACTTTTTAGTGTCACAAATGGCCCTAGTAGTGTCACAAATCCACCATTTTGTTTTCAGTTGGTGATCAGAAAATGCTTGGCATTTAAATTTGGGACCCTCTAGAGACACAATTCTTTTTGTGTTCACCTAGTCAGACCCTGAGGATGCTAGCCATGTCTTTATTTTGGGGTAAAACACCCCAGAAATATGATTTTTTTCAAATTTCTGGAACCAGTAGTGTCACAAAGTAGTGTCACAAGCATGACACTTTAGCAAAATTTTGCAAAAATTGCTGCAAATTGCGACACTACTTTTTCAGACTTGGCCAAAATGACAGCAATTCTTTGCCACCCTGCTGCAAAAGAATGGTTTGGTCTTTTGAGCTGAAATTTGGAGGAAAGGCAGCCAACATCTCACAGATGTGCCTTTTTGTAGTTTGGTGAAAAAATATTGCGCGGTTGCCAAGTTATGGTACTCCGAAGTTGGCATTTTTTCCCATAGACTAACATGGTGGCATACGCCGCGCCTTTCGGGGCTCATATCTCGAAAACGATGCGAGATACAGATTTTTTGTTGCGAGTTATCATGATTTTTGTGACATTAAAATGTTTTTTTCTACGTCATCCGGTTGCTGAGATATTAGCAATTAAGTACTTCCAATGCTCATTTTAAGCTTCGATGCCCATTACAGTGCATACATTCTTTGTGTTTCTCTATGCACCTGTTCAGCAAAAACAGAGTATGTGCTTCCGTTACTGTTACAGTTACTGTTTCCACTTGCGTTTATGTCCCCGTTTGCATTACTGTTCCCGTGTACGCCACCGTGTGCGTTACCCTTTGCGTTCTCATTTGCACTTGCATTTTCGTTACTGTTATCATTTGCGTTTCCACTACTGTTTCTGTTTATGCCACCATGCGCATTGCTATTTGCATTTCTGACAGCCCTTTCATTTGCGTTTCCATTTCTGTTTCGTTTTGCGTCTTCCTTGCTGTTACTGTTACCATTTGTGTTTGCAATTGCATTACTGTGCCCGTGCGCATTACGGTTTGCGTTTCCATATCCACTTGCATTTCTTTTTACGTTTCTGTTTCCTTTGCTGTTATTCTTGCTCTTACTGTTACCATTTGCGTTTACAATTGCTGTACTGTGCCCGTGCGCATTTTGGTTTGCGTTTCCACACGTGCTTCTGCTCCCGTTTCCATTTCTGTTTCCTTTGTCATTATTCTACATGTTAACTTTACCATTTGCATTTACAATTGTGGTACCATGCCTGTGTGCATCACGGTTTGCGTTTACGTGTGCACTTGAGTTCACGTTTCCATTTCTGTTCCCTTTCGTGTTCTTTTTTCTGTGACACTTAACATTTCCATTTAAAATACCACTGCCATCACTGTTCATGTTACCAGTTGTGTTTTCATATGCGCTTCAATGTCTGTTTGCTTCACTGTTCGATTCGGTGTCACTTTGCGCTTGCGTTTCTATTAACGTTTCCTTTACCATTTACGTTTCCGTTGCCATGTGCCCCACTGTTGGCGCTTATGTTTGCATTGCTTTTCCTTTTACTATATCACAAGACATCACATGGCAAAAGCATGGGGCCCTTTGGGCCCTGTACTCCTGCCGCTGCATTACTTTCACTATTTCTCATCATCATTCTCAAAAGGAAGGGAAATTAGAGGCAAAAAAACTCTGTTTAATGCATCAGTTAGGGTTGTTCCACAGTGACAAAAGTGAGGAAATTCGCTGTTAAGGTTGAAACCACCCTTGGACCCCTCCAGCCCACCCCCCCAACTGGCATCGGGGTGCTTGTTGGGGTCGTCGGTCCTAACTCTCACCCCATTCCCCTATTCCTCAGCTTCTTTGCACATGTGATGGAGTGAGAGTTAGGGCCGATGACCCCAACGTGCACCCCGATGCCAGTTCTATGCCACTGTTAATGGAACTGTCCAGTGGTTAAAACTGGTTGATACAGGAGACAGGGATGAATAAATATGGGCACAATAGTCAGATGTTTCTAACCTGGATATGGTGTCCGAGGTGGTGTTCTCTTTAAATAAGTTTGTGAGCAACAGTGCCTTCTGTTCATCTGGGAGCCAAAAACACTGTTTAGTAAAGAAGAAATAGACTGTGATGATATTGTCTATGTATTTGGGTGTATGCTGATATGGGCAGTGATTTAGTGAATGAATAATGTGCCAATCAACAGGGAACTTGTGCCATGGATGGCATGCCATTGTTGCTCCTTTGTAAATGACCTGTGATATTACTTGGTATTACTTTGTATTTTAAAGATGGAAGAAGACATATAGCCCATCATGACCATCTTCCCCACACCGGTGGGGCATATGTTACTCTATGTCCAATAATAGCTTGTCCAAATTATTCTTGAAATCATTAAAGTTTTGTAAGTCTACCATATATTGAAGAAGTGAGTTCCAAAGCATTGGGGCCCTTACTGTAAAATAATATTTATTTTTGTTACTAAAAACCCTTGATATCCTAATTTGGCTATTGTGGCAATTTAGATTTATTGGTTTATCTGCCATAATGATATTACAATCCTTAATTAGGGTGGGATCTCTTAATATTTTAAATAACGTGAGCAGATCCCCTCTATCTCTTCTGGTCTGTAGGTCATAAAAACCCAATTCCTGTAGCCTATCCCTATATGACAGTGTTTTGACCCTGGAGTCCTATTTGGTGGCCCTTATTTGCATGCGTTCAATGATTTTTCTATCCTTACATAGATATGGAGCCCAAAAGGATACAGCATAATCAGTATAGGGATGAATGTATGTATTATATAGTCGAATGATGCAATTTTCATTCCTGGTAACAAACAATCTTTTTATTGATGACAATATGTAGTTGCCTCTTTGTGCCACTTTTCTACACTGATCCCCGTTTGTTAACTGATTTGTAACTATAACCCCCAAGTCCTTCTCTGTTTTTACTGATTTTATAATGTTCACATTCAGTGTATAATTTCTTATAGTATCTCTTATTCTGAGATGAATCACTATATTCTTCTCCGTATTAAAGACCATTTTGTTCTCGGTTGCCCAGTCTTCAATGCATGCTAGGTCTTGTTGTAATACATATTGTTTCTTAGCTATATCCACATCTGAGTATATTTTTGTGTCATCAGCAAATTTGCTGACTTAATTGTATACACCCTCATGCAAGTTGCTTATATAAATAACAAAAAGAACCGGTCCGAGGACCAACCCCTGAGGCACCCCTCAACTCACTCCCACCCATCGTGGTGCTAGGAAATCTCCGGCTAATGTGAATGCTAAAACAAGTGATACTTGGCATTTGTCACCTAGTCCTGCCCATGGTCCATTAAGAGCATGGCACCATATTGACCCCAGTTTCACACAAATTTATAATGAGTTCCTCGGGTATCAGCTACTGTGCTACAGCTCTGGAAATTTGGTTCAGGAAAGCTACTTTCAGTTGAATAAAGTCAGTAGGTATTTTCCTCACTGCTTTTGTTCTCTTTCTCCTGCTGACACCCATATAGCTCAAAAACTGCCAGGACTACCTGAGAGTCTAATTCAGGTACCCACCATTCTCACTGAGCATTTAACGGGCATCCACTTTTACAATCCCCTGTGCCACAGCTTGCACAACTCTTGCATTTACAAATGTTCCATCACAATGCAAACTGCGCAACCTATTTTTGTTGCTCCTCTAAACTGGACATTAGTAATGTTAGTCTCCCTCTTGGCTTCCTGGGTAGCAGAGGTGGTAGCTTAGTTGGGTCTGGTGTTTTTTTTTTGAAGTTAGGTAAGGTAATCTGACTTGAATTTTCTTATGGTGCTCTCATTTAGGGTACTGTGATGTTTTGCACTGTAAAACAGTAGTGCTGCCATTATCCCAAGCTCTGTTCTGAACAACCAAGTTCAAATCAGATGTCAGCACTGTATGTGTTGTAGGAGGATGGATGACTTTTTCTGGCTGATGGTGGTGTTAGAGGCAGCTTCTTTACAACAGGTGTGCCTACATGACTGTCAGTGCCACCACTTGCACCCAGTTCTTCAGGGTTAACATCATTAACATCAACAGGGTATTTCCATTTAACCCAGTTTTTATGAATCCCACTTATGTAGAATTGACATTGCAGCAGTACTTACACAGCACAGATAGGGAGTACTGTAAGAATGGGAGTGAGAGTTCAGTGGAGCTGACAGTGGTTTAACAACTTGACCTCGAACAGGAGAATGAATGCTAGTTTCTTGTTTTTATGCTTTATTTCTTGAGAGAAGTGAGTGACAGACAGCAACATCATGGTAAAATATAACATAATAACTTTTAGTCTAAAAAAAAGTCAAATCCATCCAGCAGCAGCAGCAGCAGCATTGATTAAGCAATATATTGGTGAGCCGGGACAGCAATCCAGAGTGCTGTACAGCTTAATTTAAACACCTATGTGAAATGTACTTGCTTTTTTTTTTTTTTTTGCTCTGAGCTAGAGTGAGTACTCAGGCAGGCACAACCAACCACATTAGGAAGGTGAGAGGCTGTGGGGGGGGCAATTCAAGTTAGAGAAAGAGAGAGAGAGAGAGAGAGAGCATTTGGCTGCCATTTCAGCAAGTGACTGACAGTGTGCTGCCATAGTAGTGAGAGTGGCACCTGTTACGAGAGTGTTCTTTTCCTTTTTAAGAAAAGGCTGTTACACTCATTAATCTGCTGGTAGAGTGAGTGCAGACCATCGAGACAACTTGCATTACAATCCAGCGGCAGCACTGATAGAAAACGAAACAGCAAAGGACTGGATGATTTGGATCTCCCCTAGTTGCCCACTTTGTTTGCTTAGGAGGAGGAGCAGAGCATGGTGCCATGGGTTGGCACTGGCCCAGTTACTTTGTACTCTGAGTTCTCTCTACCCCCTCTGTCATGTCCATGACTGCCATCAGTCATCTGCCACCATAGTGGCTTTCTTTGCTCCTGCTGGGTGGGCAGGCAGCCAGACTGCTAGTAGACTACTTGTCTCACCTCTCTCCCATCTTGAATAAAGGCTCACAGCAGGAGCAGGACTGCTGCACCTTTATTCAAGATGGGAGAGCGGTGACATGAGTAGTCCACTGGCAATCTGGCTGCCGGCCCTGCCCACCCAGCCAGACCCAGTCTTCCACAGTTGCTACTACTAGTACTCTGTCACTTCTCTGTCTTAGGTTGTAGTTATCTTCAATAAAGGCTGGCTACCAGCTGGGCAGGCAACACCAACAACCTTGCCAAGGTTGCCAGACAGAGGAGTGGGAGTCCCAGAGTGGCAGGGGTGCACACTGAAGCCAAGGCATTCATTTCCAGATGACTGTGGGGGGATACGCTGGGATGGTGGATGATGGATACAGTGGAGAATGGGTCCAACAGACACAGTGACTGACAGACTTAGTCAGTGGGAGTCCCCTAAATGGCAACAACACAGCAGGAAATGTGAGCAGAGCTAGCAAGCACCAACTGAAACAAAACACAGACAGTCAGAGAAGTCAGTCACTTTTGATGGCCACGCCAGACTCATGCTTGCACTCTCTCACAAAGGGTGGGACAGTGGGACTGGTCTGAGACAGATGGCTATCATTGCATTTCCCTGTTCTCTAAGTTTCACTTAAGTTTTTAGATTGTGGACTTCTGTTACTGCTAGCCAGCCGCTGAGTGAAACTGTCTTGCAGTGACAGTGTTGACAGAAAAGAAAATTGTTAAACCAAGCTGCATTCATCAGCCCCCTTCCCCTTAGAGGCAGTAAAAGAGGAAAAACAGGCTTTTCTTAGGTAAACACCAACAGGTATTTACCTAAATGGGGGCCAAGAAATCGGATTCTGGGGTCTGTTTGCCCCTAATATGTACACGGAGGATTTTAGGAACTAGTGCTGCAACCCCCCCCTTACTTTCACACAAAAGGGGGTGTTTCATAAAGGTATTGCTGCAATTTATAACATTTTCACAAAGGTAGTGTCACAAAACTTTGCTACACTACCAATGGCCGAAACAAAAAAAGTATATTTCCAAACAGGATGTTAAAAAACTAATGCCAGAATCGTGTTCCTCAGGCCCCAATTAGGTAAACACAAATGCTGGTGTTTACTAAGGGGCAGTATTTTTTAATTACATCATTTTTTCCATGTTCTAACTGAAAACAAGATGAGAGAAGCACAAAAGAAATGGACCCATTTGAGAAAGAGAATGTGCTTTTGCAAAAGAGAAACAGTACTTTTGCAAGGGACAGCTAATTTTTTTCCATAGAAAATAAAGGGAAACTTGAAATATTAATAACTTTTTAATGGATTAATATTTTTCACCAAACCTTCAAAAGGCACATCTGTGACACAGACCCCATATACCCTGAAAGTTTTGGAACAAACTGCTAAACAGTTTTGGAGAAACACTTGACAAAGAAATTGACAAAAAAGTGTTTTTTTTCACATTTTTTGACATTCTGTTGCTCTGCACCCGTACATCCAACCGGAACAAAATGTAAGATATCCAAAGATCTATGGTCCCAGATGGTGCATGCAAAATCTCAGGTGAACTGGTCAGATGGTTGCAAAGTTATTAAAGTGCAAAATTTGGGGTTTAACATAAAAGTGACCGTTGAACCTAACTATAGTCTGTGCCGCTATCTATCTATATACTATATATATATATATATATATATATATATATATATATATATATATATATAGAAAACTGTGTTAATGTCTCTAATTAGGGTTTCAATCTAACACCCCACCCCACCCTGCACCAACAGGTGTTGGGGCATGTTAGGTCATCAGTTCTAGCACTCACCCCATTCCATAAGTAAATAAACTGAGATGGATACAGTATAGGAGAATGGGGTGAGCGTTAGGACTGATGACCCACAGGCACACCCTCGATGCCTGTTGGGGTGTGTGTGTGTGTGTGTGTGTGTGTGTGTGTGCAGCGTGGGGGTGGGGTGTTAGATTTGATAACGCCACATTTCCCTACTTATGTGGCTGTAAGCCTATCTAGAGCAATAATACAGTTTTTTGGCAATTTATTTCCTTACTTTTTGAGACAGTATAATTGTATCTTTATTTGCCCGTGGGAGGGGCCCAATTCTTCCATCCCTGCATAGGTGTGTGTGTATATATATATATATATATATATATATATATATATATATATATATATACATATGTATATATATGTGTGTGTGTGTGTGTGTAGCTGTGGAAGCACAGGGCCCTAGAGGCTATTTTGAAAATCTGGGGTCAAAATATTTAAAATTTCCAAAGTTATGAGTGTGCGTAGCAAAATAGGAACAAATGGTCATAATGTTTGCCATTTTTACATATTTTGACCCCTAATGCTCAACATAGCCTTCTTATGATGCCGCCTCATGAACAAGGGCACAGAAAATTTCCAAATCCCACCTGAAAGGTGAAGTCACAAAGTGACCATGAAATCACCTTTCAGGTGGGGGTTGCATAATGGCAGTCCTATTGTTAATGAGGTGGGGTCCCCAAAAGGCCATGTTAAAAATTTGGGCTCAAGATGTTAAAAAATGGCAAAGTTATGCATCAAAGTTGAAACCCCCATTTAAATACATTGAACTGCATTTACCATAGTTTCTCATAGAAACATGGAAACCTAAAAGTTGACAGCAGATAAGGACTGCAAGGCCCATCCAGTCTGCCGTTTCTTTTTGTGCCTTATGAATGTCCCATTGGCCTTTACTCTGTCAATCGCCTATCTATTCATACTCATCTGTATTGCTCCCTTATGCCTATCCCATGCCTGTTTGAAGCCCTGCACTGTATTCATATCCACCACTTTCTGAGGTAGGCCATTCCATGCACCCACCACCCTTTCTGTGAAAAAGAACTTCCTCACTTTACCCCTTAATCAGCCTCCCTCTAATCTCATGCTATGTCCTCTTGTCCTGCTATTTTTCTTATATTGAAACATGTTAGACTCTTTCACCTTGTTAGTGCCCTCGAGGTGCTTGAATGTTTCGATCATATCACCTCTCACCTTTCTTTGCTCTAGGGTATACATATTGAGCTCCGTTAATCTGTCCTCATATGTTTTCTGATGCAGTCCCTGCACCATTTTTGTTGCCCTTCTCTGGACTGCCTCAATTTGGTTAATGTCCTTGTGAAGGTGTGGCCTCCAGTACTGCACGCAGTACTCCAGATGGGGCCTAGCCAGTGTCTTGTAAAAAGGGATTATTACCTCCCTCTTCTGACTTGTGATACCCCAACTAATACACCCCAACATCACCCTAGTCTTACCTACTGCTTTAGTGGTCTGCTTGGATGATATAAGGCAATTGGTGATGATGATGTCCAAGTCTCTTTCTTCCCTTGTGACTGCCAGCAACTCCCCTCCCAGCCTATAGGTGGCTTCAGGATTTCTCTTCCCTATGTGCATGGTCTTGCACTTCTTTACATTAAACACCAGTTGCCACTCTTTCGACCATTTTGCTAGTTTATCCAGATCTCTACTCATTCTGCCCACCCCATCTGGATCATCTACTCTGTTGCAGATCTTAATGTCATCTGCAAACAGACAAACCTTACCCTCCAGTCCATCTGCAATGTCACTGATGAAGATATTGAAGAGGACTAGCCCCAGGACTGATCCCTAAGGTACCCCACCTGTGACTTTCATCTCTTCTGACTGTATACCGTTTACCACCACTCTCTGTTTTCTGCCCGTCAACCAGTTTGCTACCCAGTAGACCAACTTCTGACCCACCCCGAGCCTACCCAGCTTATTAATCAATCTTCTATGTGGAACAGTATCGAAAGCTTTGCTGAAGTCAAGGTACGTGACATCAACTGCTCCCCCTTGGTCCACCACTCTGGTTACCCAGTCAAAGAAATCTATGTGATTAGTTTGATAGGACCTTCCTTTTGTAAACCCATGCTATCTTGGATCCTGTGCTCCTATGGATTCCAGGTGTTACACTATCCTTTCCTTAAGGAGTGCCTCCATAATCTTGCCCACTACTGAGGTAAGACTGACTGGTCTGTAGTTCTCTGCCTCCTCCCTGCTACCACTCTTGTGCAGTGGGATCACATGAGCCTTTCCCCAGTCTTCTGGTACCTCTCCTGTGTTCAGAGACTCACTAAACAGTTTTGCTAATGTTTCTGCTTGTTCCACCCTTAGCTCCTTTAGTACCCTGGAATGTATGCCATCAGGTCCTATTGCCTTGTCCACCCTGAGCTTATCGAGCTTTTGTAGGACCCTTTCTTTTGTGAAGGGACTAATGCACACCTCCCTCCCCCCTGTGTCCATGGTGCTGAGCTGTGGGCCCTGACCTACCTTCTCTTCAGTAAATACTGAGCAGAAGTATCTATTTAGGATAGATGCTTTTCCATGGTCCTCCTCCTCCTAACATGCCCCCTTATCCCCTTTGATCTTAGCAATACCCCCTCTGGACTTTCTCCTTTCACTGATGTATCTATAGAAAGTCTTGTCACCTTCTTTTTACTGTTTGTACTAGTGTTTCTTCAGTTTGGGCTTTTGCCTACCTTACTGCCTTCCCTGCTTCCCTTAGGGAAGTTTGGTATGCCTCCCTATCTTCATCCTGCTGCGCTACCTTATATTTTCTGAAGGCCAGCCTTTTGGCTCTGACCTTTACTGCTACTGATTTTGAGAACCAAAGTAGTTTCTATCTTCTTTTGCACTTCCTTTTCTTTCTAACAAAATGGGATGATGCTTCAAGTATTGCATCCTTAATGGCTGCCCACTTTGCCTGTACCTCCTCACCTGTATTTCTTTTTGCCAGGGCTAGCTTAACTCTGTTGGCCATCTTATCAAAGTCAGCTCCTCTGAACTCCCATATTTTTGCCTTGGATTGGGCTGATTTAGTTCTAGTGGCCAAATTGAACCATACCATGTGATGATCACTGGCCCCCAGTTGACGTTCTACCTGGAGATCTGTGATCTCTTCCCTGTTAGTCAGTACTAGATCTAGGATAGCCCTGTCTCTTGTGGGTTGTTGTACCAGTTGTTTGAGGCCCCCCCACTGCAGGGAATCCACCATGTGTCTAGTTCTGGCAGATGTTCCTGCTGGTATTGACCAATCTGTATCTGGCATGTTGAAGTCTCCCATTATCAGAACCTCCCCTTTAGCTGTCATGTTTTGTATATCTTCTAACAGTAATGTGTCTATGCCCTCCACCTGGTCTGGAGGCCTGTAGACAACCTCAGTTCATATGGCTGTCCCATTTCCTGTTTCCAGGGTGACCCACAGTTCTTCTGGCTCCTTATGTGTATTCTGAATTTCTGTAGCTTTGATATTTTCATTGACATACAGGGCCACTCCACCCCCCCCTTTGCACCTCGGTCTCTTCTGAACAGTACATAGCCATGTACTGAAGTCTCCCAAGTGTGGTTGCTGGTAAACCACATCTTGTTAATTGCTACTATGTCCAGTTTAGCCTCTGTCATTATTGCCTGCAGGTCTTTATCTTGTTTCTCAGACTGTGAACATTTGTGCACATGATTTTCCATTGGCCAGATATTAGTGCGTTAGTTGTTGAGCGAGGTCCGGAGTTTCCCCTGTGTGTCATATGGGGAGCCAGACCTTTTTTCTTACCTGGTGATGCAAATGAACAACAAACATGCTGAACTCCTTTTTGACCACTAGCTGAGGAGGGAGCGGTGTTCTTCCCATTTGACATATGGGGTGCTGAACCCCCTCCCCATATGCTAGTTTAAATATTCTGCAAAGACTTCAAACTTCTGCCCCAATGTACTGACTCCCTCCTTAGTCAGATGCAGTCCATCAAATTTAAATAACTTTCACTCCCCAAACTGTTGCCAGTTCCCTACAAATTTGTGTCCTTTTTCCTGGCAGCAGCCCTTAAGCCACATGTTTAGCTCCCCTATCTCCCCTTCTCTGATCTTCCATCTGTCTGCCCCCTCTCCCAGACTGACAGGTCTCTCACAGAAGGAGATGCAGGACGAAATGGATGATAAAATGGGGACTGCAATCACCACAAGATCAACCAGATCAGTATTTTTAATTGTAAACACAGGATCAACCAGATTAATTTTAAATATTAAAACTTCTAAATGATTGCTGTTTCCCTAGTGTCTAGTCGTACCCCCCCACCATCTGATCACCACCTCCCTAATTAATTTAGTTTTTCCTCCCTGGTGTCTAGTGGTCCCTCCACCCACGCAATTCCCACTCTATAAGAATATATGATATTGTCCCTGGTGTCTAGTGGTGCTCCCCCAGTGATTACCTTTTTTTCTTAGTGAAGTCCAGGTAGATTTTGTTTCACTTTGTTTTGGACTAACGAAAAATATCTAATTTGTTTTAGTTTGGCCAAATTTTTCTGTCATTATTATTTTAACAACAATGACAACCCTCTTTTTGACCAGACATTTGATCGATCGCTGAGTGCGCAGAAGCCAGATTTCCTTTGCCTACTTTCAGTCATAGCCGTGATCATTGTTAAATAATACTGACCAGAAAACTTGGCCAAACTGAAACATTAGTCCCTAATGAAGTGAAATGAAATCTACCTGCACTTCACTAAAGAAAAAAAGGCGATCGCTGTGGGTGGGGGGCACCACTAGACACCAGGGAGAAAAGTTAAATTAATTAGGGGACTGTGATTGGATAATGGGGGTGCCACTAGGCACCTGGGAAACAGTATCTCACTGCCCTCACTGCAAAAAATGGCTTTCAAATATACCTCCAAGTTGATATCGGGCTGCTAGGTTTGAACCCCACCAAGGGACACCATAGTACATGTAGATCCCAAACCCTCCCCAGTGGACATAAATTGTTAGAAGGTGCACCTTAAGAAAACTGGAGAGAACCACTGCAATTGTTTTTTATTTAAAAATGTGTTAAATGGGTAAGCTCCAAGAGAATCACATTCTCATTTTAGCCCAAGATATAGCTGCTCTTACCATAGGATGCAGGTGGAATGGTAAGGCAGAGTCCTAGGAACAGCATGAAGCTCCCCCATAACAAGTAATGAGCAAGCATTGCTATATAAATAGCTTCTTTATTTAAATGATGTGCGATTCCTTTCTGTTCGCATTCTGCATACTAACTTTACTGACAGCAGACATGTTGGACCTGGATAATGTAGCTGTCAGAAACATGTGTCCAGCTTGGTAAAGTGGAGGGTGTTGATGAGGGAAGCATTCTAATTAGATTTATGCACAGGGATACATTTTATTTGCTTTTGTCTTCCAACACCCCCTTCCCCCACACACACACCTCATGAAATTCCTGAAATGTGCAAGCTCTTTTGTCTGCTTGGCTTGCCTGTCAGATACAGTATGTGATCAGCTTATACTCTCTGTCCATGCACATACTCTATACCTCTTGACATCTTCTTTACAAAACATGAGGTATCATGCCTGAATTGCCCTCTGGTTACATGGATCTGTTAAATAATACTTCAGCCACCATCCCTGTACTCAAACTGTTCACATGCTGCTTTGAACAGGCACGATTATCAAATATGTGTTGAGCTGATCGCATCCTTTTTACATTATAGAGGGATGGTCGCTGGAGTATTTTATATATATATATATATATATATATTTTTTTTACTAAGCCTGTTGCTCCCCCAGTACCCCTCCCGCTTTACGGCACTGGGGGAGACATGGTATTTGTATTTTCTCCCCGTTCCCAGGACTCTGGTACACAGTCTCGCATGTGCGTGGAGGTACGCATGCATCCCACAGCTCCAGTGATGGCTCCATCCTCCCTCCTGGCCTAGTGCCTAGGATCCTCCTGGCCTGGCACTGAGACCTGACCTCCACTGGGTGGCAGCCATGAGTTGGGGAAACCTCTCATTCCTCCATGGAGAGTAGAGCTGCCTCTCAGCTGCTCAATCCTGACTCCTGCCCCCCGACCCCTGGTGGCCTGAACTCACCCCCGAACTTGGGTTACCAGTGTGGCACAAGGTGTGGCATCCAGCCTGTCAATGCTCTGCGCCACCAGGCCAGCCATTGCTGGAGTATTATTAATGATTAACAGATTTTTGTAAGCATATGGCAATTCAGGCACAACGTCTCATGTTTTGTAAAGAAGACGTCAACAGGCAGCATAGAGTACATGCAGTGACTGGAAGTATAAATTGGGTACATGTCTGACAGGCAAGCAGCACAGACAAAACCAGTTGCACAACATTCTGGGAGAGTTTTACAATGTGGGGTGGTGGGGGATGGGTGGAGTTGGGAGATACAGATCACACACAAAAATTGTATCCCCCTTACATAAATCTGATTAGAAAGCTTATATTACCAACACCCTCCTAGTAACAAACCTGGGGATACATTTAGCTTACATTGAATATTCATTACTGGATTTCAATTTCACCCCACTGATACAGAAGCTAGAAAGATGGATTTAAATATATGGATGGAATTTCCTCTAACAGGTGGTTAAAATGAATGTCCTTCCTTGACATCCTTATAAGTTGCAGGCTACTGCAGGACTCAATTCAGAAAAAAATATATATTGAATGCAAACAGATGAATAAAGAAAAAGGTCATTTTAGAAATACATAGGAACCTTGATATATCTGAATAAAATTGAGCTCCATACACACAAACCAGTCAAAACTACCAAACATTTGGTATTACCATCAAGCATCATTAATAAATTAGATTTCAGAATATTATGATGATGACTCTTCCTGGTGGGTACATTGTGAAAGTCAACAAACAAAACAACATAACATGTACTATTTACTTTTCGCAAACATTTAAAATGGAAATAACTAAGATCCCAAACCCTTTCATTCAGGCCACTCAAAAGCGTAGTCATTTTACCATTAAAAAAAAGAAGATTTAAGGATTAATATACACGCCTATCCATATAACAACGACTATGAACTATCAATGGTAAAAGCACTGTTGGTATTTCATTTACTTCTCCTATAGTTTCAGTAATGCTACTCTTTTTATAGTGATGTCTGTTGCTGCTCTTTTTATAGTGATGTCTGTTCCTCACACATCTCTTGTAATATGTTCACTAACTCACACACTCTCAGAGTTATAAAGTTGCATGATATGAAGCAGGGACTAGAGGCACACACTCACTTAGAAGAAAAGACCCACTTTTTTAAATGGAATCACAAATCAACTGCAAAAGTGGCATCCCTCCAATGAACTGACAGGACCTAAATGAGGATGCAGTAGAAAGATATGAAGGTAAGGGGATCAGCAAATAGAAGGGAACCCCCAATATTGGACTAAAGGAAACAGGCACGGACATGAGCAAGGAGTGGCCATAGGTAAAAAAGGAGGGACTTCAGGTAAAGTACAGGAGGGACAGATACAGAATAAGGGGGATGGTACTGGAGTTATAGCAGAGGGGAAGGCTGTGATTGGAAGGCTATGTGCACCAATGCCCACAGTCAGGGTAACAAAATCCCAGAACTTGTGGCATTAATGGCCTCTGAGGACCTGGATATCATGGCAGTCACAGAGACATGGTGCAACAGCAACCATGCCTGGGAGCTAGCCATTCCAGGGTACATGCTGCACAGATGGGACAGGGAAGGCAAGAAGGTGGGAGGGGTGGCATTATACATCAGGGAAGGGATAAAAGCAACAGTCCCACAAGACAAGGGGGGAAATCAGAGGCACTGTGGGTAACCCTGGAAGTGGGGATGAGAACAGTACTTAGAATAGGAGTGATATACAGGCCCCCAGGGCAGGCAGAGGATGTAGACAGAGAACTGCTGGAGACTATAGAGAACATGGCAACAAAGGGTGAATTGCTGCTTATGGGTGACTTCAACTTGCCAGATGTGGACTGGAGCATCCTGGCGGCAACCTCAGCCAGGAGTAAGGGATTCCTACAATCCCTGCAAGGGGCAGATCTCACACAGCTAGTGAGGGAGCCTACGAGGGAGAATGCAATTCTGGATCTCGTCTTAAGCAATGGGGACAGGATAAAGGAAGTCACAGTAGGGGAGACCATAGCGACTAGTGATCATCGAGCTGTGGGGTTTACCATAAGGACATCAAAGGAGGCTAGCCACAAAAGGACTAGAATCCTGGATTTCAGGAGGGCAGACTTTGGTAGGATGAAGAACAAATTCAGGAAGGTTATGCAGGGATACGATGACATAAGGGGGTTAGTGGAACAGTGGGATATGATAAGGGAAGTCCTGCACCTGGTAGTAAACCATTGTGCCAGGCCCTGCAGCAAGAGCAAAGGAAAGAAGAAACCACTGTGGTTCTCGAGAGGAGTAGCAGAGCTAGTAAGAAGAAAAAAGATGCCATTTCTGAGGTACAAGGCAACAGAAAGCAAGGAGGACAGGCAAGAATACTTGGAAAAATGGAAGGAATTGAACAGGGCAGTAAGGGCAGCAGAGGGCAAAACTGAGGAAAAGCTAGCTAAATCAGTGAAGGAAGGAAGGAGGGAAGGCATTCTTTAGGTATATTAGCAAAAGAAGGAAGACAGGGAGAGGGATTGTGAGACTTAGGGAAGAGGGAGGCAGCGTAGTAGAGAAAGGCATTAACAAGGCGACCATCCTCAACAAATACTTCTGCTCCATATTCATGGAAGAAGGCAATGGAGATGGTCCCCCATTAATGGAGAAGGACAAACAGGGAGCTATGGGGCCCGATGGGATACACCCGAGGTTCCTAAAGGAGCTCCGGGACGAACTGGCTAAACCTCTTGCTATGCTGTTCAGTGGATCACTAGAAACAGGCGTGGTTCCAGAGGAGTGGAGAAGAGCACAAGAGGTACCCTTGCACAAAAGTGGTAGCAAGGAGGAGGAGGCAGGAAACTACCACCCAGTCAGTTTGACCATGATAGTAGATAAAATGATGGAAACCCTACTTAAGGAAAAGCTGGTGGACTGCCTAGGGACAAGGGGGCTGCTGGACCCAAGGCAACATGGATTCACTGCAGGGAAGTTATGCCAGACCAACTTGATAAATTTCTTCGAGTGGGTGACGAAGGAAATAGACCAGGGAAGAGTGATAGATCTGGCCTATCTGGACTTCAGAAAGGCCTTCGACACAGTCCCACACAGGAGACTAATCCACAAGTTAGCAAATCTGGGGGTGGGGACAGAGGTGGTCACATGGGTTAGAAACTGGTTGAGTAACAGAACACAAAAAGTAGTGGTAAATGGGGTTAGCTCAAAGGAGGGACAGATAACAAGTGGCAAACCCCAGGGATCAGTGCTTGGACCAGTGCTCTTCAATGTCTTCATAAGCGATATTGCAGAGGGTCTAGAAGGGATGGTTAGCCTGTTCGTAGATGATACAAAGCTATGTAACAGGGTAGATACACAGGAAGGTATAGAAAAAATGAGGAGGGATCTGAAGAGAAAAGAAAACTGGTCCAAGGAATGGCAGTTGGGTTTCAATGCAAAAAAGTGCAGGATTATGCACATAGGGAGAGGGAATCCTAGAACTCAGAATGAACTAGACAGGGTAACACTGGAGGCCACCACAGAGGAAAGAGATCTAGAGATAAGTCATAGCAGACAACCTCAAAGTGGCTAAACAGTGCAACAAAGCAGCTGGAAAGGCTAACAGAATGTTAGGGTGCATAGGGAGGGGTATAACAAGTACAAGAAGGGAAGTGGTGGTACCGTTGTACAGCTCCCTAGCAAGGCCTCATCTAGAGTACTGTGTTCAATTTTGGAGGCCCCATCTCCAAAAAGACATAGACAGGATGGAGACGGTACAGAGGAGGGTGACAAAAATGGTGTCGGGGATGCACCATAAGTTGAATGAGGAGAGACTCAGAGCTCTAAATATGTACTCCCTGGAGGAAAGGGGGGAGGGAACATGATAGAGACCTTCAAATATCTAAAAGGGATCAACTGGGTACCAGAGTGGAGCATCTTTCACATGAAGGGAAATAGCAGAACAAGGGGGCAGAGCATGAGACTAAAAGATGGAAAACTTAGAGGGAATTTGAGGAAATTCTACTTCACTGAAAGGGTGGTGGAGAGATGGAACAGTCTCCCCCAGGAAGTGGTGGGGTGGTCATGGTTCAGGGATTCAAGAATGCATGGGATAGGCACATGGGAATTATCAAGCTAGGGTTGGGGGTGGGGTTGTAGCATCTAGGGTACCTTAAGCATTAGAAAGAGGGATAGGGCAGACTGGATGGGCCACGAGGCCCTTATCTGCCGACAACATCTATGTATCTATGTAACTGACTTATTAAAGGCATTGTACTGTACTGTACTGTACAAAGCGATAAATATTCTGGAATGCTTTCTGAAAGGTGCACAAAGTAATCACTAAATACCAACTGTCTCTTTTCATACCACAGTTGTACTAAGTTATGGTAAGCAAAAACAAATACTTTTCACTGCTGAGATTATTTATACTGGCACTGTTATGAAAGAATAATTTGTTCAGAAGTATAATTACAGCAAAGGTTTCCTTAATCATGTTGGACTTTCTTCTGATTTCTTTCTTAAGATAAACAGCGGCTGGCAACTCAATGTCAGTTACTGTAGATATGAGCTTGGTTCTACCCAACTAGGCCATTATTTTTTTGTTTGCCTGTAAAATAAAAAAGCTTTAAGTGATGTTAGTGAGCTATGAATGTTTCTAACACCCGTGGATGATTGCAATAAAGAACCATAATATTCTTTTACTTCTTCAGGTCACAAACAACGTACCTTGCAAAGTTCCCTCGGTACAGTCCTTAAAGCTGCTGCAAACACACAGCCCGTAGATTTCATTGCTGGAGTACATATATGTGTGTGTGTGTGTGTGTGTGTGTGTGTGTGCCTGTGTGCAGATTGGCATACAGACATACTACAGATGTACTGAGTCCACCACCGCACACCCTTAGGACCCTGACCCATTTTACGAAGGGGAATCTTTGGTCTGCAATGCATGACAACCAAGCCCTCCTCCAACCAGCACCACCCCACACCCTGCGTGGGAAGGTCCCCAATTCACTCAGTAACATTTCACAAGTTAGTGCAATCAGTTTGTGTCTATCATTATTTTGTCAATTAGTGAGCCAGTGGAACAATTTGGTTGCTAATTTTGTTAGGCTTTACATTGTGTCACTTTCACCCTCGCTGTATGGTGTCAAGAATTAGGTTACAAAATATAAAATGAGGCATACATATGCTTGGCAAACTGACACTATAACATTGGGGTTTTACCTGCTTGTGCACATTTTTATTGACCGTGGCATTTGGTTAGCATGACCAAATATATCTGAACATGTGGTATGTATTTTCTTATTAATCTCAGTGGGTCATGAATTTTCAGCAATGTGACTCCCCTGTTTCATATTTGTTATCTCCATCGTAATTTGTTTGGAAGCATATTTCTTGAAGTACTTGCTCACAGCACATGTAACAACACTTGTATTGTTATCATGCATAAATCACAGAGAAAGCTAATAATAGCGATTTGATTATATAGAGAATAATGGATGGGGAAGTGTGTGATATGAGAATTTAATTCACACCCGAGGTGTGGGATACTACATAAACCCCGAGGGTGAAGCCCAAGAGGTTTATCAAAGCATCCCACACCGAGGGTTTGCATTAAATTCTCATGTGCACATACTTCCCCATCTTTCATTTTATATAATTTGCTGTTGTGCAATTTTTTCCAACCCAAGTGCTGTGATCCCCCCCCCTCCAGACACATACACAG
The DNA here is from genome assembly GCA_016271365.2 of Neoceratodus forsteri. NCBI lineage: Eukaryota > Metazoa > Chordata > Ceratodontiformes > Ceratodontidae > Neoceratodus > Neoceratodus forsteri. Next base: position 1,124,254,332 of record CM057453.1, on the reverse strand, counting down.
TCTCTCTCTCTCTTTCTCTCCCCCTCCCTCCCTCCCTCCTTCTATGCTTCTCAAGAAATCCCAGTGGCACCTTTACTCTAATTCTCTGGGGCACCAAATGCAGCAGCAGCTTCCTGCCCCTCCCAGCTCCCACTCTAAATTCCCCAGCTGAGCTGTGCAGCACTCCCCAGTCCTTCTGTATTTTGCCCCACAGCACCCTCCTGCTCACTCTGCTCCCAGTTTCAAAACCTTTTTTTCTTTAAACTTACAACTAAAATCACGATCGTGATTACGATTGTGCTTACCTGTGTCAGGCAGTCAGACACAGACTCATTCCCGCTGATAGTGTGTGTTACCCAAAGCTAGCGAACCACAGGATCAACCAGATACTTAAAAAAAAAAAAGAATGGTGATAATTAAGGTAGGGTCAACAAAATAAATAAAAAAAATAATTATGTGAAGGTGAGGATTTACCCATGGTGGCTCTTCGCTAAGATACGGAGCCACCATGTTTTCAGAACTGTTTAGCCCACCCACTCACAAACCGGGAGCCAATGAGGGAGTGCTCTCTTTTGATAGATGGAGCACGTGAATGCCATAATAACTGACTGGTTATTACAGCAAATATCAACCCAGCGAGCCCATTGAAAAAATTGCTCACCAGTAATTACAGAACAGTATCATTTTCATAATAAACCTCTAAGAAAGGTTTTGTTACATGAGTAAACTTATAAGCATGTGAAGTAGGAATAAAGAAAATGGGTTCATACTATGCTTGAGGGAAAGTATATGCCATCTCGACATGCAAACACTCAGAGAATGTTGCATTAGAAAAAATGGATTAAAAACAATGAAATAATTACAAATAAAATAAATCACAGAAAGGTGACATGAAAACATGAGAACGAGGTATTAGCATAAAATATTGTAGTTTTTTTTTTATTATTTACTATGTATGCAAACATGAGCCACATGTAAAGAATACGACATTAGTGATACATGCGGTGGGACTTGGGGGGGGGTACCTTAACACAACAGTCCTCCAACTGTGTGTCATATGCTAGAGTTAATTTTTTTTTTATATGTCTCAAATGAGCGTATACAGTATATTACTATTCTCTATTGCTGTAACTTCATTAATGGTAATGCAATATTTGAATTGGCTGCATACTGATTGATGTAATATTAGGTGCACTGAACTTGCTATTATAAGTAAATGTCTGGCTCGATAAGAATGTTTCTCTACCCACTGTAACATCTGATGTTGATTCGCATTGAATTTGATGTATTTTAATGCATCACTATGTAAGCAATAATACCCAACAGAGTGGGCATTATTGGGAAATACCAGACTGCCCAGGGGCGTAATGAGGCCCGACGCTGCAGGCGGAGGGCCTTATAGCCCCTCTAAGGTCTGATATTTCCTAACAATGCCCACCCTGGAGCATATTATTGTGCTTAGAAAATGACTATCTTTGTACGTTTTAATAAAATGCTAAAAAGAGAGAGGAAATGAACACAAAAAATTAATAGAATTAGTAGAAAAAAAAACCTTATTGAAAAAGTAATCCATATTTTTTACAGCTGTTCCAGCTTCTGTTGCTCCTCCCTAGAAAGCCATTCTGATTGATTGAGTCCCCCCCCCCATACACACAGACACACAAACACATCCAGCTGAACAGGAAATTTATCATGTAGAAAAAATCTCCCAGCAGACTCTGGGCATCTTTTTTCAGTTGTGCCCCATTTTTGCAATATCTTATTTTTTTTTTACATTTGGTTGCGGTTAGAAGTTGCATCTAGTAAGCGCATGACCCTGCGTGACCTCAAATAAAGCAGATAGTGCAGCTGGCATGAAGAACAGCCTTGAGGTAAATAATTTCTTTATTTTAAAATCACTGGACTGATTAACTGAAGGGGAATCATTTTGAGAGGGAGTTCATCTGTGATTTGAAAAGTATGCTTCCCAGTAAGAAGCTGTTCAGAGCGACGGCTTCGCTTTACTTTCTGTTCAGCATGGTACTGTGAGCCTGCGGCTGGAAGAGTGTAGCTGTGAGAAAAAAAATATATATTTTGCCCGTTTTCCTGACCGCCGAAGAACTGAAGTGTTTTTTTTTTCATTAAGAATGATGTGTAGTAAGTGCAGAAGTAAAAATGACGAGGATTTCAAATTTCATCGACTGCTTTTAACCAATGACAAACCAGCCTGGGCAGCTCAGTACAAGGGTATATGGTGAAGCGGCACTTGGGCTTGTACTTCTTTTTTGCTGGGCATCTATAGAAAAATAAATGCCCAGGTTGCAGCCCATGTCAACCAATCAGGATTGAGAGTTTATTCCTGTCATTTTCTAAATTAGCATAAATGATTGTAAGAGATCAGACTTTTAACTTTTCTGTATGTATTGTATCTCAGTTTCTGAGATACCAGCTGTGAGTCTAGGCTAGGGAATAGAAATGGGAAGTGGGGGTTGCGACTGTGTGACATATTTTGTGGCTAGAGTGTTACAGACAGGCATCAGAAATTTATAATAACAGAACATGAGGGCTGATGTAATTATAAAAAATTGGCAGTTTATTTTTATAAATATAGACATGCAGTACTGTTTCATACATTACTTCACCTATCTCCACTCATCCCCAAGGAAAAAAAACATCAACACACACAATGATCTCAAAAATAATATTATCTATTATAAAGAAAGTCATGATCCATTAACTTGAAACAGTCAATTGCAATTATTGTAATTCATAGTTGTTTACTTATTTACAGCATACCAATGGCATGAATTTCTGGGAACCACAGACTAACAGCTTCATTTTAATGACAACTTCTACCGCATTAAGTGTGACATTAATCCAATAGCACTGCAGACAAAATAGGAGTATTTGAACATTTACCAGAATAGTTGATGTTAGCACAAATATAGTGGGACAGTGATTGGAAGGGTGGGGGTGCTACTATACACCACGGAAACTTGACACATTGCCAGGGAGGGCAATGCAGTGAGTGTGTGTGTGTGTGGGGGGAGGCACCACCAAACACCAGATGAATTGCAGCTCACAGTTTACATACTGTAGCAGGCAGCAGGACTTCAGCTGCAGAAGTCAAGAAATTCCCGCTGTTCACATACAGAGACAGCAGGGGAAGCACTCCTCTCGCTAAGTAGGGCAACACGACATTTTGGGTGCCCAGAAAAGGTATTTATGGCCATTATATTAAAAATACAAACATCAGAATCTAACTAAATTGGTTCCATTTAGCTAGATTCTGATGTTTGGTTTTTAAAAACCCAGCGTTTTCATGTATTTTCCACATTTGTTACTTCATGGAAAAAATCAACAAGATGGTGTTGGCACAGCACAAAAAATGTTTATCGCCCTGCAAATCAAGTGGCAAGAATTCAAAACTAGGCATTTGTGGCATCAAATTTTTACTTTCACCACAGAACGTTATCTGAAAAATCCTACTGTTCATGCACAGGTCAGAAAACACTCAATTTTAAATTTGGATCTGGAGACTGAAGTAGGATGAGCCACAGGGAAGTGTTTGTTTCTGTTGTTTGATTTTAATGTTGTAATAGCATGTACTGAGAGGGTAATTTGTGCTGGGGAGTTTAAACAGTGTTGTTTGGGATTTTAGCTTGTGCTGGGGAGTTTAAGCAGTGCTGTTTGGGATTTGAACTCGTGCTGGGGAGTTTAAGCAGTGCTGTTTGGGATTTGAACTTGTTCTGGGGAGTTTAAGCAGTGCTGTTTGGGATTTGAGCTTGTGCTGGGGAGTTTAATCAGTGCTGTTTGGATTTGAGCTTGTGCTGGGGAGTTTAATCAGTGCTGTTTGGGATTTGAGCTTGTGCTGGGGAGTTTAATCAGTGCTGTTTGGGATTTGAGCTGTTTCTGAGAGTGCAGTTCTGTGCTGTGAAAGTTACACAGGAAACTGCAAACAGATTTAGCCTTTCGAGAGAAAAGCTGGGAGAGGGGAAACTAGCCAGAACTCATTTTAGCTAATTGAGTCAGTTTGGATCTGGAGACAGGCAGATGAGCCACAGGGAAGTGTTTGTTTCTGCTGTTTGGTTTTAATGTTGTAATAGCTTGTACCGAGAGGGTAATTTGTGCTGGGAAGTTTAATCAGTGCTGTTTGAGTTTCAGCTTGTGCTGGCCAGAGTTTAATCAGTGCTGTTTGGGATTAGAGCTGTTACTGAGAGTGCAGTTCTGTGACTGTGCAGATTGTTCCCTAACAGAGAGGGGTTTAAGCCCACGCTGCCCTGTCTAGTCCACCTTTATAGGCAGACAATCAGGAAATGGTATACTACTTCCTGCATTAGGTCAGGTGGGACTGCAATCTAGCACAACATCACAGTAAAAAGGAGGGCATAACAAAGCAACAGGAAAGTAGTGTAGTGTGACAAAGCAAAAAAATAAACAAGCATTAGTCAATGCCAGGTGTTTGCCATTGGTATTGATGTGGTACTAGGTGTTAGAGCACAACTCCATGCCAGAAGACTAATATGGGCTGGGCACGGGGGGCAGTTATGGTGGGGCAGCAACAGATTGTCATTTAAATCAGAAATGACATGTATAAGGCTGAAACTGATCTAGATAGCAGGGGAATGTAGACTAGCAATTTTTGCACTAACCACTGAGCCACTTAACTTCACTTTCTAATTGCTGTGATACACACTGACTAATACATATACACATATACTGTATGCATATATATTCCAGTGAGTATAACATAGCAGTGCACCATCTACGCACGTTTACAGATTAAACGAAAAGACATCAACAGATCATTTTCTTATTTTCAGGCTCTGAGGGACATCAGAGGGTGGGGAGTTGCCACTAGACACCTCAGTTAAATAAGCAATGGCATGCAGAAGGCTGAAACTGATCTAGATAGCGGGGAAATGTAGACTAGCACTTTTTGCACCAACCAAAGAGCATACTAACTGCACTAATTGTTGTGATACACACATGCTGACTAATACAAATACACATATGTGCAAATATATTACAGTATAACATAGCAGTGCACTGCCTGCACACATAGAGCATTGCCACACACACAGACACACAGACACACTAACACACATACACTGCTGCATATGGGGTATACCATTTGAACATTGAAGTTTCAACATCGATTCCCCAACATGGAAACCCTGACATCGACGGATCTGCGTCAATGGGGACATTTTTCATCAACAGAGAGGTTAGCACCTAACTCCACTGTCTGTATGATGTGAGTTAGATATTTAAAGTAGGGGGATGCGGGGTGCAGCCCCCGTAAATACCGTTAAATGTGACGGTCGATTGTCAGCATGTTGCAGGTCGTTGTTGGGCTACATCAGTGATGTCAGCCTGATTGCATCGATGTGAAGGATTGCGGCAAAATTTTTCTGTCACTGTGGCTTGGTGGAGCCATTATATGGCATTTATTAACTTATACATCTAAGCCTAACTTTTACTGTATTTTGGATAAGCACTGTGCTCTGCACTAACTCATTGTACTAATCTACTGCATGACTGGGTAACTAAGGTAGGACCAGGGGGATGTGGTGGATGTAGCCTACCTCGACTTCAGAACGGCCTTTGACACCATAGAAGGCTGATTAACAAACTGCACAGCCTAGGGGTGGATCCTAAAATAGTTCTGTGGGTGCAGAGCTGGCTGAATGGTAGGAGTCGGAGGGTTGTGATAAACAGGGAGTGCTCTGGAGAGGGAGTAGTGATGAGCAGGGTGCCACAGGGGTTGGTGTTGGGGTCGGGCCTATTCAATGTCTTTGCTGGGGACATTGCAGAGGGACTGGAGGGGAAGGCATTTCTCTTTGCAGAGGATACAAAGATATGCAATAGGGTGGACATGCCAGGGGGTGTTGAAAGAATGATGGAAGACCTTAAAAACTAGAAATCTGGCCCGGTGGTGCTGAGGGCTGAGCTACTGGATGCCACACCTCATGCTATGCTAGTAGTACAAGAACCAAGGGGCAAAGTACAAACTATGTGGGGAGGTACTGACAGTCACATAGCAGGAAAGGGACTTGGGAGTTATCATTTCTCAGGACCTATGAGAAACTAAGCAGTGTGATAAGGTGGCTGGAAAGACTAGCCTGATGCTTGGATGCACAGGGAGGGGTATCCGGAGTATAAAGAGGAAGGCCATCTTGCCCCTGTATAAGACACTCATGAGACTGCACCTGGAATACTGCATCCAGTTCTGGAGTCCCCATCTGAGAAAAGACATAGACAAGATGGAGGCGGTGCAGTGGAGGGTAACTACAATAGCGCAGGGCATATGGGATAAGACCTATGAGGAAAGAATAGCCAAGTCGATATTTAAAATATTTATTTCATTTGGATAAAGCATTTAAACCATTTTAAATATTGAATTTTTACAGATTATGCCAGCTGAGATTCGATATATGATATATCAAATCTCAACTGGCATATCCTGTAAAATATCACTTACAGTGTGATCATGCTTTTACCCATTATTTCTAATGAATTTGCACAATACAGATCTGCTGAGAGGCAGTTTCAATGCGGTCTTCCTTTTACACATCTTTACAATGTGTTTTCCTAGAATATGCCTGCTGATTGCTATATATTTAGCCTGGACAGTTCACAGAAGATGTGGCATCTTATTTTCAGCGGGGCTCTACATCTACACAATATTATGCTGCATTGCGTAAAATCAGGACATGCTGAAAACAATATTTTACACCTGAACTAGGCTACCCTGAATAAACACATTATAAAAATGGTAAAATCATGACCACACTGAAAACAAGATATTGCATCTAATCTGGGACATCCTGAATAAATAAAGTGCAAAAATGTGTAACCCCCCTGCACCCCCTCCTCCTGTCTAGGGACTTCCAGATGTTAATATAAGGAGGGGGTACAGTGGCACACAAGAAACTCACACAGAAGCATGCCCCGACCCAACTGTGAAAAATAAAGTAGAAAAACAATGGGCCTACCTTGAGCTGTCTTCTGTCAGTGAAGCACACCTTATAAGTGGCACCCCAACCTTCATTTCAGATCCATGGCAGCACCATCTTCTTCACTCGAGCCATGGAGCTCACCAACCCCGAGGACTGAGATGCAAGGGGATGATCATAGGCACACTAGAAAATAACTCTTGAAAGAGGGAAATTAGCTTCAGTGGTTATTTTAATTTATTTAATCTATTTACAGATCAGATCACCTCCAGTATATTCCTTAATAAAATCACTTTATTTCTCTTCTGCCCAAATGATTTAGAGGGCCCCAGGGGTCCATCCTTTGTCATGCTTTAAACACCTGCTCCATGGGGCACACACTACATTACATAGGCTGGCAACCAAACAGGAAAGAGACAGTACACACAAGGCTCACTATTCCAAACTTTTGAAATCTCAGGGGATATGCTCAAAACATGGACTTTACACTCCCGCAAGAGTACAGGGATCCAGAAACCTCTGGCACTGATTTACTCTTTTTCTCTCTTTAATCCTTGGTCAGGCATTTCCTTCCTAGTAGAGAAGTGAGCAGCCTCTCCCAACCTGGTACCCTAAACCAATAAGCACCCTACAGGGAACCCAGGAATTTTCCTCCCCTGACCAGGCACTTGGGACTTCAAACCTGAAATCTCTCTCACGAGACCCTCATAACTTATGCAGCCCTATAATTTCTCACCTGGTAAAGAACCATGGCCTAACGGGACTAAAGACCTGTTCATAAATAGAGGCCTGGGGCCTGCTCCAGACACGGGCATAGTAGACCCACCACGTAACCAGGTCGTAACCCCATTCCAAGCCACCACTACCTTGAGCTGTCCTGCCACAAAGGAAAACCAAACCCTGCCACAGCCCAGGCCCCCTCTGAACAGTTTGAGGAAGACCTAGCTGTTTTCCTGAAACACTCCAGCTCCACACTCTCTGGGTGCCCCTCCAATGGACAGAAAGGATGGCAACCCGGGCCTTTAAAACGCCCCATCTACCATATTCTGGAGCTTGATTTAAGCATCATGCCAAGAGAAGTTGTCCAGAGCCTGTCAAATGACCTGTGGCCCACTCAAACAAAATCTTATGAATGGCGCCCCAGGACCTGCCCCTCCAAGCAGGCCCCTAAGCGGGTGGACACTCTCCTGCACCCCCTCAACAATCTGGATTACCCTGTCATGCTGGGAACAGAAGGAGACACTGCCACTGCCCCATCCCCTGTGGGAACCCTGCCACGACTCCCACAGCCCTGGTGACCCAGGACACCTCCAACATGGGAAAAAGGTTGGGGTACCTCCCTAATGCCCTACAACTCCCTCCTACTGGGCACTCTCATCACCCCACCCCAGGAGACCCATATTCCCAATGACGCCACAAGGCTATCTAGCCCTCCTCCCTCGAAGCACCCATAAATTGCCAGCACCACATCGCTGCATCCACCGATTCTGTCTACTCACTTGGGGGGGGGGACCCTTTCCAGGCCCAACCCTGACCGCCGAGCTCTTGCCTTGCTAACTTCCCCTTCCATGCTCACCCCAGCCTCTCCCCCAACTTCCTGTCTCTGGCCTATTTATATAAAAAAAAAACCTACTCTCTGCTGCCACCACATGGCGATCAGTAGAAATTGTGCCCCAACACTGAAACATTTCCTAATTTTCTGGGGGCAATTATCAGAGGAAGGGGTCCCTAAAGGGAGCATAAGCCCCTCTCGCAAGAGAGGTGGCTTGCACTCTCCCCCTACCTAGGGAATCAATCCATCCTGGGAATGATGGCAGGAGGCCCAGATGGCCACATACAATGGGCCGGGTAATGTGCATCTCTCTGACCTACCCTACATGGAGCCATCTGGAAGCGGCCCAAAGATAGCCTTCCCCAAACTCTTTACACTAACACCATTCTGATTTATTAAACTAACTCCAACTAGGTTTCATGTGCCAGGAGGTTCCAGAACTTAAAACAAATAACAATAATTTGAATCATAAAAGGCATTTGCCATTTAACTTTAACAACAATTAGCAATGTCAGAAAACATTTTGAGGATGATTTTAGAAATGCTGCCCCTTATCCTTGATTACACCTCCCACCTAATAAAACGAGTTACTTTATGTACAGCATTTACTATTCTAACATTCACTTCCACGCACACACACACACACCCCTTCCACACACCACACGCATTTTAAATGCAGAAAAATGATTTAATATTATCGAACAGCAAATTAACAGTGAGCTACATTCAGTTCAATTGTGTATCTTCTTTCACAGCTCAACATTCAATTACTACTCCGAGGAGCAGTCTTCCTAGAGCAGTTCAAAGAGTTACCTCAGTGGACTTAAGTAGCAGGCCCCCCACCAGGTGAGAAATAGAATTCTGTGTCCGACTTGGTGGTAATATCCCTGAAAGAATCCTTCTCCACCACATAATACTTGGTGTGAGTGCCTGCCAAGTCCTGCACCAAAGCAAAGTGCTTGAAAAGTGTCAGTCAAGGACCAGCCCAGTGACGCTGAGGGTTGAGGCGCTGGACACCACACCTCGCACCACACAAACTGACCCAGGTTCGGGGACGAGTCTGGGCCATCAGGAGTCAGCAGGGGAGGGAGAGAATTGAGCGTCAGGAGGACAGCTCTCCTCTCTCAGGAAGTGGAGCTCCTGCTCGGCGCTTGGCTGGCCTCTGGTTGAAGCCGGAGGCATAGCAAGTGTCAGAGCGTAGAGAGGGGTTGGGAGTGGCAGACGTCAGTGAAACCACCTTGACATCGGGGCGCTGGCCACTCCCCTACAGAACAGGGAAAAATGTCTTCCAGCTCCGATGGAGATGGAGCACCGGAGCTTGTCCTCGATGTGCAGCCACCTTCCTGGCACCCCTCGACCGATGAAACTAGATGTTTTGGGGTGTTTGGGCCCCACCTCATCCCCACCCAGGGGGTAAAACCGCAGCTCCATGGGTGATGGGGTCAGGCCAGGTAAGGTGGCTTGCAGAGAGATGACTCCTAGGTGCTCCTGAGGGACATCAGAGCTGGTGGGGAGGGAGATGAGCAAAAATAGAAAGTAAAAAAAAAAAGGAAAGTGTCAGTTAAGACCAGGGGGCTGTGTGGCACATAGCGCGAGCCATCTGAAACAGTTTCTGAGAGGGCATACCTCCTCCCAGATGATGCTTCAGCCTTTCTAGCTGTTCCTGGGATATCCATTCTTCCCGCAACTCTTCTATAATATCCCACACTCTTTCGGGCACATAAGGATAATCCAGGGACAGGTATTCCACATGCATCCTTCTCCTGAATCATCTGTCAGTCTGGCTCCAATCGGGAATGTCCCGAACACTGGTCCTTCGAGCATGACTGGGTGGCAACCATTCTCATCCTTGGTACCGAAGGTTGAGAGAGTCACTCCAACTCAGTCCATCCATCCAGATCCAGAGGGACCTAGCTTGTGCTGGCAGTCATGGGGTGCGGTCATCAATGGTGATCACCAGGCAATGGAATGGCTGAGAAATTCCTCAGTAAATGTGATAATCCAAGAACTGAAATTTGCTGCCCAGAAACTTCTCCTCATCTGCATCCTCATTCCATTCCTCCATAAATTTTCCTTTCTCTTTCACATCCTTGCTTGCAGCAGACAGTGGACTGGAAGAACCACTATGTTTGGAGCTCTGGGATTTTGCTGCAGCTGGGGCTTGGGTCTTATCCTGCCAGGATGTAGGGCTATCTCCAGGCAGAGATCATGGCAGAGATCCCTTGGGCTCAGGGAGATCTTCCCCGGGTTGTCTGGGACTCCTGCCTCTCCCTGTACCATGGGGATAGTCGGTAGCTGGTTTCAGGGAGCAGGGCAGATGTCTGGGCTCCTCGTTACCCTCAGGCTTCACATTGGTGGCTGCACCCTCTTCCTCCTCCAGTTTGACTATTATATCAGGAGTGATTCCCATGGGATGCACCTTCCCAGTACTCTCCACAAAAGATAGTCTCTCCAAAGCTCCTGTCCACGCTGCCCGATGACCACAATGTGAAAGACCCTGCCACCTGATCCCTCCAATGTACTGGAAGGGGGACCCCAGAGGAAATCTGGTGGGGCACGATTGAAAATGCCTACAGGGGCAGAACTGGAGCAAATCCCACACAGGGGCAGTCTTACTATTCCTCCCCCCTGGGAATCCACACCTGACACACTGGTCAGTTGATTGGTTCCTTTCTCTCACATGCCAGAGCCAGGTTAGCAAACAGTAGCTAATGGCTCCTCCGGGGGGGGGGACTTCTTATTCTCCAGATTTAAAACCTCTGCCCACCATCCTTCGATGCCAATCCATACAACCACCCCACACAATCTCCTAACAGTCCTTAGCCCTTTCCTTCGATGCTTAACAAGCAGGAGGAAACTCGTGATGCTTGTTTTTCAAGATGTTGATTTGTTGCTTTTAATTTTTCTCTTCTAGGCTAGGTCTTCAGACTTCCAACCTCCTCTCGACGCTGTCAGAAAATGGCGGCAGGCTCCTACTCGGATTTCTTCTCCCTGCAGCTGTCCTCCAAATAGGAGCCTTCATAGGCGCCACGTGACCAGCCAGTCATGTGCAAGCACCACCCTACAAGGTCTAGGGCCTACTTCCACACCACCACGAGAGATTTTTAAACTGCACCACACGGCCTGCACATGGTAGGGGCCTGCCAACACCTCGGTGCTGATGGAAATCAAGGATTTTTAGTTATTGAGGTGCAAAGGGAAGATCCCAGATAAGCCTCCACGTGTAACCCCCTTTCACCCCCTCCTTCAGTCTAGGGGCATCCAAATGTTAATTTAAGGAGGGGGTACAGTGGCATGCAAGAAACTCACACAGAAGCATGCCACGGCCCATCTGCGAAAAATAAAGTAGAAAAACAATGGGCCTACCTTGAGCTGTCTTCTGTCAGTGAAACACACCTTATAAATGGCACCACAACCTTCATTTCAAATCCATGGCAGCACCATCTTCTTCACTCAAGCCATGGAGCTCACCAAGCTCGGGGACTGAGATGCAAGGGGATGATCAAAGGCACACTAGAAAATAACTCCTGAAAGAAGGAAATTCACTTCGGGGGTTATTCTAATTCATTTCAGCTATTTACAGACAAGATCCTCTCCAGTCTATTCCTTAATAAAATCACTTTACTTCTCCAGTGCCCAAATGATTTAGAGGGCCCCAGGGGTCCATCCTTTGTCATGCTTTAAACACCTGCTCCATGGAGCACACACTACATTACATGGGCTGGCAACCAAACAGGAAAGAGACAGATTTTATAGACAGTACACACAAGGCTCTGTATTCCAAACTTTCCCGCAGGACCACAGGACTACAGAAACCTCTGGCACTGATTTACTCTTTTTCTCGCTTTAATCTTTGGTCAAGCATTTCCTTCCTAGTACAGAAGTGAGTAGTCTCTCCCAACCTGGTACCCGAAACCAATAAGCACCATATGGGAAACCCAGGAATGTTCCTCCCCTGACCAGACCACACTTGGGGCTTCAAACCTGAAATCTCTCTTTAGATCCTCACGACTTGTGCAGCCTTATAATTTCTTACCCGAGAAAGAGCCACAGCCTAATGGGCCTAAAGACTTGCTCATAAATGGAGGCCCCGGGGCCTTCCCAGACATAGGCATGGCAGGCCCGCAGCCTACCTAGGCCACAACCCCATTCCAAGCTACCACTACCTCGAGCTGTCCTGCCACACAGGAAAACCCAGGCCCAGCCACAGCCCAGGATCCCCCTGAACAGCTTGAGGAAGACCTCGCTGTTTTCCTGAAACACTCCAGCTCCACCCTCCCTGGGATCCCCTCAGAAGGACAGAGAAGATGGCAACCTGGGCCTTTAAAATGTCCCGTCTATCATATTCTGGAACTTGATTTAAGCATCATGCCATGAAAAGCTGTCCAGGGCCTGTCAAATGATCTGTGGCCTGCCTGAACAATCTTATGAATGGCGCCCCAGGACCTGCCCCTCCAAGCAGGCCCCTAAGTGGTTGGATGCTCTCCTACACCCCCTCAACAACCCAGATTGCCCTGCCAAGCTGGGTACAGGAGGAGACACTGTCACTGCCCCCATCCCCTGTGGGAACCCTGCCATGACTCCCACAGCCCTGGTGACCTGGGACACCTCCGACATGGGAAAAAAGGTTGGGGAACCTCCTTAAGACCTTACAACTCCCTCCAACTGGCCACTCTCAGCAACCTGCCCCGGGAGACCCATATTCCCAAGGATGCCACCAGGCAGACCACAGAGGACTACTGTGCTCTTTCAGGCTGTTTCCTCTCAAGCAAACTGCATTCTGCAGTTTGCTAACCTGCCTAAGGTGAAGCTTCCCAAAGCTCACCCTCCAGGCAAGGGGACTACTGTGCCCTTTCGGGCTGTTTCCTCTCAAGCAAACTGCATTCTGCAGTCTGATCACCTGCCTAAGGTGTAGCTGCCCAAAACTCACCCTCCAAGCAAGGGGACTACTGTACCCTTTAGGGCTGTTTCCTCTCAAGCAAACTGCATTCTGCAGTTTGATAACCTGCCTAAGGCGAAGCTGGCCAAAGCTCACCCTCCAAGAAAAGGGACTACTATGCCCTTTCAGGCTGTTTCCTCTCAAGCAAACTGCATTCTGCAGTTTGATAACCTGCCTGAGGCGAAGCTGCCTGAAACTCACCCTCCAGGCAAGGGAACTACTGTGCCCTTTCGGGCTGTTTCCTCTCAAGCAAACTGCATTCTGCAGTTTGATAACCTGCCTTAAGGTGAAGCTGCCCGAAGCTCACACTCCAGGCAGGGGGACTAATGTGCCCTTTTGGGCTGTTTAGTCTCAAGCAAAGTGCATTCTGCATTTTGATAACCTGCCTAAGGTGAAGCTGCCTGAAGCTCACCCTCCAGGCAAGGGGACTACTGTGCCCTTTCGGGTTGTTTCCTCTCAAGCAAACTGCATTCTGCAGTTTGATAACCTGCCTAAGGCGTAGCAGCCCAAAGCTCACCCTCCAAGCAAGGGGACTACTGTGCCCTTTTGGGCTGTTTCCTCTCAAGCAAACTGCATTCTGCAGTTTGATCACCTGCCTAAGGCATAGCAGCCCAAAGCTCATTGTAGGGTTTGCTCGGTGGATAGTGCTTGACAGACCCAGTGGGGATAGCCCAAGGAGTGATTTTTTTTTGTTAGGAGGCAGGTTTGGTATTTGAGGCGCTCATCTAGGTTGAGTAGATTAGCCATGGTGTAAAGAAGGCAAGTGTGGGTTAGACTAGGAGCCCCAGTTATGAGCCTGCAGGCCTTGTTTAAGGTGAGGCGGATCTTGTGCAGGGCAGACTGGTCTGCTGCACCATACACAGGTAGGCCATAGTCTACCAGAGATAGAACAGAGGCTGTGACTGCAAGTCAGAGGGCATCTGTGGGGAGGCAGTTTTTATGATGATAGAGGATACCCAGCAGAGTGTTAGAGGCTGAGGCAAGGGCAGAGATGTGGGCATGAAAAGAGAGGGCAGGGTCAAAGGTTATACCTAGGTATTTATAAGAGTGAACTAGCTCAATAGGGAGTTTAGAGGTGGAGTGGATTGCGAGAGGATAGTTACTGGATTTATTTTGGGGGTGGGCAAAGAGCATGGTTTTGGTTTTCTTTAGATTAATTACGAGTCTGTACTCAGTAAACCAGACTTCTGTGTCATTGTAGGATTCCTGCAGAGAATCCTGAAGTGAGATGGGATTACGGTCGGAGACAAAGAGTACAGCATCATCTGCGTAAAGAAGGATTTTACCAGTACATACACTGGGCAGGAGTTGAGAAAAGGGAAAAGAGCAAGGGCCAAGAATGGAGCCCTGAGGGACTCCGGAGCGGATAGGGCAGGTGCTGGAAAGTTTCCCGTTGATTTTCACACGTTGTGAGCGGGCCGACAAGTAGCTGGAGCACCAGGAAACAGGCCCAGTGGCAAAGCCTAAGTGACTAAGGGTATCTAGCAGGAGGGGGTGGGAGACAGTATCAAAGGATTTTGATAAGTCAATGAACACTGCACCTGCTAGGGAGCCAGAGTCCAGTGAGGTGTGAAGAAAGTTAAAGAACTCCAGGAGGGCAGTATTGGTGCTGTGGTCTGCTCTGAAACCATGTTGTTCTGGGCAGAGGATGCTATATTTATTGAGGTGTTCAGAGATTTGGGTGGCCACAAGTTTTTCTAAGGCCTTAGAGAGAGAAGAGAGGATTGAGATAGGTCAAAAATTGCTAGGGAGGGTCATATCACCACCCTTGTGTATTGGGGTGACAGTAGCTATCTTCCAGGCAGAGGGGAATTGCCCTAGGCAGAGGGATTTGTTAAAGAGGCTGGTGATTGGTGAGATAACCAGATCCAGAACCTGACGGAGAAGACTGGGATCAAGGGAGTCATTTCCAATTGTGTTACTCTTTAAGGCCTTGAGTAGGTAAGGTCTGACTTCCTGGGCAGTGACTCAGCACAGGTAGAACAAGGGGTGGGAGAATAGGGACAGACCTGGAGGAAGGGGAGCGAAGAAATTATCTGGGAGCACCGGGCTAAGGTCTGTGAAAGATTTGTTGAGGTGGTTGGCAATAAGGACAGGGTCTGAGGAGACCGAACCATTAATGTTGATAAGCGAAGGTGGGGGGGAACGCATGCCACCATTCAGCTGCTTAATGTTGTCCCAGAAGGTCCTAGCATTCCCCCATGAGGAAGTGAGGGAGGCTTGATAGTGCTCAGCCTTCGCTTTGCGGATGGCCCATGTACATTTGTTCCGGGCAGCAGCATAGGCCAGCCTGTCAGCAGGGCGGCCTGTTTCCGTGGCAATGTGCCATAGATTGTCCCTGTGCTTAAGAAGTTGGCGTAGGGTCGGGGTAACCCAGGGGACATGCCTTACTTTGGACCAGCGTGCAGTTATGGGTGCAAAAATGTCGCAAGCAGAGTTGAAGGTGTGGATAAAGAAGGTAAGGGCCGTGTCAATATCCGGGGCGTTTAGTATAGGGGACCAGTCTATGAGGGCTAAAAGTTGCTTAAGGCCTTCCAGTCCACCAGGTCTAAGACGTTGCCGAAGAGTAGTTTGTGCTGTGGGTTTGGGCAAGGAGGTTGACCAATAGAAGAGAACTGGGGAGTGGTCACTAAGGCAGTCTGGGAGGATTTGGATATTGCGGATGCGGTTAGGGCGGTTTGTGAGGACCACATCCAGGAGTGTGCTAGAGCCCATTCTAGGATTCACTCTAGTGGGTTGGGAGACTAGTTGGGTTAGGTCGATGGCTGCAAAGGTGTCACGGGAGGAAGTGGATGAAGGGCTAAGCCAATTGATGTTCAAGTCCCCCACAAGGATTTGGTCGGAGGAGTGGGGTATGGAGGTAAGATAATTGATTAGCGGGCCTAGAGCTTGTGCTTGATTTTTTGGAGGTATGTACACTGTAGTCAGGTAGATGGGACCCCTAGAGGGATCAGGAGATAGTTTTAGGGTTAGGGCCTGACCCTGAAGTCAAGGACCGGGGCTGGGAGGGCTAGTCTAACGAGAAGGTCTTTGACATAAATGGCACAGCCCCCACCTAGCCTACCAACATGGTCCTCCTGATAGAGGGAGTAGCCAGGGAGTGAGACCAGGGAGTTAGGGGTAGAGTCTGACAGCCAAGTTTCAACTATTGAGATAACGTCAGGTTTATGAACCGCAACCCAACAATTGAGAGAGTCGAATTTTTTAAGGAGGCTACATATGTTCATGGAAGCAATATGAAGTCCGTTGGATTCCTTTGAGGAGCCTTTGCAAGCTGGACCGGGATTGGGATGTATGTTACAATCAGAGCAGAAGGAGGAGAGCCGCCTGGACAGAGGGTGGCAGAAGGATAGATTCACGCGGGAGGCGATAGGAAGAGAAGGGGGTTTTAGTGGAACAGGGGTGGGTAGAGCAGCACAGGCTGGGAAGACTTGAGTGATTAGATGCCGAGGGAGCAAAAGGGGGGGGTAGGAGAGGTAGTGTCCAGATGGGGGGTGAGGTGGAGAGGAGCATATGGGGTGAGTGGAGGAGGAGGGAGGTGGAGGGGCAGTGGCATAGAAGGAGGGGAGGGCAAGAGGGCAGGTAGGAGCACTAGAGTAGTGAGGCTGAGGGTTAACAGGGACATCAGGGTTAGCGGAAGGCAATAGGAGGAGGAGGAGGAGAGAGAGGCAGGTAGGCAGAAGGTGTGCATGCATGATTGGTAAGGGTGAGAGCTGAAGTGAAGAAAGATGGGAACTTAGATGATAGAGGGAAGATGGTAGGGGCTGGATTTGGATGGGGGAGATGAGACGAGGGGAAGGGGAGGACAACAGGATGGGTTTACAGATAGCAGTAATGAGATGGGTAGAAGAGGGTGAAAGGTCTACCCAAAGTGTAGTTGCTACCTTGGTGCAGTGGTAGAGCCCCTGCCTTAAGTGAACAGGGCACCAGGTTCAAGGTTTGCTTAGGGTGACAGAAAAGGACCCAAGACAGTAGCTGCAGCAGCAGGGAGCAGGGCTCAAAGCCTGCAGTAATGCTCAGAAAATATTTTAGCAGACTATGAGGGTTTAGAGGTTTATAGAGTCTTAAAACCTATCACAAACAATAGTCTGATGTGATAGCAGAGTGGTGGAGCTGCTGAGTGAAGTAGTGAGGGAGCAGGATTCAATGCCTGCAGTGGCAGCAGAGAGAAATGGTGAAATATTTTGGCAGACTGGGGGTGGGGGTGGTGGGGTGGGTAGGGGCGGTGGGGGATTGGTGGGGTGGGTGGGGGGATAAGAGACTATGAGAGTCTTAGAAAGTAAGAATAAGATAGCCAGATACAATGGTTAAGAGGTACAGCTGCTGACTCTGATAGCAAGGGTACTGGGTTTAAGAACAGCTATGGGACAGAGGGCAGAAATTCTTGTTTGTAAGAAGGAAGGGTTAAGAGTTTGAAAGTAGAGGAAGATATTGGCCTGGTTTGGTGGTTAGGCTGCAGACTTTGGAGTAAGGGGTGCAAGGTTTGAGGCTTGCAGGGGGCCTAGTGATGGGCTGATGGGAAGGAGTGAGGAAAGAAGATAGCAGAAAGGATTAGGAGGGAACTGCAGAGACCTCTAGTGGACAGGGATTGCAATAGTTGCTAGGAAGGAGTAGAGAGTGGATAGAGGTGCCAGAGTGAAAAGTGCAGCAACCCCTAGTGGTTGGAGTGTATAAGCTGCAAATGGGAAAGTGGACACTTAGTAAAATGAAGGGGTAGGTCTTGTCCTAACTCTGCCCAAAACTGATGACCATAAGCAAGCCCTTACCATAAAAGTTCTTCTAGGTGCACACAATAAAACCCTTACTGTGTTTTCAATCTATATTCCTCCCAGACAGATGGCCACCTGCTTTGATTCACTCCTTTAGTGTTTTGACTCTCTGAGTCTTAATTCGGAAATTATCGTATTACAGTAGGAGATTTCAATATCAATTGGTTCTCTCCTGACACAAGCCCTTTCAAAGATGCAGTTTCAGCAGTTCACCTCACCCAGCTAGTCGAATCCCTACTAGAATCAACTATAAAACTGGGACAGGTACCTTACTGGACTGGGTACTCTCTAACCACCCTGATCATATATCGGACACAACCATATTCCGAGATGCCTTCAGTGACCACTCCCCAGTCTTGTTTCATTGGAAGAACACATTTTCTAAACCACCTGCTAGAACAATTACCACCAGGGTACTCATCCATGGGCATCTTGAATCATTAAAAGCTGACCTGCGTAATCAGGACTGGTCAATGGTTTATACAACTAACAACATTAACATTGCCCTCGACCAATTCATTCTTCAGTTCAGTGCTATATGTGATAGGCACGCCCCCAATAAAAAGCGTAAAATCAAAGGCCGCTGTAATCCCTCGTTTTCTCCGGACCTCCTTGAGCTTCTGAATGCCAGGGACCATCTATGGCACAGGTCTAGGTCCCTGTATAACCAGGCCGATATCCAGAGGTACAAAGCGGCTAGAAACAACTGCACAAGGGCTATTCGTGCAACTAAAACTCAATGTTATAAGGAAGTGCTCTCTCTTGGACCTGGAATGATGACAGGAAATTTTGGACTAACCATAAAGAGGTCACTGGGAGAGACCTCCGATCTGCCCCTACCATGCTTAACATTGATGGTGTACCCTCACTTGGCCCCAAACTTATTGCTAACACTTTTAATAATGCCTTCACTGACCTGAGTGGTGTCCTGCCACCTGATTACTTCTCTCACCACCTCACAAGTGACTACTCTGGGAAAGAAACTCATCTCATCTCATCCTCCTTTGTACTTCAAAACCCTCTCAGCCCATGAAGCCAGGAATTACCTATACCAGGTATTAGGGAAATCAAGATTTAGTGGTGACACCCTGGATCTTAAGTTTGTAGCCCTTACGCTGGATGAAATTCTGTCACCTCTAACACATATTATTAACATGTCACTTAGTTATTTTCAGTTCCCTCAGAAATGGAAATCTGCCACTGTGACACCAGTTCATAAGTCTAGGGATCGCACAATTATTGGTAACTACAGGCCTATCTCTATCCTGCCCCCACTCTCAAAAGTTCTTGAGCGTATAGTGGCTGACCAACAGGTTGAATACTTAGAAAAATATCAGCTACAATGCCCGCAACAACATGGGTTCAGAAATGGTCATAGTACCACTACTACCCTTCTGGAGTTCACAGGCTTTATTCACCATTCCTTAGATCAAGGGCAACTGGTTGGTGCTGCTTTCATTGATTTAACCAAAGCTTTCGACACAGTGAATCATGCCTTCCTGGTTGAACAGCTTACCACCATTGACCTAGCTCATGACAGTGTAGCCTGGTTTGAAGGTTACCTGCACAACCGTACACATCAGGAGTGGCAGCACCCTCTCAGGTAGTAGACCTGTCCTATCTGGAGTTCCTCAAGGATCCATCTTGGGCCCTCTTTTATTTAGCATTTTCCTCAACAACCTTTCTTACTCCTGTCAGGGTCACATCCTTTAATATGCTGACGATGCTGTCCTGTTTACCAGTGATCCAGACCCTAAGGTTCTTGAATCCAGGCTACAGAGTAATTTCATAGTTGTAGAAAGATGGTTCCATAAGCACAAGTTAGTTATGAATTACAACAAGACTAAAACTATGCCGTTCTCCAGTTCCCAAAATAGGCACAGAACTTACCCTCTTTCTATTACCAATGAAGAGGGCTCTCCCCTGGAGCTAGTTCAGCTCTTTAAATATCTAGGGATTACTATTGACAGTATGATGACCTATGCCTATCACATTGACAACATTGCTAAGGCTGTTAACACCTGCATTGGGCTACTTTATAGACATAAGCAATGTTTGACCCCAGAGGCTCTTAACCTGGCTTATTGATTACAGCTTCCCAATCTGTGGATCAGCTACTGAAACAACTCTTTGCTGCATTATAGTTGCACTCAACAAAGCATGCCGGGTCCTTACCAGCTCAGCCTGTCTGTCCCATACCTGCAACATGTACGCTCAGGCTAACTGGCTCCAATTCACAGGTAAACGTATGTACCAAACATATTTACTGTCCAGAAAAGTAAGCCTAGGCAAAATGCCCCAGGAGTGCAACAGCTTATTACTGCCACTATCAACCATCGTTGCATCAGAAGCTCTACTAGCCAGATTTTTAATATACTCTGCTGTCGCACTTCTCTGGGACAAAGGTCCTTTGCCTACCGTGTCCCACTATGGATGAACTTGCTGCACCATGACATTACTTCAGCATCCACCTTGGGCTCCTTCAAGGTTAAACTTAAGCAACAGCTAGTTGCTAATGCCAGTTGTGACTGCTTCCAATAACCTTCCTTCTTGTGACTAGCACTTATTCTAACCTTATGCCATCCTGACCTTATACATAACTGCTGTCAGCATGTAAATAACTGTTCTAAGTTGCTAATCATTCTCCTTTCACATTTCCTCTTGATCCTTTACGCTCTTTCTCCTCACCCCTCTATGGCTTTCCCCCACCCCCCGTTATATCTCCTGAGCTCCCTTGCTCACTTTAAAATGCTTTGTCCCATATCTTCTCACTTCTGATGAGACCCCTGGGCTGATGCCATCCCTTACCTTGTTGATTATTAGATATTAGACTGCATCTGTTCTCATTTTCTTGTAAAGGGTTATTTCATAAGACCCCACCCCCTCTAATATGACCCTTTGAATTTCAGTTTTAATCAAATATGCACCATGGCATACATTGTATAATGCCACATGTATTGGAACTTCTCTAGTTATACACGCTTGTAATGTCTTGTATAATTCTTTGTTTTGTTTGTTCTCCGTCTCATACTTTTCCAATATGAATTGTTTGTCTGATGTAAAACCTATGAAAAGAGCTTGTTCTCAAAGGTGTTATCAGAAATTTACATAAATAAATAAATAAAGGTTATCTAGCCCTCCTCCCTTGGAGCACCCATACATTTGCCAGTGCCATATCACTGCATCCACTGATCCTGTCTTCTCACTTAGGAGGGGGCCGCCCCCCCTTTCAGGCCCAACCCAGACCACCAAGCTCCTGCCTTGCCTGCCTCTCCTTCCACTCTTCCCATAGCCTCTCCCCAACTTCCTGTCTCTGGCCTACTTATATCCCAAAAAATAGCTTTCTGCTGCCACCACATGGCGATCAGCAGAAATTGTGCCCCAACACTAAAACATTTCCTAACTTTCTGGGGGCAATTAGCAGAGGAAGGGATCCCTAAAGGGAGCATTAGCCCCTCTCACAAGAGAGGTGGCTTGCAAATGTGTAAAATGAAGATCCCTATGAGAATGCGATATAGCACCTACCCTGTGCTATCCAGGATACAAAATATTGGATAAGAAATATTTAAAGTAAATCTACTGTAAACTGAACTTCACTGTCTTCCACATAACCAAGACTGACTAAACAAACAGGTTCTTTATTGTTTTATAACATATTAAATTGCAGTATTTATTTTGAATGTTGTGGCCATGAGGATGGTGTGTACAGTGTGTGTGTGTGTGTGTGTGTGTGTGTGTGTGTGTGTGTGTATTTGCTGTAGCTCAATATAAATATTTTTTCCCAAAAAGCATAGTATAAAATTCCTGCTGATTGCTATATATTTAGCCTGGATAGTTCACAGAAGGCATAGCATATGTCTGAGACAGTTCTTATCAGATAGTGTCTTAAGAGGTTAAAAAACAGTGTAACTCTGTTTAGGAGATTCCTTGCTGGGAAAGTATGACATTTACGAGGTATGAATCTTTCTTGAAAGAGAATACCTACCCAACTGAAGCTAAGAGCAAGAAAATGTTTAAAAGCTAAGTATTTAAGTGTGCAAGTTGTTGCATTTTGAAGGGGATAAACTAGTCTCCAGTTTATTTAGTTAGTTTTTGTTGACCAGGTAAGTTCACTGGACAACAAACATTGTCTCTTTTCAGACATGACCGTTTAATAGGCAACTAATATTTGACATGCTGTTTTAGTTTCCATTGCTGTAATGTTCAGAAGGAGGGAAGCAGGCAGTCTAAGAGCACATGATATCAACTGTGCTTGCTGAAAGAGCTGATTTGAGAATGTGTCTGCCTGCACATTGTTTTGAAGTCCAGGCACTTTCATGCCTTAATAGTGTCATGATCAGGTTTGCTGATTACTGGTCAAGCCCCTTGTAGAGTCTCCTGCATTGGACCACTGTGACACACCTCTCACAACCCTGTACACAGCAAAATGTTTGACTTGTGCTAGCATACACAGCAAACATAAAACAGAGCCTGACACAGTAAAGGGATACAGAGGGAACAGGAGAAGGTTGCTGGTGGTAGGGGGCAAGGGTAGAGGTGGTATAATAGAGTACTCAGACATGATGCAAGGAATGGTGCAGTGCAGTGGGTGCGAGGCAGCGGTATTTAGGAAAACATTCTGGGAACTGCAATGCTGCCCCATATGCAGGCACCTCTCTGGGCTGAGGACGGAGGTAGCCAGTCTCCAAGCCGAGTTGGCAGGAATACTGAGGACCTTCACCCCCATCCAGAGACCACCATGTCCCCAGCCAGCACTCTGACGGATTCCTCGGCAGAGGGCTGGATGTACTGTGGTGGGCTCAGGGAGGCTGAGGGAGGGGGATCCGAGACACATCCCCAATTCAGTCCATCTCAGGAACTCATTTGGTGCCCTACAAAAGAGGGGGACTCCCAAAAGGGAACCCAGAGTTGAGATCAAGGACAATATGCAGGTCACTCAGGAGGGCAATCAGGGGTTGGGTAAAAGAGAACCCAAGAGGAGGACAAAGCTACTCCTGGTGGGGGACTCAATTGTCCGGGGCAATGAGTTGGGTACAGGACCGGGGGGGAGAGGGAGGTCAAGTACATTCCAGGAGGCACTGCTAGGCAGGAGTGGGAGCAGATCCTGGGGATTGCTAAAGCAGTGGTGAGAAGGGGGGTTGGAGGTTGTTGTCCACCTGGGGACAAATGACCTATCCAGTGCAAGGGTAAACATTGATGAGGTACAGGAGGACTTCAGGCAGTTGGGGGAGCACCCTGGAAGGGTAGCAGACTCCGTGACTTTTTTGAAGGTGCTCCCAGTCCATGGCAGTGGGGAGTCTAGGAGTCTCTGTATCATAAGCTTCAACAAGTGATTGGAGGACTGGTGCAGGGAGAAGGGACATGGCTTCATTTGGAACTGGGGACCCCTCGGAGCGATGAAGCTGTGTACTCTGGTGATGGGCTACATCTGTCCAGGAGGGGGAAAACAGTCCTAAATGAATGGTTTCAGGGCTTCCTTGTGGAACATTTAAACTTGCTGGAGGGGCCAACGGGAGAAGAGAGGCTCTAGCAGCCCACCCCCACTAGTTAGAGAAGCCAGAACTGAGGAACAGGAAGGCAAGATGCAGACAGTAACACATGGAACAGACATAAAGGGGAATGAAGAAGAAGGAAGGCAGGGTAAAAAGAAGGCCAGGGTTGAGGAGATGCAGCAGGGGAGCAAAGGCACAAAGACAGACAGCAAAACATGGAAGGGTATGGTTACAAATGCACGCAGCCTAAGAAATAAAATCCCGGACATGGAGGCATTGCTAGTAGAGGCAGACCTGGACATAGTAGCAATAACAGAGACTTGGTACACTGTTACTCATGACTGGAGTTGTACCAGGGTATGTTCTATTCTGGAGGGATGGGGGAATAAGAAGGGGGGGGCATGCACATCAGGGAGAATATAAAGGCAACAGAGGTACAAGGTAGACAGGGGAGGCCAAGACACTGTGGGTCACACTTTAGTCTGAGCAAGGGTACAGCAATCCTCAGAGGGGTGATATACAGGCCTCCAGCACAGGGAGAGTAGGTGGACAGAGAGCTAGGGGAAGAATTATACAAGATGGCTGCAAAAGGGGAAGTACTGCTGCCTGGTGATTTCAAATTACCAGATGTGGACTGGACCAACCTAGCTGCTGCCTCAACCAGGAGCAGAGACATCTTGGATTCCCTACAGGAAGCAGGCCTCAGGCAGCTAGTGCTTGATCCCACCAGGAACAGGGTATTTCTGGACCTATTACTGACAAACAGTGACAAAATCACAGAAGTCAGGGTAGAAGGTCAACTGGGGTCCAACTACCACCACATAGTGTGGTTTAGCTTGGGGACAGGGGCACAGTCCAGTCACACAAAGGCAAGGGTCTTAGATTTCAGGAGGGCAGACTTTGAGTAGATGGGTAGGTGCATCAAAGATGCTCTGGCAAGTAGGGGGGAAGGAGGGGGGCTTGAGGCCAGTGGGGACACATAAAAGCAGCTATGGGGAGGTAAGAAACCAATGCACAAGGGCAATAACCAAATGCAAGAAACAAAGAAAACCACTATGGTTCTCTAAAGAAGTTGTAGCGAGGGTAAGGGCCAAAAGGGTGGGTTTCAGGAAATATAAGGAGATTCAGAGGGAAGAAGACAGAGAGGTGTACCTAAAGTGTTTAAGGGAGGCAGGGAAGGCTGATAGGAGCACAAAGGTGAGGCCAGAGGAAAAATTAGCACAGATGGTAAAAAAAGGGGACAAGACATTCTTTAGGTACATTAGTAAAAGAAGGAAAGCCAGGGAAGGGATTGTAAGGCTCAAAGGGGAGAAGGGGGAATATAAAGAGGGAGACTTGGAAAAGGAGGAAATACTGAACAAATGCTTTTGCTCAGTATTCACTGAAGAAGGGGAGGGACAGGGACCACAGCTGGGCAACAGATATGAAGGGGTGGGAAGGTCAACACCAGTCCATTTACAGTGGAGACAGTCCTGGAGGAACTTGCAAAACTGAAGGTGGACAAAGCAATGGGGCCAGATGGCATGTACCCGAGAATATTAAAGGAGCTACAGAGGGAGCAAGCTGCGCCAGTGGTGACCCTGTTCACAGAGTCACTCAGCACAGGGGTGGTTCTTAAGGACTGGAGGAGGACACAAGTAGTCACTCTTCACAAAAACAGTAGCAGGGAGGAGGCGAGAAACTATAGGCCAGTTTTTTATTTATTTATTTTTTATTTATTTTATTTATTTAGTTTTTGTTGACCGGGTAAGTGCACTAGACAAATCCTGCCTATTTTCAGGCACGACCCGGGGGAGGGGGATACAGATGAATGCCAACTGACTTTGAACCAGATTAAGCTGTTGGTGTTATTTTTAGTGAATGTTATCATGTTTTCATGGAGGTACTGCTTAAAGAAAGAATAGTGGAGCACTTGTAATCCAAGAGTGCCCAAGACCCAAGACAGCATGGATTCACAGCAGGGAGGTTGTGTCAAATTAATCTGATAGATTTTTTTTGACCGGGTTACAAAGGAGGTAAATCGGGAAGCGGGCGGATGGCTCACCTCGATTTCTGGCAAGGCCTTCTCGGCTAATCACCACAAGCGCTGGATAAACAAGATGGGTGGTCCAGGCATGGGTCACAAAGTAGTAAACTGGCTTAGAAACTGGCTAACAGACAGGATGCAGAGGGTTGTGGTAAATGGGATCCAATCCAGGGAGAGTGGGGTACCTCAGGGGCCAGTCCTTGGGCCGGTATTGTTTAATGTCTACATCAGTGTCATAGCAGAAGGGCTGGAGGGAAAGGTTTGGTTGTTTGCAGATGACACCAAGATATGCAAAAGAGTAGACACTCCAGAAGGGGTGGACAAAATAAGGAGGGATCTAAGAAAACCGGAAAACTGGTCCGAGGTGTGGCAACTGAGGTTCCGTTCCAAAATGTGCAAAATAATGCACCTGGAATGCAGGAACTCAGGGAAGAGCTACAGGATGGGGGGGTTATTGACAGTGACCAAGGAAGAACGGGATCTGGGGATTATCATTTCTGACACTCTAAAGGTGTCTAAGTTGTATACAAAGGCTGCAGCAAAGGCTAGTGGCATGCTTGGGTGCATAGGCAGAGGTATGTCTAACAAAAGGAGGGAGGTGGTGATGCCGCTGTATTAAACACTGGTGAGGCCTCACCTGGAATACTGTGTACAATTCTGAAGGCCGCATCTTCAAAAGAACATAGACAGGGTGGAGGCAGTCCAGAGAAGGGCGACAAAGATGGTGCATAGATTGCACCAGAAATCATACAAGGAGAGATTAAGGGACCTCAATATGTATTCACTGGAGGAGAGGAGGGAATGGGGGCACATGATAGAGACCTTCAAGTACCTTAAGGGCATTAACAAGGTGCAGTGAGGCAATGTCTTTCAATATAGGGAATGTACAGGAACAAGGGGCCATGATATGAAAATGGAAGGGGGCAGGGTACAGGGGAATATAAGGAACTTTTTCTTCACGGAAAGGGTGGTGGACACATTGAGCAGTCTGCCACAGGAGGTGCTGGGAGAAAACACAGTGGGAGGGTTCAAACATGCATGGGACAGGCACAAAGGAACCCTTGGGAGGGAAGGAAGGAGGAGAGCCATTGACCAGGTAGGGTCAAAGGCCACAAATAAGGATAGGCTTATAGGCAGACTGGATGGGCCTAGTGGTCCTTATCTGCCAACAATTTCTGTTTCTTATAACTCGTGAAACCTTTAATATTTTTTCACTAGACCTGTCAAATGCACTACCTTGGGACATGACACATGTCCCCTGCAAGTTTGGGGGAAAAATCATATTCCATGTAAGTTGTAGGGGAGAGCAAAATAAAAACAAATTTTAAGTAGAGGAAAAAAGTTAGACATTTACAGAATTGACACATGTGGATCTCAGAAACTGCACAAGCTGCCATCACAAATCTTTACACAGATCAGGACCTTACCTCCTAGACAACACATACAACATTTCAGCTCATATCGTCAAATAGAGCCAAAGATATTAATGTGCAAAGTTAGGGGTTTAACACTGAACAGGCTACTGAACCCTAACTATAGCGGCACCATATATCTTATAGGGGCACATTTGAACCCCTCTATTAGGGTTAAATCTTCATTTCTATGTTAAAATGAAAATTTGGGACCTTAATAAGTTCACAACCATTCAAGTGATTCACCTGAAATTTGGCATGCACCATCAGGGCCAACGATCTCTTGATCTGGCAAGTTTCATTCCAGTCAGGTGCGTAAGTGTGGAGATAGGAAGTGTCAAAAAAACATGAAAATCACCACTTTTGTAAAATGATTTGTCACCGTGATGCACAAAAACTGTGTGGAATTATGGTCTGAAATTTTCAGGGTATTTAGGTCTTGGATCACAGTGGTGCAATTTGAAGGTTTGGTGAAAACATATTAATCCATTCCAAAGTTTTAAAATGTTAAAGTTTCCCATTATTTCCTATAGGAAAAGTTAGATACGAGGCTCGAAATAGAATTCTTGATCACAAATATGGAATCCTAGTTTGCAAAAGTGGAATCGTGTTCCACAAATGTGAAATCCTAATTTGTGCTGCTGTGATCTTGTTTTCAGTTAGCGAGTCAAATAAACTTAAATTTTAAAAATAATAGAGAGCTTTGGTAAACACCAACAATTATGTTTACCTAATCAGGGCCCAAGGAATTTTATTCTAGTGTAAATTTTTCAAAAAATTTTGAGAAATGTGTTTATTTTATCCTCAGAAAATCCTTTACCACAAATTGCAGAAATCTTTTACCGCAAAACAGGATCCTTTTCCTCAGTCTGCAAAAAAGGATTTTCTTTTACCACAAATTGTGGAAAAGGAAGCTTGGTAAAGGATTCTTTTTCGCAATTTGCGAAAAAGGATTTTTTATATAGCTGTTTCTTTGTCACTTCATAGCAAAGAAACAGTTTGGAATTTTAGGCTGAAATGTTCAGGGTACAAAGGGCTTACCCCACAGGTGTGCCTTTTGCTGGTTTGGTGAAAATATGTTACTTGGCTGTGCAGTTCTGTGGGGTTAAATTTTGCTTTGCTTCCCATAGGATAACATTGCAATGGCAGGTTTTCCCAGTTGTTTCTTTGTCACTCCGCTGTGAAGAAATGATTTGCAATTTTGTTCTGAAATTTTCAGGGTGCAAAGGGCTTCACCCACTGCTGTGCCTTTTGCTGGTTTCATGAAAATATATTAATTTGGTGTCAAGTTACTCAGGTTTGAGATTTCCCTGTGTTTTCTATAGGATAACGTCAATGTCAGGTGTTTGGCTCTGCACACTTTGGAATGGGAGCACAGGGAATTTAACAGTACACTATCTCAATAATTATGAATTGATGGGAGTGCAGGGTCTGGAGGGCCCTGTGGTCTCACATGCAAATATGGGTACCATTAAAGACTGATGGGAGCACAGGGCCCAGAGGGTCCTGCGCTCCCACATGCAAGTATGTAGAGGATTATGGAGTGATGGCAGTGCAGGGTCCTCGGCACCCTGCACTACCACAGGAAAGAAAAGATACAACTACAATCTCTGAAAAATTATGGATGGTTTGCCCTGTGCTCCCACAAGAAAATAAGCCTACAATTATAAGTTTTCAAAAAGTAATGAGATTCTCTGCAAAAAATTACATTAATGCACCATTAGGGTTAATGCAATACAAGTAGGGAAAATTATATTTTCTCAAAAAGTAAGGACATTCTCTGAAAAAAAAAACTATGTTATTGCACCATTAGGGTTAATACGATACAAGTAGGGGAATTATATTTTCCCAAAAAGTAAGGACATTCTCTGCAAATAACTGCATTAACGCACCATTAGGGTTTAAACATCAAAAGTAGGGAAATGTAACTTTAGGGTTCCCAAGCCTAAGACCAACCCCCCCACCCTGCATGCAAGAACAGGCGTGAGGGGTGTGCCTTGGTGTTGTGAACCCTTATGCTCACACCATTCTCCTATACTGTACCCATACTACCTTACTTACTCATGGAATTGGGTGAGCATTAGGTTCACAACACATGACCACCCCACACGCCTGTTCCTGCATGCGGATGGGGTGGGGTTCATGCTTGTGAATTCAAGCTGCATTTCACTTTTAATGCTTTTAACCTTAATGGCACATTAATGTTGTTTTTTTTTGCAGAGAATATAGATATAGGTATAGGTATAGGTTTAGGTATAGATAGAGATAGAGATAGAGATAGAGATAGAAATAGCGATAGCGATAGAGGTATAGATATAGATATAGATATAGATATAGATATAGATATAGATATAGATATATATAGGTATAGGTATAAATATAGCTATAGATATAGGTATAGGTATAGGTATAGGTATAGATAGAGATAGAGATAGCGATAGAGGTATAGATATAGATATAGATATAGATTTAGATATATATATACATATATATATATATTTTTTTTATATATTACTAGGATTACAAATACCTTTGAACCAAGGGTTCTTTTACAAAGGTTCCGCATCAGCAATGGGTGCAAGCAAAACAGTGGTAAGATACAATACAAGGTCAGGAGGTTAACATAGAAGTAAGCAGAGGGAAGATACAATACAGGTCAGGAGGTTAACTTAGTAGCAAAAGACAGTACATGTGTATAGACTAGCACAGTAGCAAACAGTCAGAGGCAAATATCAATGCACAATTATCAAAATGGGTGTATATATATAGCAAGACACAGATACAAATGAAAACCATCCTGGGGTGACATAAGTGGAGCAAGGGGTGGGGTATAAGAGTGGGAGGGGTAGGGAAAAGGGGGTAGGCATTCAAGGATTTGACATTGTTGTAAGTGCAAGAACAGAAAGATAAGTGCTAGGTAGCCTGGGGGTGGAGCAACAAGAGATAGGGAGATAGGGTGATAGGGAGGGAGACAG
Organism: Neoceratodus forsteri; assembly: GCA_016271365.2. NCBI lineage: Eukaryota > Metazoa > Chordata > Ceratodontiformes > Ceratodontidae > Neoceratodus > Neoceratodus forsteri. The sequence continues at coordinate 1,124,224,250 of CM057453.1, read as the reverse complement.
AAGGAGAGGGGTGGGAGAGGGGTGGAATTGTAGGTGGGAGGTGAGAGGGGTAGAATGGTAGATCGGGGTGGGAGAGAGACGGGTAGTAGCAGGGGATGGAGGGGCAGAGAGAAGTGGGGAGGGTAGCAAGGGAGGAGAGAAGAGTGGGGGTATCTATATGTAACTTTAGGGTTCTATATCTATATGCAACTTAAGGGTTCCCAAGCCTAAGATCAACCCCCCCACCCTGCGTGCAGGGTATAGATATAGATATAGATATAGGTATAGGTATAGGTATAGATATAGTTATAGCTATAGATATAGATACAGATACATATACAGGTACAGGTACAGGTATAGGTATAGATATAGGTATATGTATAGGTATAGGTATAAATATAGCTATAGATATAGATATAGATATAGATATAGATATAGATAAAGATACAGCTACAGATATAGGCATAGGTACAGGTATAGGTACAGGTATAGATATAGATATAGATATAGATATAGATATAGATATAGATATAGATATAGATGCCCCCACATGAGTCAGAAGAAGCAAGACCCAGATGTTGTAGATAACTGAAGTACATAACTTGAATGTGCAAAGCTGATGAAATTTGAGGACTTTACATGATTAAACCATCACTCCAGTGAAACTTTGCAGTGGCCCACCTGATACAAGAATAAAATAAATTGCGCATTGAGAAGGAGTCTCACTCTGATATGTTCAAACACATATGTCACACGAACACAAATGGAAATTAACAGGAGGTAGGTTCAGGAGAGATGTGAGGAGGTATTGCTTTACAGAAAGGGATGTAAAACCTTGGAAAAGTCTGCCAGCTGAAGTGGTGGGTGTGAAAACAGTCAGGGGATTCAAGTAGGGCTGGGGCATAAGGAAGAGAATAGTGGTTACTGGGGGTGACAGGACCAAAATGGAGAATAGAGAGAGGATGGGGAGGGTTAGTACCCTGGAGGAACATTAGGTTTCAGGGATTATAGGGAACTTGGGCAGACTGGATGGACCTCTGGTCTTTTGCAGCCATTATTGTCTATGTTTCTATGTTAATAGTTTAATAACACCAATAAAGTTAATGTAAAGTGAATGATTTTGCTTCCATGCACTGATTGCATAATTTGCACTGTGGACAAAAAATGCACTTCAATTCATATCATTCAGTGCAAGCACCAACTACTGTGACCCCACTGCCAATAACATGTTATGTATGTTAATCCAGTGAAGTCTAGTGGCCCATACTCCTCCCATGTAGCACAAGCACAGCAGTCCCCCTTCCCCATCCTGACCTTGACCCACACTGAAGTATGAAAATACTCTTTGGCAGTACAGTGGCCCTTCCTCTCCCACATAGGACAAATGCACACCAGCTACTATCCCCCTGCCATAATTCTGACCCTGTGATAGCAGTCATAGTGCACTGCACTACCATATGGGAAAACCCTCACTGCCCCAGGCCTGTAACGCTGGTCATAGCACACTGCAGTACCATGTGGGAAACCACTCCCTGCCCCCAGCCTTGTAATGCCAGTCATAGCACACTGTAGTACCAGGTGAGAAACCCCTCCCTGCCCCAGGTCAGTGATGCCAGTCATAAAGCACTACACTACCTTGTGGGAAACAACTCCCTGCCCCAAGCCAGTGATGGCAGTCATAGCACAATACACTACACTACCATGTGGGAAACAACTCCATGCTCTGGGCCAGTGATGCCAGTCATAGAGCACTACACTGCCTTGTGAGAAACAACTCCCTACACCAGGCCAGTGATGCCAGTCATAGCACACTGCACTACCATGTGGGAAACAACTCCCTTCCCCAGGCCAGTGATGCTGCTCATAGCACACTGCACTACCATGTGGGAAACAACTCCCTACCCCAGGCCAGTGATGCTGGTCATAGCACACTGCACTACCAGGTGGGAAACCACTTCCTGCCCCAGTCTAGTAATGCTGATCATAGCACACTGCACTACCATGTGGGAAACCACTTCCTGCCCCAGGCTAGTGATGTCGGCCATAGCACACTGCACTACCAGGTGGGAAACCACTTCCTGCCACAGGCTAGTGGTGCCAGTCATAGCACACTGCACTATCATGTGGGAAACAACTCCCTGCCCCAGGCTAGTGATGCTGGTCATAGCACACTGCACTACCATGTGGGAAACCACTTCCTTCCACAGGCTAGTGTTGCCGGTCATAGCACACTGCACTACCAGGTGAGAGACAACTCCCTGCCTCAGGCCAGTGATGCTGGTCATAGCACACTGCACTACCATGTGGGATACCACTCCCTGACACAGCCCAGTGATGCTGGTCATAGCACATTGCACTACTATGTGGGAAACCACTCCCTGCCCCAGGTCAGTGATGCCGGTCATAGCACACTGCACTACCATGTGGGAAACTGCTCCCTGCCCCAGGCTTGTAATGCTGGTCATAGCACACTACACTGCCATGTGGGAAACCACTTAGTGCCCCAGACTAGTGATGTCGGTCATAGCACACTGCACTACCAGGTGGGAAACCACTTTCTGCTGCAGGCTAGTGGTGCCAGTCATAGCACACTGCACTACCAGGTGGGAAACAACTCCCTGCCCCAGGCCAGTGATGCAGGTCATAGCACACTGCACTACCATGTGGGAAACCACTTCCTGCCGCAGGCTAGTGGTGCCAGTCATAGCACATTGCACTACCAGGTGGGAAACAACTCCCTGCCCCAGGCCAGTGATGCTGGTCATAGAACACTGCACTACCAGGTGGGAAACCACTTCCTGCCGCAGGCTAATGGTGCCAGTCATAGCACACTGCACTACCAGGTGGGAAACAACTCCCTGCCCCAGGCCAGTGATGCAGGTCATAGCACACTGCACTACCATGTGGGAAACCACTTCCTGCCACAGGCTAGTGGTGCCGGTCATAGCACACTGCACTACCATGTGGGAAACAACTCCCTGCCCCAGGCCAGTGATGCAGGTCATAGCACACTGCACTACCATGTGGGAAACAGCTCCCTGCCCCAGGCTAGTGATGCCGGTCATAGCACACTGCACTACCATGTAGGAAACAACTCCCTGCCCCAAGCCAGTGATGCTGGTCATAGCACACTGCACTACCAGGTGGGAAACAACTCCCTGCCCCAGCCCAGTGATGCTGGTTGTAACACATTGTCTATCAGCTCAGCCTCATCCGTCTTCTCTCTCAAGTCCCTTCTTCATGACTTTACTACCACCTCCTGCAACTGCTCCTGACCCTGGGGTTCCCCCCTGTTTTGTTGATGCTCCCACGTATACCTCCCTACATGTTAATTTCCCTTCCTATCCTAGTCTAAACTACTCCATATCAGTTGTCGCAGCTGGAACTGGTTTTGCACCTGTACCTTCCCCATTGCACTGGCATTGTGAACTCAATTAATTCCCAGTCTTGGTGGCAACAACTCACTCCTTTTCTGGGTTGCACCCAAAACTATATTGCGTGAGTACCTTAATTTGCAGTGTTATATCTATTTATTTTGTGTTGATTTTTTATAATGTCTTTTAATTGCACTATATTTTTACTACCACTACACCTACAGTAATTTTTTCCACTTGCATGGCCTGTATTGTTTGCTTTTCTTCCCCCCAGTATGCATCTGGAAAGAGGATGTTATTAGCTTAGTATGTCTCTTCTAATAAAACTATTGAAATAAATAAATAAATTACCACGTGTGACTGTCTGTTTTTTATGAACCACTACAGGAAATGGGTTCAGCTGCTCACTTAACACAGTTTTTTTTTTTTTTTTAACATTGCCTCCCTCATAAATTTCCACATCATTCACCAATGTGTCACATCTGATAGTTAATTGATCACAAGATCCTACCAGGCTTCAAGTCATAGTAACATTTTAAAATGCTTTGTGGTGAGCGAGGAGCTTATGTCATATAGCACTCTGGGTTGTTTATATCTGTGAGCTAGATCCTCCCCGTGCATCTATTTTTATGTTAGCACGGGTATGTGCAACAAACATATTGTTACAATAATAGGGATTCAGAAATATGTCACTGTCAGGTCCAATGCAGCTCAGATTGCAGGGGGTTCAACAGTGACATCACAATGTTCAGCAAGGCTAATCATGACATTGTTCTCTGCTTGCTGGGCAGAAATTTTGTTTAAAGAAGCAAGCCACTCCTATCACAGAGTGGCTTGATCCTTTCATCTGCATGACACCACCCAGAAAGCAGCTAATGGGCATCAGCAACCAATGGTCCAAAATCTGCTTTTAGTGTGTTAAACTTGTTGCTTGCCAGAACTGAGGATTTGCTACTTGCCACTGATCTACCAACCATTATCGTGACTTAGCCTTCCTGTGGCTGCTGTCAGTGTTTTTGTCTGATCTTCCAGTCAGTCTCTATGCTGTCCTGTACAGTGCACCTGCCGGTGTTTCTGGGTGCTCACTGTGCCCGCCTGGCTACTCCAAAGCTGTACCAGCTGCCACTGGTGTTTGCCCTATGGCTCCAGCCCCATCTGAGCCTTTGCTCAAACTCCCAAAGCTATAGCAAAACAAAATCTTCCCAGTCTGTCTCTCTCACCAGCAAAAAGCCACCTGCAGGCCTCTGCTCCAGTGATGTGCTGGAGCCAGATGGCTCAAGCCAGTAAGGCCATCGGCAGGCATATGATCAGTATGTTGGAGCATACTGTGCAAAAGGAGAAGGTGAAAGCCAACAAACTAACAATGCAATCAACAAAGATTGATGATTGTATGTTCCCCCTTAGTTTATTTGTGTTGTGTAACTATGAACACTTGACGTACACATGACCAGACAGGATACAGACTCCGAGAAGTAATTGAGGGAGGGAGGCAGGCTGGGCAGCATCCCAAGAAGCACATGATGGATATATTTCATTATAAACTTTTTGTCAAGAAGCAGAGGGAGGCATGGAAGTGTACTAGAGATCTGGAGCACTGTCTAGGTTCACTTTCTGTTTTGCTACTGCCCCTTGATTGATTGGTTGCCTCTGTGAGCTCTGTGTGGGTCAAATGGCTTCCAGGGGTAAGTTACTGGATCTGTAGACACTGGCTGCTTTTGACTTTCAAGTCAACTGGCAGGAGTTTTTAAGGACTAGCTACGGACTTCTAGCACCACTGTTTGTAGGTGAGAGCGAACAGACACAGCTTTATTTCCCTGATCCTGGTGGTGATCTTTACTGACTGCACATTCTTTTAATTAGTGTGGCATTGTGTAGCAGCAGACAGCTGGCACCTGAACTTCAGCAGTGAGCAAGCCAGAAATTGAGCACGCAGGCAGAAGAATTCTAAAGAAAAAGCAGACCAGGCAGAGGACCAAGACATTGATTTCAACCACCAGCTGGCCAGACTTGTGAAAATTCACAAGCAGCCTGAAACTGGGCCAGTGCTGCATCTTGACTTAGAGTCTTGATCCTTGGAAAGTTCAGTGGTGAGCAGTCGGGTCAGGGAGCTGCTCAGAGTCTGTGAGTGATGCAGTTGGCTAGTATTGCACAGCAGTGGCTAGTGTGGTAGGCAGCACTAAGAAAAGTTCTTGAACTTCCATCAGGTAAGAATTGTGAACAATTTGTTGTGAGAAATGCTGTGCAAAATAAAATGATAATGTGGTACTGTGTTGTATAAAATAAACTAAAGCCACCTGTGCAGTATGCCAAGACCCAATTGGGAGTCACTATATCAGTGCCTGAATGGTAGAAAGGGGAAAGAAAAACAAGTTTTGTTCCTGGTTTGGTTACTGTCAGAAAGTTTATTACCTGCAGCAAACCTGACTAAAACAAAACAAAATGTAAGCTTTTTCAGGCAAGTTGCAATTGTATTTCAGTAAAGAGAAATGTGTGCTAACTAGTCAGCTGAATCTAGCTGGGATTAAAGAATATAGTGTTTTGTGGCTGAGTTATTTAAAAAAAAAAGTATTGCTGAGGAATGGGTTTTCCAGAGTCTGGGTTTGTGACATTTTTTCATAATCAAATATTTTCAGTGTGAACTATTCACCCCCTCCCACTTTAGTGTCCAAGATGTCCTTGTAACATGACAGACTGGACGTTCATCTTCTAGTTCTAGCTCCACTCTGCCATGGCACTGTCCCAGGGAAAGGAATCCTGGGCCTCAAATGCTGCAAATTGTTCTACATGATATAATAGGTATATGGCAAGATTTTTGTGTGCACGTGATGTGGATGACCACAACCTCATCATTAGTTCAGACACAGGTATCTAGTAATGTTCCTTGAGCTGCCCAGAGTTCTTACTAAGGGTGTTTGTGTATCAATGACTGGTAATGGGAGTTGAGAGCATGGCAGTCAGGCAGGGGCAGCTGGACCAGCAGGGCAGGCAACTGGGTAGGGCAATTATATTTTAAACAATTTTTTTAGGTCAAAACAAAACCAGCACCAGATCAAAAGCCTAATTGTTAAAATATAACTGTTGTGCAGTATGAAAAAGACACTAGGGGCTCCCAGTCCAGGCAATACAGAATTGCAGGTAAAAATGGATGCCACTGATTTATCTCCACCTAGAGAATAAGTACTGTCTGAATGTCTGCCTGCCAATTTCTAAAGGCACAGCACAGCATTATCTCTTCATAAAGTGTTTTCATGTGAAAGTTCTCTTGAATCTGTTTGGACCAAATTCAAGGAAGTGACAGTTCAGGAAGAGACAGCACTCATCCCCATTGTAAACAAAGCCTGGTCAGAGCCAAAACAGCTGCTAATGCATTAATCTGACAAGGGATATAGAATTAAATTATGGACTGGATTGTAGTGAATCGTCACATACACACACACACACACCCATGCATGCACATATGCACGCACATGCATGCGCGCATGCACACATACCCCCCCCACACCCTTATGATGAAGAAAAGTGGAATTTTTTTTAATCCCATCTGAAAAGTGACTTCGCGGAGGGACTGCAGAAACATGTTTCGGAGGGGATTTGAAGAATTACACCTGCCTTGTTCAGGAGGTGGGTTTTAAAAAAAGACTGTGTTAGCTGGCCCAGTGGTGTGGTGGTAGTGCCAATGCCCACCATGCTGGTGACCCAATTCGGGAATGACTTCAGGTTGTTCATGGCCAGCTGGTGGGAGAGGATTGAGTGTCCCTTGGACTGCTCTCCTCTCCCGAGGGAGGCATGCTGTTCTCGCCAAACGACTGCCACTAGGTGGTGGCCTGGTGGTAGTGCGGGTCAGATGGGCAGCACTGAAGGGAGGGTACTGCAGGACTCTGCAGCATGTGTGTGCCTCCACACACACCCCAGCAGTGGGGGAGGAAAATAAATCAGAGGAAAAATGGTGGAGTGGAGAAAAATGATGCTCTGTGCCAGCCCCGACCTACGCCACCATCTGAGGACTCTGGCCCAAGCCAGCCAGCTCTGAAAATGGAGCCCTACTGTAGTTCTCCAGATAACCTCTAATAGGAGTTGTACAATTTTATTGTTATTTAATAAATGAATTCACAATTCCTCTAATTTATAGTAAACAATAATTTCAACATACAGGTAGTCTTTTTTCTGCCTCTAAGGATATTTGCTGAGCGATGGGGCAACAGTGACATTGCAGGAATCCCTCAGTGAGTCTTTCAGCAGTTTCAATGTGTTGGTACTGGTGATGTGTGAGGACAGCAAGGGGAGTCAGGTTGCAGACAGGACTCGATCATACACATTGTCTGATTCTTTCACATTGCAGTTTACGCTCATTGTTATGCAGTTTACCAGTAAACCATAGCCATACTCACGTAATACAGCACAAATAAAACCCACAGAATGGAGACCTGCATAACCATCAGTCAAACTGTGGGCAGAGAAACAGTATACTTTTAAAATTAAAGTTCCACCAGCTATGCTGCACTCCTGTCAGAAATGACAGCTCAATATAATTGTGTTGTTAAAGGAAACAACTTAAACCACTCCCCCCAACATCAACGTCATGACGTCAATCACAGCACAGATACCAGGGACCTGAGACTTATCCAAGGGATTATTACCGGGCAAGTCTTTACCTATATACTTTGTTGCAGTTTGTACACATGGGGCTTGTGTTACTGGGTAAGAAGCGGAGATCTCACTCGGTAACTGACGCTCCATGTACTTTATGCACAGTGAGTGGTACGCATCATCACGTGCAGTCACATCTTATACTGCCTACTTCTCCACAGACAACCGCCACCACAGAACGTCTCTTCTAGTTCTGTGACCACCACTTGCTATCAGACCCATTATGTGATCAAAATCATGCGAACATGGAAACCCAGATGACACATTCCATCATGTCACGTAACGACATTCTCCCAAACACGCTGTGGTCACCTGGTCCCTCTTCTGCAGGAATAGTGAGAGATTCTAGAATGTGCATGCTGGAGTGAGCACGAGATGACTTCTTAGTCAAGTCATGGTGCAGTAGTAAAACCATAATACACGCTTAGATGAAGTTGTGGACATTACATTGGGGTATGCTTTCTTTTAGCCCCACTCTTGCTTGCTTGGTTTGTTTCCTACATTTTAACTCACCCACTCCAAGACAGATGCCAGTCAGCCAATCAAGACTGCTGGGCACATGCACTGTGACTTGTTGACCCTCTGGATGTCTCACACTGTAGACTAAGCTGGAAGCAGATGGTGAGTAGTGGGCTGGGTGCAAATCTGTCCAAAAAGTACAAATACTGAAGTAACAGTACCCACCGAAGTCTGGTCATCACCAGAACTAAAAAGTACATGCACAGATATATAATAAATATATTGCAAGGCAGTCTGTGTACCTTAACATTTTATGTCAGAGCACAGCCAGGAATTGAACTACAGGGCTGGTGATAATGCACATTTTACAGAGTATTTCAAATACAAATGTGTTTTTGAGTAGGGACAGTGAATGCAAGTTGATTCATTTAGTTTTCTGAATTAAATAGATTTCAGCTTGTCCATATAAGGGTGATGTGTTCATTTAGGTTACTGCATGCAGATTTCACTGAAAATGATGGTGAAAGTGGAAATGAGGGGGCGCGAATGTTTGCAGATGATTACTACGCAAACCTTAAAGGGATACTGTCTGCTGTCTAGGTACTATAATTAAAGTAATCCACAGATCTGGGTTTAGTGGCTGCAGCAGTCCTTTCCTACATACAAAAGCCAGGGAAGCAATATTTGATACCCAGGAATGAGTTAATTATAAGAATTTCACCCAAAGCCAAAGCCTTCCTGGTCCGCTTCAGTTTAGCATGCCAGCTGTGGAAGCATGGTCACTTTTCCAAATGGCACTGAAGTGCCTGTAGGCTCATGCATGCCTCCCAATACTCAAGTTCAGCTAGAAACATACTGCAACAGAGTAAAAAAATCTGAACTTGGGAAAGTGGCACTTATTTGTAAATGAGGGCTTTAACTTACAAAAATCACAGTCTGAAAGCTGAGTCGTGATACTGGTCTTGCATTTGTACATATGCATATCCTCTAGGGGATATGCACATTTATATGCGCATGTCCAGTATCACAGCCCAGCTTTCCAACCATGATTTATGAAAGTTATAGCCTTCGTTAACATAGAAACATAGAAAAATAGACTTTGACGGTAGATAAGGACCGCTTGGCCCACCTAGTCTGCCCATTTCCCTACCTACAGGATAGACCGCAGATCTTAGTTAACCAACAGCCTATTTCTTCCTACCCCTCACAAGAACTGCCTTATGTCTGTCCCATGCATTCTTGAATTCTTCCACAGTTTTAGACCCCACAACCTCCTCAGGAAGGCTGTTCCATGCATCCACTATCCTCTCTGTGAAAAAATACTTCCTCACATTGCCCCGGAACCGCCCCCCCATCTTTAAATTGTTTCCCCTTGTTCTTGCATGTCTCTTTTTCTGAAAGATGCTACCCTCTTGGACTTTGTTGATTCCACTGAGGTACTTAAAAGTTTCTATCATGTCCCCCCTCTCCTTCTTTCCTCAAGGGTATACATATTAAGCTCCTTTAGTCTCTCCTCGTACGGCTTCTCTTGCAGACCCTGCACCATTTTAGTTGCCCTCCTCTGGACTGCCTCTATCCTGTCTATGTCCTTGTGGAGATGGGGTCTACAGAACTGGACACAGTACTCCAGATGGGGTCTCACCAACTGACTATACAAAGGGATAGCAACTTCCTGTTTTCTGCTGGTGATGCCTCTCCCTATGCATCCCAGTATCCCTCCAGCCCTCCCTACTGCCTTCTCACATTGTTTGTTAACCTTAAGGTCATCTGATATGATTACCCCAGGTCCCTTTCCTTTTTTTGTTGTTGTTACTACCTCCCCCCCATTGTGTAATCTTCCCCTGGGTTCTTGCTTCCCAGGCACATTATTTTGCACTTCTTTGCATTGAATCCTAGCTGTCATACTTCTGACCATTCCTCCAACCTTGCCAAGTCCCTTCTCATCCTTTCCACTCCTCCTTGTGTATCAACCCTGTTGCATATCTTTGTGTCATCTGCAAAGAGACATACTTGTCCTTCCAGTCCCTCTGCAATGTCACTTATAAAGACATTAAAAAGGACCGGACCCAGTACTGAACCCTGCGGTACCCCACTAGTAACCACTCTTTCTTCAGAGTGGACTCCATTTACAATTACCTTCTGTGTCCTGTTGTCCAGCCAATGTTTTACACAGGCTACCACCCTGGGTACCACTCCCAGGCTGGTTAATTTGACTATTAATCTTTTGTATGGGACTGTGTCAAATGCCTTGCTAAAGTCTTGGTAGTCCATGTCCATAGCCCCCTCCCTGGTCTACTACTTTGGTCACCCAGTCAAAGAAATCTATTAGATTCATCTGACATGACCTTCCCGCTGTGAACCCATGCTGCCTTGGGTCCTGTGCCCTACTGGCCTCAAGGTACTCAACAATTCTTTCCTTCAGAAGTGACTCCATCACTTTCCCTACCACAGAGGTCAAACTGACAGGTCTGTAGTTTCCTGTCTCTGTCTTGGTCCCACTTTTGTGAAGGGGAATCACATCCGCCTTCCTCCAGTCCTCGGGTACCACACCATCCTCCCATGATTTATTAAAAAAGTGTAGTCAGTGGTCTCACTAGTTCCCCCTTAATTCTTTTAGAATTCTGGGGTGAATTCCATCAGGCCCCATTGCTTTGTCCCCCTTCAGTTTTAGGAGTTCTTGCTGAGCCCTTTCTTCTGTGAAAGGACTGGGATCGACCCCCCTATCAAGAGTGCTTCTGTTAATTAGATTAGGCACTTCCCCCTCCTCTTTTGTGAATACTGAGCAGAAATATTCATTCAGTATCCCTGCTTTTTCACTGTCCCCCTCTGCCCACCCACCATTCATTCTATTCAGCCTCACTATCCCTCCCTTTGTCTTTCTACGCTCTCTGATGTACCTATAAAAGGTTTTATCCCCCCTTCTTAACTGAGTTGGCTATCTTTTCCTCAGTTTGGGCCTTTGCTATTCTGACTTCCCTCCCTGCTTCCTTCTGCCTTAACTGGTACAGCTCTCTGTCCTGCTCCTTCTGTGTTTCCTTATACTTCCTGAATGCTATCTTTTTCTCCCTGACTTTCTCAGCCACCTCTTTTGAGAACCATAGTGTCTTTTTCTTTCATTTTTGTTTGTTTATTTGCTTCACAGAAAGGCTTGTTGCCACTGTGATGGCAGTTTTGATGATTGCCCATTGTTGCTCCACCCCTCCTTCTAGCCTGTTTGCTAGTGCTTTTCTGAGGCACTCTCCCATCTTGTCAAAGTCAGCCCTCCTGAAGTCCAGTACCCTCACTTTTGTATGGCTTGACTCTGTAGCTGAGTTTAACGTGAACCACATTGTTTGATGGTCACTTGTTCCCAGATGGCAACCCACTTCTAGATCTGAGATCCTCTCACTGCCCCCATTTGAGAGTATGAGGTCTAAGATTGCTTCCTCACGAGTGGGTTCTAAAACTAGCTGTCTGAGGCCTGCCACCTGTAGGGCATCGAGAATGGCCCTTCTCTTGGATGTGGCTGCAGTAAATGTGCTCCAGTTAACATCTGGCATATTCAGGTCTCCCATCAACAGTATCTCCCCTTTCTCTGCCATCCTAAGAATGCCTTCTATCATATCCTTGTCCATTCCTCCCTGACATGGGGGTCTGTACACAACCCCTGTGCGGATTGTGGTGCCCTTTCCAGTCTCCAAGGTGACCCACAGTGCCTCCTCTCCTCCCTGTTTACTCTTTTGTTCAGTTGCTTTTATCCCTTCCTTAGGTACCCTGGTATGTTAACATCCCAGTCATGGTTTTCTGTGTACCATGTTTCTGTGACTGCTACCATATCCAGGCATCCCTCTTCCATCAAGGCCACCAGCTCAGGGAGCTTGTTGCCCAGACTACAGGTGTTGGTACTCATTACCCTCCATTTCCTGATGTCCTTACTCCTTTTTGCCCCATCCCTGTCCTTCTTGCCTTTGTCACTTTCCCCATTTACCCCTGCCCTTCTCCCTATCGCCACCTCTATGTTTTTGTTTACCGTACTTACTACCATGATTTTTTTGGGGGGAGGGCTAGGACTTCCCTGCTCCTTTCCAGTGCCTCCTGACTTAGTTTAAATGCTCCAATGAAGCATTTAAACCTATCACCTAGGATCCTGGTTCCCCTTCTGGACAGATGCAGCCCATCATGCCAGTATAGGCTTGCATCACTCCAGGTGGACCCCTAGTCCCCAATGAAGCCAAATCCCTGAGATCTGCACCAGTATTTCAACCACTGATTGAATTCCATGTTGCAGAACACCCTAGCCTCTCCTACGCCATAGATGGGCAGCACCTCCGAGAAGGTTACCATGCATGCTACTTGTCTGAGGCCCCTCCCCAATTCCACAAACTCTTCCTGCACTGCTCCAATCCCTTTCTTAGCCAGGTCATTTGTCCCTAGGTGGACAATGACATCCAGCTCCCTCCCCTGTGCAGCTGCTCCAGCAATCTTGAGGATTCGCTCCCTGTCCCTCCAAGCCATGGCGCCAGGCTTACAAATAAGTGCCACTTTACTGAATTCAGCTTTTTTTTTACTCTGTTACAGTATGTTTCTAGCTGAACTCAGGTATTGGGGGGCATGCATGAGTTTCCAGGTGCTTTGGCACTATTTGGAAATGTGACCGCACTTCTGCAGCCAATGTGCCAAACTGGAGAGGACTGGGAGGGTTTTGACTTCAGTTGAAATTATTAAAATTAACTTGTTTTTGGTATCAAATATTGCTTCCCTGGCTTCTGAATGTAGGTGAGAACTGCTGTAGCCACTAAACCCAGGTATGTGGATTACTTCAATTATAGTGCCTAGACATCAGACAGTATCCCTTTAAATACATTAATATGTGGGATTGTTGAGAGCGGTCCTTGAATTTCAGTGTAGTGTTGAGAGTTACAGTCTCATTGCTGTATCTCTGCTTTTTTTCCATCCAAATAAATAGTGGTAATTTTGGAAAAACAGGCAAATTACAGCACATACTTTTTTTTCATGAAAATGTTTACTCTGTGCTAGCCCACAACCTTAATTTGCTTTAAGCTCAGAATCTTGGGGTGAGTAACTTGCATTTCATTTGAAGGCCACTATGTCAGTAGTGATAATTTAATGCAATGTAATGTTTGTAACTGGATGATGTTACCAACACTACCTCATACTTTCTTTTTGACCAGATGTGTTGTTATTCTTCCACGGGGCCTAGGCCACATGCAATAGTGCGCCAGGGGGAGGGTGAGATGAAGGAAATACATTTTAGTAAATGGGGAGGATTCAGACAGATTTGCAGGAAGATGTGCTTCAACTCCACTCCGCTGTAACAACACAGCTGTGCTACATTAGGAATTCAGGTCAGACCCCTTACTTTTCTTCTGTCTCAATATGTCAGCATAGCTCCGGGCTATGTAGCCAAAAAAAAAAACACTACTGTGGAGCTAAGCCCTCTGGCAACAGATGAGGTATATGCCCTATGTGATTGCCAGCAAAGGAAAGACACACATCAAATAGTTTGCAGAGCCCTTCAAACTTAGGTGATGCTTCACAAACAGTTTGTATTAACAAAAGGAGAGCGCTCTGTTTTTTGCTAATCAGTGTGCCATATGAACCATGGATCAAGCGATGGCATCTCTGTGTGACGTGCCCAGCAACAAACCAATATCTGCTCTTGAGTAGAATGATGCAATATCAATTTCAGCATCTTCAAAATATGGACACTGTGGTTCCGTTTTTCTAAATCCATGCTAGTAACTATATAGCGATAGCCCCAAAATGAGGGGCACACAGGTTTAAAAATCAGAACCCTTGTATCAATCAATTTCATGCAATTGAGTGTGAAACACACAGCATTCAAAGTCTAAATGTGTGTAATGCCATTTCTCAACCCTGTACGCTAATGTTTTCATATTGAATATTTTCACATTTCTTTTTTGATGCCGAGACACTGGCTAAAGATCTTGCATTCTGTAAATCTGAGTTTACTAGACATTTTAATTTATTGCTGCATTCTATTTTGGAATGTTAAAAAAGTGGTAATATTACTTTTAGCAAAGCTATAAGTATGAGTGTACAGCATCACAAATTTGTATATACTCTGCACTTTAACCTACTATGAAGTGACAGTTAATGTCCTAATTTACTGTAATTGCAAACTTTGGAAATATTGTTTACTGTAAGCTGTACTTTTTTTTTTAATTCTAGCCTTATGTGTTTCAGTAGTTTAATCCAATGTATTTTTTTCTTCTATCTATTGCCTCTTTTATTCTTCCTGTCCACCAGCCGGTCAGCCTCCCTTCATTTCTGAGCCTCCCATCTCCATCATCTACCTTCCCTTGGACTTAGCTAGCTCCAGATGAGTCATCCATGGGTTTGACCCAGTGGCAGGGCAGAAGGATGGAGATCCATTCCCCCTCTTACTATTCAGTTTCCTGGAGCATTGCCTCGTTGGTGGTGCAAGGCCCTTGGATGGTGAGGGAGTCATGTCGCTGGTCAGGATTTTTCCAGCATTTGCTACCCAGGGCAGTCAATCAAGCACCATGTGTGCATATGCCTGTGCATGTAACATCTACCAGCAGCCATGGGCGGCCCTCCCCTTGCAGAGGCTATCCCTGCTGTGCAACCATCTGGTTTCTGCATGGTGGCAGGATGATACCATGATGTCAGCCTGAACTGCACCTCCTTCCTCTTGAGAAGAGCGCTATCCCTAGAGAACTTGATCTTTAAAGGGGAATGCTGAGCTCCCGGGAATAACACAGCAGGACTTAGAGATCCCAATCAAATAAATTGCATTATAATGACATTTAGTTTATCTACTTAATTTAATTGTAATCCTTGTTTATCTGGCTGATCTGTGCCCCTTTCCCCACCATGCCAGTTCCTACTGTCCCTTTGGTCCAGCCCTCTGACATAAACAGGCTAAGCTACAGGGGCCGTTTACATGTTTTTAGCATATTTTAACATTAAAAATAAATTATTGAGCATTATTGCTCTTCATTTCATTTCATTTTTATTTTATACTGGAAGATCTGTGGGACAAGCCCATTTTCACAGACGTCCAATTATAACAAAGAAATACAAAACATGACACACATTTACAAGACAGTTAACAATCAATAAAATATACATTATGTAAAACATTTACAAATTGAGTTTGCAAGCATATTATTTCTAAGGACTGTCTTAAAGGTGGCTAGCTTCTTTTGGACTGATAACACTACTAGGAAGCCTATTGTGCAACCTAGTAGTAGCAAAATTCAATGAGTTTTGACCAAAGGCAGTGTGAAAAAATGGGATAAAAAAACATCCTTACTCTGCAGTCATGTGTTACCAGATTTACTGATCCTAGGAAATAAACCAAGAATACTTTGTGGCATTATACCCAACTGTATCTTATGTAAGAACATCTGGGTGTATTGCAGTACACCAGAGCCTTTTTTGCCAAATGTCAGGCTTTAAAGGAGCACTTTACTCCGTGACCCCTGGGAGTTCCTTCTGGGTCATGACAGCACTATATCATGCTGCCCTCTGAGAGTAGGGCAAGCTAGAGCAGGGGGAGCGTGTGGTGTCGCATGCAAAGACACGCACGTCATAGCGCATGTTTTGCATGTTTAGTGGGCTTTAAGGGTCGAATCTAGAGTCTGAACAGAGTTAATGTGTTCTTGCAAGGTAAAAACCTTAAGTAGATCATTAGGCAATCATGAAAGAAGCGTAGTGTGTGCACTGTTATTTAACTACATAGTATTATAGCTGCCTGGTTGTGCTCAGTGTAAATCCCTATATCAAGAAAAAGTCTAAAGCACCTAGTTCCCACAATGAATGACCTAATAGCACAAAGGAGGGGAAAGCAGGAGTCAAATGTAACTCATGTCATATGTTTTGTTTAGACTCAACTCTATTACATGACATAACTTTTATCTGCATAAAATGTACTGAAAATAAAGATATGAAGCAAGAGAAAAACCTTTTTAATGCTAGACTTCTTCACCTGGAAGAAAGCCAGTGATTAATGGTTACTAGAATGAACAACTCTTATCATAATGAATCTATTGGGCCAGGTAGGGAAAAGAATTGTCTCACTAGTGAACCCATTCTAGCACCTATACATAAACACCAAGAACCCTTAATAACAATGGCTGATGCCGATAATACCTCCAGTCTGGGAGCTGTACCCCTCTATGCCAGTACCTCAACACATAAAAAGTTCACGTTAATAGAAAATGAACTGGGGACACAATTGACTCTGACCAAACTGATGAGGAATGGTATGACGTGAGAAGCTCTAAGATAGCTAAAAAAGGTAGGAGAACTAAAGGTTTTACCCTCGTAACCAATAACCGTTTTGATCTCTTAAGTGATCAACCTGAACACCCTATACCACCTTCCATAGTCTCTCACACTGTGTCCTCAGGCACACTAGATATTCCACTTACTTTAAACCCCCATGAACTTTCAAATCAGATTGACATCAATCTTATGGACATTGAAACTGGAACAATTCCAGAGTCTAAACAAGTTTACCTTCTAGTTGACTCAATGATAAAGCATTTAGACCGTAGAATATGTGATCAAGATAAATTAAACAGAACTATGTCCGTTTCCGTGGTGCCAAAATCAGGGACAGTACTAGAATGTCCAGACACATTTTAAAAAATAGTGGCTATAAAACGCTTGTAATTGTACATGTTGAGATAAACAATATCCAGAAACAAAGTGTGAGGTTTATCAAGGAAGAATTTGTTGGACTTGCAAACTCTCTAATGGATAGAGACTGCGACTTTGCCTTCTCGGAAATTATCCCTGTGTTTGGGGCTAATGAATACCTAAACAAAAAATTAAAAAATGTGAATAATTGGCTAAGAAGCTGGAGCCTCAAATGAAACATTGGATGTATCACTTATTAGGAGGAGTTTGTCAAAAATAATGAACTAATTTGTTTGGATAGATTACACCTGAGTAGAAAAGGAACAGTCATTTTAGGAAACAAAACTCAATAACTGCATTTCCAGATGTTTAAACTAGGCTCGGGGGGGGGGGGTAAATGAACATCTAAATCCTACACCATGCTCAGAACGTGTGGCTATTAGCAGCAATAAGTAAGCAATAAGATACGATGGGGTGTGCATTAGAACTGTCTAATGCACATCCCCAGAGTGGCTTATTGCACTTATAAAACGGGCCTGTGTATTCTAAATGGGGGTTCTAATTTTAGCTGTACATTGGACCCATCTAATGCATGGCTAACAACCAATCAGATTGCTTGAAATCCTTTGCCCATTTTATAAAGATACTACTTGTTTTATAAATTCTACATCAAGTGACACTGTAACCAGGAATAAACCTACCAGTAACTACAGCCCAAGGATTAATATTAAAACTCTACTAGTGAATGCTAGGAGTCTCAACAATAGACTAGGGGAGTTATCATACAGGTTAAACAAAGACGATATTGATGTCTGTGCCGTAACCGAAACCAGATTTACTGATGGGGACTGGGCTACCTATATACCAGGATACTCAGCTGTGCTTAAAAACTGTCAGTCAAAAAGGGGAGGTGGTGTCGCATTATATGTATTAAAAATAATTTGAAGTACTGTGAAATAAATAGTGGACAGACAAACTGTGAACTGATTTGGGTGAAAATAAATTCCTCACA
Source organism: Neoceratodus forsteri (assembly GCA_016271365.2). Taxonomy (NCBI): domain Eukaryota; kingdom Metazoa; phylum Chordata; order Ceratodontiformes; family Ceratodontidae; genus Neoceratodus; species Neoceratodus forsteri. The sequence goes on along the minus strand of CM057453.1, from coordinate 1,124,206,148 downwards.
CAACCCACTGACTATAGATGTTGGTTATCGGGCACCCAATTTAGATACTGCAGCTAATGACATCTTATTTTCAGTCCTGGACAACACAATCATAAAAAATGATTTTATTCTATTCGGTGATTTTAATCTACCAAATATAAGCTGGCCAACCTTGAGTGCCCATAGTAATTATGAACACAAACTAATTAATTTTGTTGTTCAGAATGATCTAGAACAAACAGTAGATAAACCAACTAGGAAAGAAAATGTATTAGATTTAATTCTCACAAATATTAAAAACTATGATTCTCCCCCCATAATTCAGGGACCACTCGGTGACAGTGATCACTCTGTCATTTATTGGGGTTTTGCTACTGTAAAAACTAAGAATGTTGGTGATTCTAAAATTATAAATGTTTACAAAGCCAATTACAAGCTTATCAAACACTACCTTAAGCAATGAGACTGGAAACAAGATCTAAAAGGCCTCACTGCTAATAACATGTGGAAAGCTATAAAAGGAAAAATTGATCATTGTATATGCACTTGTGTTCCTACACATATAAAATACAATGATAAAAAACAGGGAGTACCTGTTTGGTAGAATGTCAAAATCAAGAGGAGTATTAAAAGAAAAAAAGGGCTTTTAACCATTATAAAAAAAAAAAAAAACAGTAATGAAGCATGGCTGAAATTTAAGCGTATTTCCAGTACTATAAAAAACTAATAAGGCATGCTAAGAGAAATTTAGAATTAAAATTGGTAAAAGATACCACTAACAATAAAAAACAGTTTTATAATTACATCGGTTCTCTTAGAGGGAGTCAAGTGGGAGCAGGACAACTTATTATACAAGATAAATTGGTTACAGATGAAAAACACATTGCCGATGAATTCAACAAATATTTTGTTAGTATATTCAAAACAAAAGATAATCTCAATATGCAGGATTTGCCCACTCCTGGCCCAACAATTGTCTTCACTGAGAGTGATATAATGACAACTATTAACAAAACTAAATCTAGTACATCCTCTGGGGTTGATGGTATCCCATCAATATTTATAAAAAAATCTCTGCAAAGAAATGGTTGGAATGCTTACTCTTCTTTTTTTATTTACTGTGCTTTTTGTCTGCCCCCAATGTTGGGACTTTCTGCCCCAGTCATGGTCCTCACCGCCCTCAACTCCCATATGACCAAGAATCCCCGGTTGCCCTCTTGGCTTACCACCCAGGATGGGGCCGCAGCACCAGCCAAGGTGCTGCGGAGATAGGTCAGGTCTGGGGAGCTGGCTGGGAGCTGATGAAGGCACGGTAAGGTGGGCATCATGGAGACACTGGCAATGGTGTTTTTTTTTCCCTCCTGTAAGCATGGGATGGGGATGTGCAAGGATTACCTGTGTCTGCCCTGCCCCCCTGACATCCAGATGCCGGCTGCTTGTAGTGCCCCCAGCCTCTGCCGGGGGTCTCTCATGCACCGGACATTCTCTCCACCCTCCACCCAGAGAAGGAGAGCAGTCCATAGATGCTCCATCCTTTTCCCCCAGTTGGCCCTCCAATGACTTGGGTCTGTTTCCGAACCCGGGTCACTGGTGTCACAAGAGGAAATCCAACTGCTGCACCAATGGGCTGGATTGCTTACTGTTATTTTTAATATATCAATTAAAGAAGGCAATGCCTTGGATGAGTGGAAATTAGCCAACGTCACCTCAATTTACAAAAAGGATCAAAAAATAACATTGGCAACTATAGGCCCATAAGTTTAACATCTTATACTGGTAAAATTATGGAAAGGGTACTACAGTATAAAATCATTGACCACCTCAACAATACAGGAAATCATGACATATCACAACATGGTTTTACACAGAGTAAGTCATGTATGAGCAATCTAATCAGTTTTTTTAAGCCAGTCAGTAAAACCCTAGATAATGGATTTCCTGTTGATGTTATTTTCTTAGACTACGAGAAAGCTTTCAACACCATGTCAAATAGAATCTTAATAGAGCAGCTACAGAGACTTGCAATACATCCATTAATCATAAAATGGATATGTTCATGCCTGGAAGATAGAAAACAAAGGGTAGTATTAAGAGGATTTAAGTCAGACTGTGGTATTGTGAGTAGTGGAGTGCCGAAGGGATCCATACTCAAACCAACTTTATTCAACATTATGATCTCTAACATGCCGACAAACGATCGAGTTTGGCTACATAAATATGCAGATGATAGTAAATTAGGGTGCATAGTTAACAGCAACACTGCTATAGAATCATTGCAGGATAATTTAAACCACCTTTATACCTGGGCAACTGAAAATAGACTAGTTTTTAATATAGCCAAGTGTAAAGTAATGCACCCAGGGAGTAATAACAAACAAGCTAGCTATTACATAAATAACTCTAAATTACAAATAACTACAACAGAGAGAGATCTTGGTGTTACTATTACCATTAACTTGAAGTTCAGTTCACATATTAACAAAACTGCAAACAAATGTCATGGAATCCTTAAATGCATCTTAAAACATATTAAAAGTTGGGAGCCTGAGGTTATAGTGCCTCTGTATACTAGTCTGGTCAGGACTAATCTGGAGTACTGTGCCCCATTTTGTTCCCCCACATCTATTATAGATAAAAAAACATATGAGACTGTGCAAAGTAGGATGACTAAAACTATTACAAATGTAGCACATCTGGGATATGAGGACAGGCTGAGAAACCTAGGACTTTTTTCTCTAGTATACACAGTTATTACAGGAGAACTATGTTGGGCTTATAAGGCATTTAGGGATGAACTGTTCTTTGAAATTAACTGTTTAATGAAACAACCACCAATCGAATGCACTGGGTCGCATAAACTAAGACTGCACGCTAAAGCATGTAAAACCATAAGGAGGAAACATTTTGTGACACATAGAGTACCACAACTATGGAATTCACTCCCAGTTGAAGTTGTAATGAGTCAAAATATGAACCGGTTTAAACAAGAACTCGACCAACACATGGGTGAAAAGAAATTCCTTTACAGTCGTTAGTTTTAAACGACGGCGAGTTCATCATGGGCTTGTCCTCAAACTCTTACAACCTATGAAACCTATGAATTAGTGACCTAAAATTAAAACGCCCCACCAATGAAAGACAACTGAAATGTTTATAAAGAAAACAGTGGTGTATTGATCTAGGATGTCCAGTAGCGAAATGAATAACAGAGTGATATGTAGCCTGAAGTTTTGTTAAAATCCTGTAAGAAGTATATGAATAGACTATAGACCCATAATCTAATAAGGAAAATAATAAACTAAGTGTGAGTAGCTACCTAATATCAACTGTAAGATTACCTCTAATTTGATATAAAACCCCTAATCTTTTATGTAATCTATTAATTAAATTCACAACATGCGACTCAAATGTTAGATGACAATCAGTTAATATACCTAAATATTTAAACAATCTAACTAGTTCTATTGAATTACCCAAATTATCAAAACTTGTAAATTCAGATGTTGTGGATCTCCTGGGGTGTGAAAATACCATTGTCTTGGTTTTAGCAGAATTTTTTTTTTTTTTTTTAGTCCTTGGTAACCAGGTAAGGCCCACTAGGCACAAGTGCCTGTTTTCAGGGGTGACCTGGGAGCACTGGGCGGTTAAGTGACTTGCTCAGAGTCACACAGTATGTAAGTGGAGGTTGTGAGAATCAAACTCAGGTCTGGTGTGCTGGATGTATCAAGCTCATTCACACCTCTTTCGTCTAACCTCTAGGCTATACTGCCAGCCGAATTTAACACCAGTTTATGTTTATCAAACCAATAATGTAATAAATTTAAATGAGATTGTAATATTTTTGAAGAGTAGATAAATTAGTACCAGGACAGAAAAGAACTGCATCATCAGCATATAGTATTAATTCAGTATGTGTAAAATTAACTGATAAAGAATTAACAAATAATGAAAAAAGCAAAGGACCAAATATGGAGCCTTGTGGGACTCTACGTCTTAACATTGCCAGTCCAGATAATGTTCCACTAATTAGTGTTTTCTGATTCCTATTAGACAGATAGTCAACAGACCAGGAGATCACCTCATCTGATTAGTGTACACCAGTTAACTGTTTCAGGAGATCACCTCATCTAATTAGAGTATACCAGTTAACTGTTTCAGGAGATCATCTCATCTGATAAGCGTATGCCTGCTGCCTGCTAACTGTTTCAGGAGATCACCTCATCTGATAAGTGTACGCCAGCTAACTGTTTCAGGAGATCACCTCATCTGATAAGCGTACACCAGCTGTTTCAGGAGATCACCTCGTCTGATAAGTGTACACCAGTTAACTGTTTCAGGAGATCACCTCATTTGATAAGTGTATGCCAGCTGACTGTTTCAGGAGCTCAGCATGGTCCACAAGGTCGAATGCCTTGGTGAGTCGATCAGTACCAACTATGCTTTCCTCAGTTAATCAGTACAGGCCAAATAAGCATGATTATACACTATATTTCATTGTTGATTGAAATAAGGGGGCTATGTTTGTGTGGTGGGGCAGGATATCTTTTTGTTTGTGTTTACATTGGGGGGGCAACATGGGGGGGGTAGCAACAGTGCAGTCAACTCTCAAGCACAAGATTAAAATTCCTGGCTACACCCTTGCATTATTCCACTTAAGCTATTTAGTTAGCAGTTCCAGTTAGCCAGCTGGGACCTGGCAGTTTCAGAAACAAAATTTCTTGGTTTATTTTTTATTTTTTCTGCGACTTGAGGAGGTACTGGGGGGTCAAGGAGGATACTCAGAAAGAATGATGTACACGTGTGCACCATGTGCACATTGCTCACACCGGACAATATCCCTTGGCATCTTACTGGTGTAATTTGTGTTGACACAGTGATGCACCAACCACAGCCAACCCATGCTGCCTGCTTGTCATCTCCCTTTCTTATCATGTTTCCACTCTGAGCCCTCTCAATGCATGCTGCTGCATTGGATTGTGAAGCTTCTAGCCCTTGCTAACAGCCACTGAGTCTACAATACACAGAGCCACCCCCACTGCTATGCTTTCCCACTGCCTAGCCACCCTGAAGTCATACATTGTGCATATGGATATCACCAGACTTGTGCCGGTGAGTGAGGTTGTTGGTGACGTGGCCCTATGCAGGTAGGTGCAGCAAGTGGCAGAGGCAGGCCTCACAGACAGGAAAGAGTTCATTTTGGGTTATCTGTCTGTCATCATCACCATTGTCACCGAGGTAAGGTTAAGAAAAACAACTGAAGTTCAGAACAAAGTGAAGAAGAATTCTAGATGACTTAGTAAGTCATAAGTAGACTGTTGCTGTTAGGAACAGGGTGGTAGGGTAGCAGCAGGCTGGGGTCCACCATCTACCACTCACTGTAGTGTTGATCATCCTAGCAACAACTGAGGGTACCCAGAAAAGTTCACCTCTGGCCTTGAGACAAGGAATAAATCCACAATTTAAAATTTTTTAAACGTGCTTGATCCATCTCCTCAACTCCCATTCCATTTCAAACAATTGCTATGCTGAGAGTCCAGGCATCAATGTTTTAAATGATCTAGCCCCACAGCATGTCAAACAGACCTCCAAAATGATGAAAAAAAAACCTACTGCTAGTTTACCATTTAGGTCTGTAGAACACCCTAACTAAAATGAAGCATCTTTTTTTAGTGGACCTACTTTTATGAACATACAAAGAAGCCAGCAGAATAAAGCCATTTGGTGTATCTAGTCTGCTTTTACCCAATTATACAGCTGGAAGAACTGCTAGAAATGTTAAGTGACCTGCCCAAGGTCAAACATAATGGCTGTAGTGGTATTCAAACCTATGGTCATTTTCCTAGTTGAGTGCTTTGAACCACTACACAATAGTACTACACTGTCCTCCTGAACAGAATAATTAAGTTAACAGAAAACTACGCCTTCATATCATGAACATTTTATTTGTTTCCAGGTCAACAGACTACAATTTTCATGTAACTGTTAGGCTTATACCTGTTTGCTTTAGTGTATTTTCACTGTTCATGGTAGCACCCCGTGACTATCCTGGGGGTCTCCATGTTATAGTTGTTGAAATCTCATTGTCCAAGACAGCTGCATTAGTATATGAGAACAAGATGTCACGTCGCCCATTTATACCATGTATCTCTATGCAGAAAGAATAAATACACTGCAAAAACTCCTTGGAAACACTTAAACTGAATGCAGTTTAAAGGGAAAAAACCTGCATTGTAACTCCTACAGTTTGCAAAGCTAACTGAAGGTAAACGTGGTATTTCACAGCTTCCTGCAACTTGTTTCTTTGAAGTCTAATCAAGTAGACAGGCATACTGTGGAGTCTAAAGGGTGATTACACATCATGTTCTCATATACTTATGCAGCTCTTAGGAACAATGAAATTTCAACCACCAGCAAATGGAGACCCCAGTATAGTTACAGAGCCTAGTATGAAGTGTGAAAACAAACTAAATCAATTGCATATATCTCTAACAGCTACATGAAATGGAAACAAATAACATTTACAAGATATGAGGGTTTAGTTTTCCTTTAAATAGTAAGAGGCAGCCGAGTATCCCAAGGATTTGTATGTGTGTTAATAGATTAAATTAAGCAGAGAAAGAAAAGAGTGTAGAATCTATTGCTGAATCATCATCGATGTGTGGTGGGTGTGGGATCGTAGGCTTGGTTAGGGGAGAATGGGCTAGGGGGGGATGGACTATGGGAGCAAGGGCCGGGAGAAGCAAGGGCTGGAGGGTGGTTGTAGCACATCACTGCTCTTCTCTCTGGCTCAGTCAGACCATGATCCCTGATCCATGGTGCTCCAGCCTCCACCAACACCATCCAACCCCTTTGGTATCATTTAAGCTTACATCAGTAGGTAGTATGCACTAAACTGTTTTATTCTTCAGTAAGTATCAGCAGTGTAGTTATGCTGCCCATTTACTTTTTGTAATGTAATGCTATGCCTAACATTTAAAGAATACTCTAATAGAAGTATCTCTCTCAATTTTTGATCACCTTAAAAAACACCTGAAGAATCCTATCATCTAAATTTATGGGAACAGCCCTTTTGGTTACATCCTAATTTTAAATTTAAAGGTAAAACATGGCAGCATTACACATGGCAGAATAAAGGTATTGAAACTCCACTTTAGTTTATACAAGGCTATAACTGGATTCCTTTTACATCTTGTAAACAAAAGTGTGCTTTAGCTAATAGGGTCCATTTCTTTTGTCTTCAATTATGTTACTTGCTCCCTTCTACATTGGGCACCCCAAATCCTACATTAACTCATTCCATTACTTCAGTAACATTACGGAAAATGAGTGAAGAAAGGCATGCGATATCTAAGATATATAAGACAATTCAACAATTGTGGGTCAATAGGTATGATTCATTTCCTGCACATTGGCCCACAACATTAGGATGGATACCTAATGAACCCTACTGTTTGACTATATGACAAAATGTCTACTGATATGTTAAGTTTGATGGCTACTGATATACTCAGTTTAAAATAATACATGCAATGTATAACACTCAGTCTAAGATGTATAAATGGGGAAGTTTAATTTCAACTACATGTACCAGATGTCATTTAGCAGAAGATTCTTTATTGCATAAATTATGGGACTGCTCAAAGGCCCAGTCTCTAAGGTTGAAGGTCAAGGCTGCACTATATCCAGCGATGGAACTTAAAGAAGCTGTTACTGTCAGGAATTGTATTTTGGGGGTTGGACATTCATGATCTAGAGGGCTCCAAATGACATCAGCTCAGCTTTATCACAATGGTCACAAAAAAGATAATACTGAGACATTAGCTGGATAACAATGTTCTATATTTTGCTGAATTCTAGAAAGAAATGCTTCAAGTATTGCATATAGAACACATGGTAGTGTCAATTAGGAACTCTTTTCCAACTTATCTTCACGTTGGAGCCCCCTGGAAACATGGCTGTCCTCCCTTATACCAGAGTTGGCTTTCATTACTAATATGCATATTATTTAACTTTGTTGGTTTCCATTTACCCTGTGTGGTTGCATTATTATCCTGGATTAGCTGGAGAGGATGGAAAAGGGGTAGGGGAGTATTGCAATTCATTTCTGATGTCTATCAACATTCTCACTGGAATGCATTTTTGAAAAATCAATAAATCTTACTCAATAAAATAAAAATTAAAAAAGAAATCCAGTGATGATGGCATGCAGTCAGTCAAATAGTCCACTGCACTGATCCATGAGCACCATCTTGTCTGGACAGAATACACCGGCATCTTTGGAGTAGCATTCTTATTTTACTCCATAAAAGACAAGCATTGGTGGCATCACATTGAGCTCTGGCAAAGCACCTTTTTAACAATAATGATCATATTGTTCAGATCTTGTAAGATGTCTGCCCAGATCTCGAGGACAAGATTTAAAAGATGTGCCACACAGGCTACACACGTAGCATTTGGTAGCACTTCAGAGAGAACGGCACCAAATGCCTTGTACATGTAAATCGCACTGTCTGAAACAATTGCTAGGACTTTGTTGAAGTACTTAAGAAGAAACTCTTGGAAAGCTTAAGCCTTTTCCAGAGAAATATCTGCTCATGTCAGGCACTGAATGAAGTCCAACACAAACTCATTAGTTTCAACCACAATGTTGTTGCTCTGGCAAAACTTGTAATTGCTTGCTGTCACTGATGACTGGCAGAACCTGGAACACACACACAAAAAGACAAATGGATAAAGAATTTTATGTAGAACCTGGAATACATGCACAAAAAAGACAAATATAATTAGATAAGGAATTAATTTATGCAGTGTGTGCAAATCTGCAAGTCAGACAGGAAACCACCATGAGAAAAGAAAAAAGAATACTAAAAGGATGAAAAAGAACAGCACTTTATCTTTGTTTCTTTTCTTGGTTTCAGCTTTCTGGTCCAGGTGCTTCTGTGATTTTTACATAGATGTCAATGGTATGCTTCTGGAGATCATTGAATGTATGGCAGCAAAATCATCATCAGAAGTGGCATCCATCCTCATAAAGATCCTCAGGGTACATCTGTACTGGGCCCTAGGCTTGGAGTGACTAGGAGACACGGTGTGGTTTGGCTTCTTCCTGTGAGAAACATGGATGCGTTGGCTGTCATGTGACCATACAGTATTTCTAAGGCAAGGCAAAGCAATTTTATTTATAAGGTGCCCATTCCTGGTGGCTCAGGGCACCTAACAATCACAAATACACGATAACGAAGAACAAAATACAGTAAAATTAAAACAATAAAATTCAGTCAGTTAACAGAACCTTATTGTTTTACAGTAGTGTGTAGTAATTTAAAGGTTTGAGCAGCTATTTTTTGTTTTTATGGTTTTACTTGAATTTGGGGAGTTTATGGTGCTCCTCTATAGCATGCTCCCTTTAAAATGTCTGTGTTGTATCCCTTCTGGGAGCACAGTAGCCATTTAGGCATTTGAAAGTTGAATCACCTGTGTAAAATCCCTGTTGGGAGCACAGTATAAAAGCAGTTAGCTAGTAGCCATTGAGGCATTGTAAAGTTAGGGACTAAATCGAAGGGTCCCACCTTGACGTTTGGTGATTTAGCTTACTCAAATTGGAATTCCAATCTGAAACTAAGAGGACCCTCTCCTCACATGGAGTTTGAAAGTAAATATAGCCAATTTTGGCATTTGAAAGTTTAAATGTTATGCTATGTGGGGGGAGGGTGTGCGCTAGTCCTTTTGCTTTGTTTGTTATTTGTTACCATCTAGCAGCACCCCTTATAAGAAATGTGAATTCCAGTGTGTAGTAATTTAAAGGTTTGAGCAGCTATTTTTGGTTTTTATGGTTTTATTTATAAGGTGCCCATTCCTGGTGGCTCAGGGCACCTAACAATCACAAATACACGATAACGAAGAACAAAATACAGTAAAATTAAAACAATAAAATTCAGTCAGTTAACAGAACCTTATTGTTTTACAGTAGGCTTCTGGTTACTGGGAAATTAACTGATGGTCTGGACCCAAATCAGCAGGCTTCAAAAGCCTGGCAGAAGAGGTGAGCCTTCAGCCTCAGCTTGAACACCTCAAATGAGGGAGCCTCCTGGACCACAGGTGAAAGCAAGTTCCACAGGGTTGGCCCCATGATGCTGAATGTGCAATCGCCTGATGTCCGGAGCCAAGCCCTGGGAACATCCAGGAGGCCCCTCGAAGAGGAGCGGAGGGAGCGAGCAGAGGTCACCCATGTCAGGAACTCTAACAGGTAGCCAGGACCCAGTCTGTATAGGGCCCTATAGCTGAGCAAGCCCACCTTGAAAATAACCCTCCATCTGACAGGCAGCCAGTGCAGGGCATGCAGGACCAGAGTTATATGACTGAATCTTGAAGGACCTGTCAGCAACCGGACCACCACATTCTGTACTAGCTGCAGTCTGCAGAGTGTCCCTTCTATGACCCCAAAGTTTAGAGAGTTGCAGTAGTCAAGCCTGGCGGTAACAAAGGCATGTACCAGTGTCGGCAGATCCTTGGGTGGAATAAGGGGCTTAATCCTGGTAATGTTCCGCAAGTGGTAGAAACCACATTTAACAACAGATGACACCTGATCTTCAAAAGCCAGGCTGCTGTCCAGGATCATGCATAGATTTCACACCCTCGGGGAAGCCACCAATGGAACAGACCCCAGGACCAGGCCTGAGTCCACCCCCAATGGCAACCTATCACGCCCGCGACCTATCTCAATCACCAATACCTCCATCTTATCCAGGTTGAGTCTCAGCCAGCTAGAAGCCATCCAGTCATTGATTTTTGCCAGACAGTTGTTAAGCACATCAACTGCTCTGTGTGTTCTGGGTGCAAAAAACAAATACAGCTAGGTATCATCTACATAGCAGTGAAACTCCACGCTGTATTGTCGAATAAGCTCACCCAGAGGCAGCAGGTGCACTGCAAACAACATCAGAGACAAGACTGAACCCTGTGGTACTCCAAAAGAAAGAGGCATTGGGGAGGAGGAGAAATTCCCCATCACTACCCACTGTACCCTAGCTGAGAGATAGGACTTAAACGGTATTCAGTGAAGATAGCAATAATAAATGAGTGACTGTAAAAACAGCGACTCATTTATAGTGCTATCATCATCAGCTACCCTGCAAAGGTAGCAATGGAATACTAAGGAAAGTGACCAGAAGGGGGAGGGATATGGAGGTGGAGGGGAGGGAGGGATAGGAAGGAGGGTTTAGATGGGAAGGAGAGCCTGCTGCAGCTGAGCCAGCCCTGTGGTGTTATAGGGAGGGTGGCTGGCTACGGTGCAGTAGACACTGGGTTCAGGCCATCCGGGGGGTGAGTATTTTGCTGCTGCTTGCGGCTGCCTCCCTCCCACCAGGTTTTGCACCCTACTCGACGTGCACCCCCCTGTAGTTGACAATCTAATAGCAGGGAGTGCAAGGGGGGGCCCAGGGGGGGCACAGCCTCCCCTCAAAAACACTAAGTGGAACCAAAAGTGGGGTCGCCAAGAATTGTATATCACCAAAATGCTTTTCAGCACTATACACATGCCATAATAGCAATTGCTGTTTTGCGATCGCAATTATGACACTGAACCAACTTAACCCACCTGATCAAGGGTGTAACCAGAAATTTTAAACTTGTATTTAAAACTGATGCACTGTTGCCCCCTATGTAAACATAAACCAAAATATGAGCTGCCATGCCACACCATTGCCCCCCCCCCCTCGTTAGCCATGTCTGAGTTCAAGTAATCAGTTTCCTCCTGTAATCCTCCTTCCTTTGTTTTTCTGCCTGCCTGGTAAGTTGCTCTTGTTTGTGTATTTGGCTGGTGGCATCAGTGCCTCGTAGCAAACAACAAAGGCAAAAGGGCTCAGCGTGACAAGGACACAATGTGACTCACAATGTCCTTGGTTCCCTCTTTTTGTTGCCTCTGCCTGATTTTTTTACTGTACTCTGCTGCATACAGTGCATATGCCTGCCAACACCCCTGCACCTGATGACAGTTCCAGCAAGTCCACAAAACTCACTGAGCTGATCAAGAGGCACGATGTGGTCAATAGTGTCAAATGCTGAGGAGAGAACAGGAGCACAAGAACTGACCTATCGCCTCTATCTCTAGCCCTGAGCAGATCATTATGCACTCTAACTAGAGCCATTTCTGTGCTGTGTCTGGCCCAAAAACCTGACTGGAATGGCTCCTAGATGTTCGAGGACACCAGACAATCCTTGAGCTGTTGGGTCACTAACTTCTCAGCAACAAAAAATTCTTCTGTGCCAGTCGGTTCAATGCGTGCTCTGTCCACCATCAACCAGAGGCCAGCACAATTATTTTCCAACATGTGTGCCAGTCTGCTAGACCTGTCTCTCCACCCTCCATCAATGACAAACCACAGGAGTGAGGGATGGACCTAGCTGACTGGTATACATGTTTAATAATAATTGTTTCATACCAGTCTGTTTGTCCCCTCCCGTATCAATGAGAGACCAGAACAATCTTTTTTGAACACATCAACAACTGATCACAGGAGGCAGGGATGCACCTAGCTGACTGGTACACCTGTTAAAAAAAAACAGTTCTTTGCCAATATATTTGTCTGCCCCTTCCTCATATCAACCAAGCACCAGAACAATTTTTTTAAACACATCCCTCCCTCCCTCATATCAATCAAAGGCCAGAACAATTTTTTTAAACATATGTGTTAGTCTGCTAGGCCTGTCCCTCCACCCACCATCAACGACAGACCACAAGAGCCAGGGACAGACCTAGCTGACTGGTATATATGTTTTAAAAAGTTGTTCTGTGACACCCTGTTTGTCCGTCCTTCCCTTGTATCAACCAGAGACCAGAACAATTTTTTTAAAACATGTCTGCCAGTCGGCCCTGACTGCTCCTCCATCAGCACATCAACAACCAATCACAGAAGCCAGTGATGGGCCTAGCCAACTGGTATACATGTTTAAAAAAATTGTTCTGTGCCACTCTATTTGTCCACCCTTCCCTTGTATCAATCAGAGGCCAGAACACATTTTTCCAAACATGTCTGCCAGTTGGCCCAGACTGCCCCTGTATCAACACATCAACAACTGATCACAGAGCTAGGGACAGACCTAGCTTACTGGTATACAGTACCTGCATTAAAAAATGGTTTGCGAAAAACAATATTTTGCTAAACAAGAAAAAGACAGTTACAATGTTATTTGGTCTTACATGCAGACTAGAAGGAAACACTTTGAATATAGTTGGAAAGAATGGTGTTAAGTTGGAGCAAGTGGGGGTGTTTATTTAGGTGTAATCTTAGCAGTCTAACACTGAATGGACATGTGTGAAAAGTAACACAAAAAGTAAACAATAAACTGGGATTCTTATGAAGAAACAAAAATTGTTTAATTGCACAGGCAAAACAAACAATAGCAAGTCAAGTTTTGCTACCAGCACTAGAATATAACAGTATCTTATTAATAAATGTCCCTGAGACTTTGTTACACAGATACACAGTAACCTTCAACAACATTATGAGGTTTGCAACAGGCTGCTTAAATAAAAGGGGACACCATTGTAACTTATACCACACCTTTGGGACTTTATCACCAAAACAGAGAGTTACTAAAACAGCATACATGTTTTTGCATAAATTACTTCAAACACAGATTCCCTTAGTTCTGTCAAAACACTTTTTAATGCACAGATTTTGTTAGAGCACTGAGGGTGTCTTCAACTAAACTATTTATAGAACAAAGAACAAGTACAACAAGCATTTGTCACTACCGAAGTCTGTCGTTGGAATTGCTGTTGGTACACACCGATTGGCAGGACTACAGTTCCCAGCAGAAAGAACAAGCTATTCCACCAAGTTCACATTCTCGTTGAAATACAATGAATTGCATACCTGTTTCCTCAATTCGTGATCTGGCTTTGAAGAGTGAAGATGTGTCTGTGGTTCAGAGAAGATGAGGGCACTGGAGCCCCATCATGGGTTGGGGAGGACATTATGGTTAGAAACCCTAATGCCCTGGGCATCTGTTGGTGTTTTCACTACAAATTTTCAACATGCACAGTCCATTCAGACTCTATGTGCTCAGCCGTTAACCAGGTGCAGAGAGAGGGTAGCTAACCTTCTTTAATGAAACAAAATCCAAATCACGCTCTGCACTCTATGCACAATCATTACCTGGAGAGTTGTGTTGCCACACATTTATTTTTACTGTGGCTGATATTTTGCTGCATTCAACGTGTCATTCAAAGCTTGAGCCTTTTCAGCATTCCAGCATCTCAGCATTACACCACAATTGCTCTCGGTGTCTCCAAAACTGAACTGAAACCGGCGCTTCGACCAGGCTGTGGTCTTCCTCAGGGAGTGATTAGTGTTCAGTTACACCCTCTTTAAATAGCAAACTTAACAGTGAACACCTGGTAGTCCCCTGGTGTTCATTTAAATCCATAACATTTTTTGGAATTTTAAGTGACTCTGGAGGGATTTGAACCTTTTACCCTTATAAATTCATATTTTAAACTTTTTAAGCTTTTTTTTTTCATTATTTAAATATAAAAAATAATTAACAAAAAATGATAACAAAGTTAATATGCAACAAAAAGGTCTATTTCTGGCTCTATTTTACTGGTAATTTTCTTTCATAGAAACATAGAAACATAGAAGTTGACGGCAGATAAGGACCAGAAGGCCCATCCAATCTGCCCATTTCTTTTTCTACCTTATAAATGTGCCATCAGCCTTTGCTCTGTCAGTGGCCTATCTATTCATACTCATCTGTATTGCTCACTTATGCCTATCCCATGCCTGTTTGAAGCCCTGCACTGTATTCATAGCCACCACTTCCTGAGGTAGGCCGTTCCATGCATCCACCACCCTTTCTGTGAAAAAGAATTTCCTCACATTACCCCTTAATCGGCCTCCCTCTAATCTCATGCTGTGTCCTCTTGTCCTGCTATTTTTCTTATATTTAAACATGTTAGACTCTTTCACCTTGTTAATGCCCTTAAGGTATTTGAATGTTTCGATCATATCGCCTCTGTCCCTCCTTTGCTCTAGGGTATACATATTGAGCTTCGTTAGTCTGTCCTCATATGTCTTCTGATGAAGTCCCTGCACCATTTTGGTTGCCCTTCTCTGGACTGCCTCAATTTGGTTAATGTCCTTGTGAAGGTGTGGCCTCCAGTACTGCATGCTGTACTCCAGATGGGGCCTAACCAGTGTCTTGTAAAGAGGGATTATTACCTCCCTCTTACGACTTGTGATACCCCTGCTAATAAACCTCAACATCTCCTTAGCCTTACCTACTGCTTTAGAGGTCTGCTTGGATGATTTCAGGTCATCATCGGTGATGATGATGCCCAAGTCTCTTTCTTCCCTTGTGATTGCCAGCAACTCCCCTCCCAGCCTAAAGGTGGCTTCAGGGTTTCTCTTCCCTATGTGCACGATCTTGCACTTCTTTGCATTAAATCCCAGTTGCCACTGTTCTGACCATTTTGCTAGTTTATTCAGATCTCTTCTTATTCTGCCCACCCTATCTGGATCATCTACTCTGTTGTTTCTTTCATTTTAACCTTTTTACTTTTTTACTTTTTTGCCAGTAACAATCAATGAGCCAAAATATATTTTTCACTAGTATTAGTGAGATCCAGTCACTTTTGTATGGTCTTAATTTTTCTTCAGACGACTTCTTGGAAGCTTCCAATATCTTGTTCCTTCAAAAGCTATTATTTACCACATGTACCTTTATTTTGGTTCAAGATACTTTCTCTATTTTTCAACATTGCCTTTTGTAACCCCCCACCTCATGAAAGCATTTGGGACCTCTGCTCATGAACAGCGGCACTGTGATTTTGTTAATCTGCCCCGAATGTTGATTTCTCACAGTGACTGTGCCATTCTGCACCAGATGTGCGAAAACACAGATTGGGGCAGGATGTGAAAAATTACAGCTGTACCATTCATAGGGTTGTTTGAAGAGATGGCAGTGTTGAACATCTGGAGTGAAAATATTAAAAATGCTCAAACGTACGAGCGTACGTGGAAACTGCAAAATGCATGCTCGTAACAGTCATTTAGTGGAATAATTTCACCAAAATTTCAACACATGCATTTTGTGACCTCTGCTCATGAAGACTGTTACTATGATTTTCTTAATCTGTCCCGAATGTTGATTTCTCACAGTGACCGCGCCATTGTGTGCCAGATATACGAAAACACATTTTGGGTAGGATGTGAAAAATGACAGCTGCGCTGTTCATGAGGAGACGTGTAAAATGGACAATGTTGAAAATCTTGAGTGAAAATGTTCCACATTCTTGATGTTACGAGTGTGCGTGGAAACTGTGCAATGCATGCTAGTAACATAGTCATTTTATGGACTTCTGTCACCAAATTTTCAACATAGGCATTTTGGGACCTCTGCTCATGAACAGTGTCACTGTGATTTTCTTAATCTGTCCCAAACACTGATTTCCCACAGTGACTGTGCTATTCTGCTCTGGAAGTGCGAAAACACATTTCAGACAGGATGTGAAAAATGACAGCTGTATTGTTCATGAGGAGGTATAAAAAAATGACAATGTTGAAAATCTGGAGTGAAAATATTACATATTTGCGAAGTTACAAGTGTCTTTGGAAGCTGCGCAACTCAAGCTCGTAACACAGTAATTTTTTTAACTTTTTTCACCAAATTTGCAACATAGGCTTTTTGGAAGCCCACCTCATGAACAGTGACACTGTGGTTTTGTTAATCACTCCCAAAAGGTAACTCCGCGCAGTGACCACTATATCACCTTTCAGGACCGAATAACCAGATGACAGTCACTGAATTCATGAGGTGGGGTCCCAAGAGCCTCACGTTGGAAATTTGGTGCCAAAATTCAACAAATGGCTGAGATATGCACCAAAGTTAAAAGAAAAACATTTATGCCATTATACAGCTTACCGGAATTTCTTCATTTCGCGGTCGACTTTAAAGAGTGCAGACGAGTTCCTGTTCCATTGAAGACTGTCGCGCCAGCTCCAGATGTAAGTATGGGTGAGGGGGGTGTGGGGAGGTGGGTGTGCAGAGGATGGGTGCAGGTTGGGGGATGGGACACGGCAGACTGCGAGGGACCATTTTCTGGTTTACAGGTTAAATAAAAAACATAAATCAAGTGCTGGAAGGTTTTCTTTTTTAACAGGGACTTTGACATGCTCTAGTGGGCTCCCAGCATGCCACTGGAGTGTTGGTTGGGGACGGCTGTAGCTGATGGTGGACTGGGCACCCTGTCAGCACATACCAAGTGTTTGGGGGGGCAACAGCTGAGGGGCATTGGGCACCCCTCTCAGCACACAACAAATGGGGGGGCATTATGCAAATGGAGAGTGGGCTCCCCAGTCAGCAAATGAGCTGGGAGGGGGTTTGCTGACAGGAGGATTGGGCACCCCCGTTGGTTTGTTTATTTTAAATGGTGAGGGGACATGCTGACAGCCTGGGCTCAGTGCGCTCACACTGCTGTAAGCTACACAGCAGTGTGGATGTGCAACCAGGAATTTAACAATGCAGGAATGCAACATCAAAGGACCGAGCTGCGCCACTATTGGTGTGGCTCTGTCCTTTGAAAAGTTGGCCAACTCTGCCCCAACAGCTGAAAGGGAGTCATCGTCAGCCTGCTGACTGATTCGCCTGCCGCTGACCTGCCCTTTGAAATGGAGCTCCATTGGGCACACCCCTGTATAGCACCTCTTATAGCAATGAGTTTGTCTGTGTCTGCGTGCCATGACACATTCAAAAATAGCTGAGCATTCAATAATTAGTTATGGTCCAAAAATTATTAATAACCTATCCCAAATGAACCTGGATATAAACAGCAAAAGAAGTGTTTTTAAGAGAACTTTAGAGAATTACTTGGACAGTGCTTCTAGCTATAAGTGTGATGGGATCACATGATAAAACTTTTATTAGGATTAACATCATTTAGTGGTGTTTTGTATGTAATGTGTGTTCTTTTAATGTTTTTATGAATGAAAGTATGTTTGACTATGATATTGTAAATGAAAGGCTTGCCTGTAGTTTGGTGGCCAAGCAGCCAGCCACTCACGCTTCCTGAGCTATATAAGCAGTTCCTCTAAGCCTCACTGTGAAGCATTTTTTCTTTGCAGCCGGAGGCTATGTTGATTTGTCCTCTGAGCTGACTGTGGCCTACCCTCCCCAGCCTGCTGTTTCTGTGTGTCTCTGCTGGACTTTGGTGTTTGTTTTCCTGCTTCTGGTTTGTATCTTTTCTTCGGCTGTGTGCTTCTCTGTGTTTTTTGTTTCTTGTTTTTAAGACTTTCCCTGTTTTTTTGTTTTGCTGTGTTTTGGTTTTGTCCTTTTTGGGGGGCTTTGTTTTCTAAGCTCCTAGCATACTGCTACTGCTGGAGTTCATACTGCTTGCTTTCAGTTACAGCTCTCAAATAACTTGCACTGCAACTGCAAACCTACTCAGAGCTTAGGCTACAGCTTTTAGTTACCTACAGTTGCAGCCACTAATGTTTACTTTACTTACTATTGTACCCAGTGCTTGTGTTTTTTTACACTATGCTCACCACGCTCAAACTACTGCAATGCAACTGCTATTATTATCTGCATGTTTCAGCTCAACCATAGTTGCTTCATGTTGCATACTTAATTCTTTTCACCTGACACAGTTTACTCTGACCCTAGCTGTGCTGCTCATTCCTGCTTTCATTCTACCTGAGCTTCATTGCACTGTCTGGCTACACCTGCTTCAACACATTTGGCTCCATGTTTCATTGCAGTTACAACTATGAGGTCAGCCAGCTAAGCTCCTGCTGAGGCTGTTAATATAGTTTGTTATTAAATCTTGCCTTACCGCTGAAAATCCTCAGAGTGTTTGTCACCTTGATTTGGCTATTCATGTCTGGCTGGCTTGCCCCCAAATCAGTGCAGTTTAATTGCTATACAGTATGGTATGCAGGTCCACCTACCACTACTACTGCTTACTGACCTATCAGGTCCACTCTTGCTTACACAACCATTGCTCCTTGCTTACGCAAACCATTGCTTCATGCCTACTACCATCCCCTCGGCTTCAGCCTGGGATTCTGCTGCACTCAATCTGCATTCGACCTTGTAAGGTCTCAGCACTCAATGCTCATTACGATCTCAGCATGCCGTGCTCATTCAGCTCACCAGCTTTTCAGCTCTCAATCAATTTTTGGGGCATGCCAGCCATTCTATTTTGGTGCAGGGTTCCTGCAGCCAATGGTCTTGCTCTGCTTTAAGTCCACATCTCGAGCGTGTCCAACTTGGGGCAGGATCCTTCTCACCTGGCCCATAGCTGGGAATGTCCTTGCCCTGGGCTTGGCTTTAGCTGTCTGCTATGCAACAGCAGCTCCTGGTGTAGAATTTAAGACTAGCGGTGAAGGGTGGTTATGATGAACTCCTTTGGCTCTAGTGTTTCCCTAGTGAGGCACCTTCACCCCATCCTCCCTACGACTGCCTCCGGTTCACCTGGTTTGATTTAGGACAGGTAGGATAGGTGAGTGCCTCAGCAGTTATTGCTCTTCTCCTGTGCCTTGGATGCATGTATTGTTGCAGAGTTTTCTCGCAACCTTCCACAGCGTTCCTGCTAGAGGGTTTGAGTGAGAGCCTTCCTCCAAATTGGAATATTTTCCACCTCCCTTTAATTGGGTTTTCTAAATTGCAGCTACAGAGCCATCCCTAAATAAACTATCCCAAGCCTGGAGGGAAGGCCACTCGGGCCTTGGATCCCCCAGAGATTTCCTCCTCCTAGGGCTTTATTTCTCTCCTCCATTGCCTCAGGACATAACACTTAGCTTAGTTGTTTCCCCTAGTTTCTTTAGGTAGGTTCCATTGTTGGATGGAGGTGGAGGATGTCCTGCCATTCCCTCTCTCCTTAGGGGATCCCCTACTCTCAAAGCAAACCATCGGTATCATGCCACGCAAACCTGGGCAGTCATTATGACAACTGAGCATCTCATTGCATTATCAAACTGCCTATACTTCTCTACTACTACGTTACAGTTCCTACTCCTATGTCTCAGTTACTGCTTGCTCATATGCTTCATGTTGCCTCATTTTTTGGGGATGATACTACATTTATGGGGAGATTCCTAAGGTACCTTTAGCCATGGGGACTGTCCCGTTGCACCTCTAGGGGTGGTACCCTCTCTGAGGGTTCCTTGCCTTTGTACTCCTACAGGGTGGTAATTCCTCTGGAATAGAGAGTGTGAACAGCCAAAATCAAACTAACACAGTTGCACAAGCATAACACTATATTGGCTGTGTAGGCCAGTGAAAAGAAAGGCTTGTCTGTAGTTCAGTGGCCAAGCAGCCAGCCACTCCCACCTCCTGAGCTATATAAGCAGTTCCTCTAAGCCTCACTGTGAAGCATTTTTTTCTTTGCCCCACCATCCTCCCCTCCTCTTCCAGAGGCAGCACTCTCTCCTTAGGGGGGATTCCTAAAGTACCTTTAGACATGGGAACCGTCACATTGCACCTCTAGGGGTGGAACACTCTCTGAGGGTTCCTTGCCCTTGTACCCCTACAGGGTGGTAATTCCTCTCTAATAGAGAGTGCGAACAGCCAAAACCAAACTAACACAGTTGCACAAGCATAACACTATTCTGGCTGCGTAGGCCAGTGAAGTACTGTTAGTAATGATCATATGTTACATGTTGTGTTTGTAATTTTAATTTTATTACTATTGTAACATTTTTATCTTCTGTGTCCCCTCCCCCAGGCATGATTGAAAAAGGGTCTTCAGATTCAATCCACTTTCCCTGATGAAACTCATAAATGAAAATGAAATGAAATTATGTGCCACTATATTCATTGTGCACTGCCCCCTCCTACTCCAGCTCCCTCCCTCACTTTCCCATTTCAACAACAGTGGGGCTAGCCAGTAAAACAGACTTATCAGCCTCAGGCAGGCACTGCAGAAAAGCAGTCCTCCTGTTACAGCAAATGATAAGGCAGGTCAGCAGCACAAGGAAGCAGGCAGGGCAGCAGAAGGCTGGGCAAGCAGGTGCAAGGGCATGTCGTGAATTTACAGTAAAGCCACTACCTACATGCAAAAAGCAACAGCCCTGGAATACAGCCAAAAGTGAAAGCTGTCAGATAGGCAGGTTGGCAGGTGTAGCAAATTACAGTTCTTCCATCGATGATGCCAGTTGATGTGGCCGCTCCCCCTTTGAAACCCACCATATTCAAAAGGCTTAGGCAGACCTGAGGGGGACCTCTATAACTGGAAATGGCAAGGAAATTGTTCTGGAATTGAATGCTGGAGGTGTTCTGCCCATTTTGTGATATCACGTGTCAATGCTGCGGGGTGGAACAGCCTTACTAGCAAGGGCGGACTCTTCTAAATGCTGAAACCTTGTGGGGCAAAAGTGAAATAAAGTGAAATAAACAGCCAGACTTGTAAAAATGGCTATAAATGGCCACAAATGTGCAAACACAGTCAGAGAGCCCAGATATGACAGAAAGGTTGCAGGGGGACCCAAAAATCATGGAAATTGTGACAAAATTGCATCCACGAATTTACAGTGCCGCTGCTCATGATTGGCGGCACATATTGCGGATGTTTCTAATGCTCAGGAAGTATGTAATAAGAATAGGTCCAGGATCTGAAACAAAATAAGATTGCTGATAACTACACATTAGCTTGCATTTCAGTTCTACTAATGAAGGAGGCAGATAAAGCAATCAGCAACATCAATGAATTTTAGAGAAGATAAGCAATCATAAAATGTGGTCTTTAACTAGAAATAATATGAAGCAAAAAAGGCTATCAGTTTCCCTTTAATATCTAGCCAATGTCAATCATCACCATAGCCAGTGTATACCATGCTGTGTATATCAATTTGTCTTGTTTCTGTAAATGAACTATTGGGGGGATCATGCTTTATTCACTTTTTAGAGTGCTTGAAGTTTTATAACTTTCTGTGTTTATGGTTTTGTTCCTTTTGTGTTTCGTGCTTACAGGAATACATTAACATACTGTTCAAATATTAGCCTATGCTATTTCTCTGTCTGTAGCTGTGGTTGTCTTTTATTAGTCCTTTTTATACCAGTTTGTGTAATCTTTTTAAATACATTACAATGTGTGTGGTATTCTGGATTTGATAGGAAAACAACCTGTTTTAAAGTGCCTTAAATGGTGCCGTATGAATTCACAGCTATGCACAGTGATACATGTATTATAAATGTAAGTGGTTATAAGCATGGTAGATATATATATAAAGGTATACATTAGATGTGGAACTGCTTTGCCATAAACTGATACATCTTTCACATCTTTCTCTCTCCCTCTCCTCTCTCTCTCTCTCTCTCTATATATATATATATATATAGAGAGAAAGATGTGAAAGATATATCAGTTTATGGCAAAGCAGTTCCACATCTAATGTATACCTTTTCATTTAACTATTATACAATGGCAAGAAAGAATGCTGGGCTCTCACTGGTCAGTCTGGGACTGGACCCATGATGTTATCCCAGCATAACATCATGGACCTAGTCCCAGCACACAGATGACCGAATAACCAGAGAAAAGAAATCACAACACATGGCAAGTCCAAGTTGCTAGAGGTTCACCTAGAACCTCTTTGTTTAAATCCCTCCCTCCCACAGCAAAGACAAGCATTTGTCAATGCCAAATGTTTGCTTGCTGGCACTGGCATTGGTAGTGTAGAAGTTACAGAGCTGCATAATAGGAATGGCAGCAAAGTATTGAACTGAAGCCAACCCCACCACCACCCTGCAGAGAGTGGCAGGCACTGGGGTGTGCCTTTGGGTCATCAGGCATAACGACCACACCATTTCACCACACCCTACCCTGCAGACACTGACAAGTGTCACAGTGTGCCTTGGGGTCTTTGGCCCTTATGCACACCCCATTCCATCAGGAAATACGATGAGATGGGTGCGGTATAGGAGAATGGGGGGGAAGTCTGGGCCCGAAGAGTCCGAGGCACACCTTGTTGCCTCTCACTGGCTGCAGGGTGTGGGTGGGGGTGGAATGGTATGAGCATGACAGGCAAAGAATCCCAAGTCCACCCCTGATGCCTGACATACTCTTCAGGGAATTAGAGGCGTTATGGTGAAACCCTAATGCCTCAGGCATTCATTAGTATTTCCTCCAAATTTTCAACATGTTTTTTTGTGACCCCCACCTCATGAACAGTGGCAGTATCAGTTTGTTAGCCGAAAACTGCTTTTGCACAGTGACTATGGCATTTGGCACCACAGGTGCAAAAACACATTCTGAACAGGATGTGAAAAAGACAGCGGTACTGTTCATGGGGAGGTGTAAAAAATGGCAATGTTGAAAATCTGCTGTGAAAATCTTAAAAAAACTGGTGAAGTCACGAGCGTGCGTAGAAACTGTGCAACGCACACCCGTAATGTAACTAGTTTGGGGATTTTTATACTGCAGATTGTTAACACAGGCATTTTGGGACCTCCGATCATGAACAGTGTCAGTGTAATTTTCTTTATCTGTCCCGAACAATGATTTCCCACAGCGACCACGCATCTCTGCACTGAAAGTGTGAAAACACATTTCGGCCATGTTGTGGAAAATGACAGCTGTACTGTTCATAAGGAGGTGTGGAAAAATGCCACTGGTGAAAATCTGGACTGAAAATATTACAAATTCATGAACCTACGAGGGTGCGTGGAAACTGCGCAATGCTCACTCGTAACACAGTCATTTTATGGAGTTTTGTCACCAAATTTTCAACATAGCCATTTTAAGACCTCTGCTCATGACCAGTGTCAGTGTGATTTTCTTAATCTGTCCCAGACATTGTTTTCGCACACCGACTGTACCATTGTGCGCCACATGTGCGGAAACACATTTTGTGCGAGATGTGAAAAATGGTAGCTGCACTGCTCATAAGGAAGTGTGGTAAAATGGCACTGTTGAAAATCTGGAGTGAAAATATTGAAATTTTGCAAACTTACGAGTGTGCATAGAAACTCTGCAACGCACACTCATAAAACAGTCATTTTTAGGAATTTTTTCACCAAATTTTCAAAATAGCCATTTTAAGACCTCTGATCATGAACAGTGTCACTGTGATTTTCTTAATGTGTCCCGTACATTGATTTTGCACACCAACTGTGCCATTGTGCACTACATGGGCGGAAACATGTTTTGGGTGAGATGTGAAAAATGACAGCTGTACTGCTCATAAGGAGGTGTGGTAAAATGGCAATGTTGAAAATCTAGGTGAAAATATTGACATTCGCAAACTTATGGCGTGCGTAAAACATACACAACGCATGCTCGTAAAACAGTAATTTTAAGGAATTTTTCCACCAAATTTTCAAAATAGGCTTTTGAGAGCCCACCTTATGAACACTGGCAGTGTCGTTTTGTTAATCATTACAGAAAGGTGATTTTGCGCAGTGGCTGCGAAATCACCCTTCAGGCCCGAGTAACATCATGACAGTGCAAGAATTCATGAGGAGGGGTCCCAAAAATCCCATGTTGAAAATTTGGTGCAAAAATTCCAAAAAATGCCTGAGATATGCAACAAAGTTGAAAAAACCCTATCTATCCCATTATACAGTTTACCGGCATTTCCTTAGTTCGCGGTTGGCTTTGAAGAGTGCAGACATGTTCCCGGTCCACTGAAGATCGTCGTGCCGGACTCCGGAGGTAAGTATGGGGTGAGGGGTGTGGGGAGGCAGGGTGCGCAGTGGGTGGGCGTGGGTGGGTGCAGACACTGTGAGGGACCGTTTTGTTTTTAGTTGTTTTTTTTATTACGACGACGGGACATTTGCCACACTGGGGTGGGCTCCAGCATGGCAGAAGGACAGCTGGGGGGGCGTGGAGCCAACGGGGGATTGGGCACCCGTTGGCCATGGCATCTGTTGCCATGCTGGGGTGGGCTCCCAGCGCGGCACCCTGTTCTCGGGGGGGAACAGTGGAGCCGGCCAGGGGATTGGGCACCCCATCGGCTAAGCATGGGAGAGGGTGCAGCCAACGGGGGATTGGGCACTGGCCGGCCATAAACATTTTGCCATGCTGCGGTGGGGTCCCAGCATGGCACCTGGATGCTTTGGGGGGTGTGGAGCTGACAGGGATTGGGCACTGCCCGTCGGCCGTACAGTGTTGGGGGAAGGCGCAGGCCGCGCGGTGTCTTGTGCGTGTCTTGGCCGTGTGTTGGGGAGAGAGCTCTGCTCACTCAAGCGGAGCTCTCCCTTTCAACTGTATACCACTGCAGTTTCAGCTGTCATAGACAGCTGGAGCAGTGATTGGCACTCTGCAACCGCGCCTGCAAACACACTGACTGAATTGGAAGAGGCTGACATACCTCTGGAAAACTCGTATGATGGCACTATGTTTCTTGCACATGCGTGCAAGCAAACATAAAAACAACCAAAATAACATCCAGAAGCCTCACACACTCCCTCAAACTTTCATTTCCTTACTTAAAAAAAAAAAGTGAAAAAAATGAGTCAAGTGAAACCCATGTTTCTGATTGGCTTCACAACACCCTCACTGTACTGGCAGTCCCTGCTAGTTTCAAATCTCCTGCTCACCAGTGGGCTTCAGTAACCCCACTTGGCTGCCCATAACCTCCTAGTTTGAAACTAGTACTGAACTGCCTTCTGTGCAGACCTCAATAAATCATTCTCAATTTTATACAAACACTTACCGAGTACTAACAGGAAGCTCTGACACAAACAAACCATGACCGCGTGTGTGCTGTTTTAAAGCACCATGCTCCACTGATGCTGGGCTCCATTTCCCTTTCACCAGCTCCACTAACCTCACTGGGCTGCAAATAAATTTCTTCTTACCAACTGATACTGGCTCTTTTTTGTACAAACACCCACTGACACCAGTACCAGGATTAAGCTCTGAAACAAAACGGACCGTGAGCGTGTATGCTGTTTAAGGCACCGCACTCCACTTACTGATCCTCAGCTCATTTCCCTTTCCCCACACAGAGTCAGCATAACAGTCTAACAAACTCGAAACACACAGTTTTGGTGACAGTAGACAGCTTCTGGAAATTTGCTTCCAGTGATGGTGGGGGGTGAATGAAAAGCCAATCAAGAGGAGACAAAGGAACGAGACACAGTAACAGCAAGCCACAGAGGCACTATGACACACAGGAAGGTGTTTTGAAGCAGCAGCACCACCTACTGGACAAAACAGTAAATCTGCACTATTTTTTCTTATGTATACTTACCCATTAAAAAAACTACTAAAAATCTATTTTTTTTACCTATTTCTGCTTTTCACAGAAATGAGCCATTTTATTATAGGAATAATGCACTCCAGGGTGTGTGTCATGCTGGGATAATGTCACTTCTTGGGTGTTGGACACACTTGGCCTGTGACCTCATGCCCAGCCACCCGAGGCATGATGTTATCCCAGCATGACATACTTTACACCCTGTCATGCATTATTCTTTTAATATAATGGTACAGAGTTGCAGACTATGGCCCACATATTCAAAAGAGATGTGCGGCACAAAATAGAGATGCACAGTGCATCCTGGGAAATACATGGAAGCAGGATATTCAAAAGGGAGGGATGCATCGTGCATATCGGAATGTGTGATCATGCATATATAATGTATGCAGTGCAGAAAAATGGTGAGCACCTGAATGTGCTGCACATGTCTATATTCAGTGAAAATGTGCAGTGCATGTGCCATGCATCCCACAAGTGTGCTGCACAAAGATAGGAAGAAAAAAGGATGGCCTAAATTGGCCAGCCACCCACAGGCAGGTTGCTGAACTGCAGACAGATGACTCTTAGACAGCTCTTGGAGGTGCACCAGGATGTGGTCCAGGCACCCACACACACAGCTGTTATGCCAGGATGGTAGTACCCCAAAGCCACAGCTATGCTGTGCCTGCTGCCAGGCAACTGCCGGGTGCCAGTGGTTAACACCACCAGCACTGCCCAGTCAGCCACGCCCTCACCATACCCAGGTCAGTGATGCCCAGCTGCCACATGCTAGTCAGGTGCTCCTCTAGTACATGAGTGGAGCAGACAGCTACAATGCAGCACATGTACCAGGTGACATGGCTTGCACCCATGTGGCCGCAGAGTGTCACCTGGTGGAGGCATGCACCCATGGTGGTGTCTGGGACTACAGTGAGCAGGATGCATGGTGGTAATGGTGGCAACATGGCATGGGTCAGGGATAACCCAGTGGCACACACCCATGGTGGAACACCATCAGTGCACACTGCATATCCGTGCCAGACCACGCCACCAGGAACCACATATATGTCATTGGTGCCATCCCTGCATTGTGACACTGCCACAGGGGCCCTGGGTTTGGTTAACTGTGGTGTACTGGTGGTGGACAGTGCACAACTGTGATCAGGGTGAGACAGGGGTGGCACCATCTGTGGCCTGGAAGCAGCAGGGGCATGCCCCAAGGACAAGAGACCCTGCCAGTGTTGTGCATGCAGCCACCTAGGGCACAGACATGGCCATGGGTAGGGGTACTGCAAACCTCCCAACTCTCACACAGTAGGGGGTACAGCACTCATGTTATCTCTCAGTCACCCTCTGACCCACATAGAGTAAGTGACATTACACACTGACCACTGAGCCTATTTTGCAGCAATGTATGATACTATGAGATGCTGGGTTTGCAGCACACATTAGCAACATTGGTGCACATATTTCCACAGTCTTTCAAGCATGCAATGTCATGCATGATGCTGTGTCACACATTCTGACCATTTGTCAAACACCCTGGCACACACTTGAGTACTACAGGGTTGGGTGGTGTGTAGCACTGTAGTCAGGCCAATGTAGTCCACCCACACACAACCATGCATTCTCACCTGCCTGCCAAGCTGCAGTACCTCCTAATCACCTTTGTGGAGTGGTGGTGCTGCCCTGGAATGCTGGAACTATGCATGCCAATGATATGCAAATGCAAATGGCCTGCATACATTCCAGTAATGAGATGCAAATGTGATATTTGGGTGCTGAATGTGCAATGAGGCCATTTGCATATCCAGGCTGAATATTGCAAATCTGTGCATCACGCAAGTGGCTTTGCATCATGCACTTCCACATGCTCTGTACTGGGCTCTGGGCACCTGCCACACCACACATTTCCCACTGCGAGATTGTACATATTCAGGATAATCAGCCACACATGCGCAGTCACAGTTCATGGCGCACCTGCTGAATATACTAATTTTCTGTGCCGGCACAGCTGAGTTGCATGGCACATGCACTTGCGCAATGCAGCCTGCCGCTTTGAATATGGGGCCATATGATAGTAAATTTCAGTCCTATATAAGGTTTTTAAGCATATGCACATGAAAGCAGTTCATATATCTTTAAAGAGGAACTGTCATGTCCCCTGCAGTAATGCTGCAGAACCTAGATGTCCTGATTAATCAAATCACAAAAGAATTAAAATTTGTTTTAGGCATTTACTGATTTGTAGTCTTAATTTTAATCTGATTGATCCTGTGACCTCCACCCCATCTTACATGCGACTCCCAATGTCCACCATGGCCAGCCCACAGATGACCCGAATGATGGGCTAAGATGCGGGGGACATCTATGTGTTGGAATCTCTCTGTTACTATTACTGTGTAAAACAGTGCATGGTCATGTTCATTCTACTGTTATCAGTTGCACTGAGCTCCAGTGCAATTGTGCCAGTAGAATAAGCACAGACATATGCTGTTTTATTTTGTAATAGTACAGAGACATTTCAGCACATAGATGTCCCCTGCAGCTCCTGTCACTGGCATCATCAGAGGGCTGGCCTGGGGGGACATTGGCAGTGGCATGGCAGTTGGGTGGGGGGTTGGAGGATCAACCAGATTAAACTAAGACTATAAATCAGTAAGTGCCTAAAATAATTCAATTCTATTGTGATTTGCTTTACCAGGACTTCTAGGTCCTACAGCACTGCTGTAGGGGACATGACAGTCCCCCTTTAAGAGAGGCATACAAATCTATTGCTTTAGCAACTCTCAAGTGGCTCTGATGAAGGAACTGTAGAAGTTTTGAAGCATTAGCAGTGTGGCATGGCTTGACACTTATCCTCCCTTTCCTTTTGTTCAATTGGTATTACAAATTGGCACAAAAATTGTGGTTAGAAAAAGTTGATCACATTCAAGGTAAGCTTAGTTAACAGTAATTAGAATAAATAGATTGCAGTGAATATTTGTTCATAAGTTTAAACTTGATAACTTTACAGTTATAACCTGAATAAGATAGGTGATTCACACTTCTTTTCTAAAGGTTACCCTTATGATCTACTATTTTAAATGTAACTGGATCTTATAGAAATTTGTTTATGACCTCACTGTCTACCAGTTGACCTTTCATACTCCAGCAAACACTTTTTGACAAACACATATATTGTTTTTTTTTGTTTGTTTTTATAATTGGGGAAGCCCGGATGGAAGAAGCAATGGAGACAGAATTTGAACTTTTTCATTATGTAAATTTGGCCTGAATAATCGCTATTACATTCTAAACAGAATAAGATAACCTCAGAACAACCATAATGGAAATATGATGGCATAACAATTTGGTTTTTGGGACCCCCAGCATTTCTGTGTACAGGTGTCTGTAATATCATTTTTACTGCTAAAACTGGAAAAGTCTGGAGCAAACTGACAGAGATTCAAAATATTACAACTGGCAATTGTATCCCATTTAGATGTTTTACATATCTCCACATTCTGATCTTTTCAGTTAAATTAAACTTTAGATGTATTCCCCCTTCAATTAGTTTATAAACTGTGAAAAGAAAAGGCTGAATATCCCTATGTTGTATATATTTGAATGTTTCCTCTTCTTTCTCCAAAGTAGTCCCACCTCACTCTGGAAAAAATGTTCCTTGAATGTTTGCTGTGAAGAGCTTTAACTACAGAAAGTGGTTTAATTGGATCATCTAGAGATGTGTTTCATGATTATTCTCTCTCTGCTAGCCCTGCTCTCAGGCTCTAGAAAATATGTACATATACATACCATATAATAGATTTACAATCAAGGAAGCATCTGAGGATTTTTCACAGGACTAGAAATATTTTTTTTTCTGGTTGGCTATCTAAAGGACAGGTGTGATATTCATGTTGACTTTCCCACAGAATTTGCACCTATCTTGTTGTTTTGTTGTAACAATTTTAAATTTCTGTTTCTAAAGATGCGCTAATAATAACTACTTTGCCCCCTGGAAGGTACAGTGCCTTGAAAAGGACTTAACAAGTGGTTCCCAGTTCACAGCCCTGATAAGGGCCTATAATTTACTTCTCCCTCCTGTTTTGTAGCAGCCCTGACAGGGAGCCCTTAATTAACTCCCTTCTGCTCTGCCCTGACAAGCCAATCACTTCCCTCAGCTTCTGTGTGTAACCTGAACACTAAAAGTCTTCCCATGTCCAAATAAAGATATGAAGCAGCGACACAGCAGCACTTCATCAAACCAAGACTGCTATACCTCACTGGACATCCACCATGCAAACCTACAATGAAGATCTTCTAAGGCAGAGTAAGTGCTGCAGCAGGACAGGCACAGGTCAAGATGGATGCCACATACAGCTCCCAATGAGAGACAAAAATAACTGGATAGAGAGCAAAGAGGGGCCAGCTGGCACTCACATTTGGTGTTGTGGTGTTCACTATTTAAAAATGGCAAGTAAAGTTGTGTACATAGGTTTCAAGTCAGATCAGGTTTGTTTTGCACATTTCTCTGGTACAAAGGCTGAGAGGGAGAAGTCAGTATTGGCAGCTCACAGCAGCCAGGGCGGGCATTGCACTCCAACCACTGCTACCTGTCAGGGGGTGGGGAGAGATGTAACAAGCTCCATCTGTTGTCTTCTCTTTGTCTTCTCTCCCTGCAACTGACTTTGAATCAAAGCTTTTTGTGAATTAGATAAACACTCATCAATGGCTACCCATGTAGCCAATCATATTGAATACTCTCTAAATGTTTGAACTTGCAGATCTGTCTAATGTGCCCAGCCGGTATCCCTTACAGCCCCTTAACAAAATCTCACTGAAAGAATCAGAATTCTGTTCTGTTTATATGTGTTTTTCCTTCTGTGAATTTTTCCTCCCCTGTGGATGCTCACTTCTCTATTCAAATTCAGCCACCCTACCACCTCAAGGATTTTTTTTGCCCCACAGCTTACCCTCAATGGTGGTGGTGGTGGTGATGTTAGTGTTTTTTCTGGAGAGTGCCATACTTCCCTCTTCTTAGTTGCAATGAATTACTGAAGTCACTAAACATACACATCACTTGTAATTCCTACAGATCTTTTCCCTTGCCCTTACCTCTTCAGTGTACATGCTACATTCATGTACTAAATATTACAGCATGATTACCCCACATATCTACTGGTAGATACCACAGCACTGTACACATATAATACTGTGCTACATAGTGCCCAAATCCCAATACTGCCACATTTTAATACCTCAAAAGCCTTCATCTTTTCATCATTCTTTACAACATAACCACACCCTGTCTGACACACCATGCAAGCAAGCATTTGGCATTGACAAATACTTGTTATGTCTTTGTTTTTGCAAGGAAATAATCAAAGGCTCCCTGGGAACCTCAAGCCTTTGTTTTTCATGCATAGAATGTTCTTAATATAGACAGGCTGACCAAACCACAATAAAATGCTGAGCTGCAGCTTTCTTAAGAAATGAGTGCTATGCATTTTTAATATTGACTCAGATACAGGATGTCTCACTTATTGCTTTACCTTTCTCACTTCCAATAATTGCTCTGTGTTTGATAACAGTTAACTTGACTGTCTGAGGTTTTGAATTACTGCACAAAAAAAAAATCCAAAGCTTACTGGCTTTATTCTTATGAAAATAAGCTTAATTATGATCATGTCAGACAAATCTAATAGACTTCTTTGATTGGGTGACCAATGTAGTAGACCAGGGAGGGGCTGTGGACATGGCTTACCTAGACTTTAGCAAGGCATTTGACATAGTCCCACACAAAAGATTAATAAACAAGTTAGCCAGCCTGGGAGTGGGTCCCAGCATGGCAACCTGGGTAAAAAATTGGCTAGACAACAGGACACAGAGGGTAATAGTAAATGGAGTCCACTTCAAAGAAAGGGGGTTACTAGTGGGGTACTGCAGGGTTCAGTACTGGGACCAGTCCTCTTTAATGTCTTTATAGGTGACATTGCAGAGAGACTGGAATGTAAAGTATGCCTCTTTACAGGTGACACAAAGATCTGCAACTGGGTTGATACACAAGGGAGGGTGGTAAGGATGAGAAGGGACTTGGCAAGGTTGGAGGAATGGTCAAAAGTATGGCAGCTTAGATTCAATACAAAGAAGTGCAAAGCAATGCACCTGGGAAACAAAAACCCGGGGGAAGAGTACACAATGGGGGGCTATTAATGACAACAAAAATGGAAAGGGACCTGGGGGTAGTCATTTCAGACAACCTAAAGGTAGGCAAGCAATGTGAGAAGGCAATAAGGAGGGCTGAGGGGATACTGGGATGCATAGGAGAGGCATCAACAGCAGAAAACAGGAAGTTGTTATCCCTCTGTACAGACAGTTGGTGAGACCCCATCTGGAGTACTGCGTGCAGGTCTGGAGACCCCTTCTCCGCAAGGACATAGACAGGATGGAGGCAGTTCAGAGGAGGGCAACTAAAATGGTGCAGGATCTGCACCAGAAGCCATATGAAGAGCGACTAAAAGAGCTCAATATGTATACCCTCGAGGAAAGGAGGAGGGGGGCATATGATAGAAACTTTCAAGTACTGAGTTACTTTTATGCTTATACAGTTTGATAGGGCAAAATGAATGCTGTATGTAACATTATAAATGTGGATGGAACTTTTAAATTAGAACACAATTTGCTTTTTAGCAGTGTAGTGTGTGGAGCCCTACCCACTGTAAATGCAGGAAGTAGGTGGAGAGTGCCTGTAGTTCCCAATGCTACATAGTGGAACTACAGAACGCTATATGTCCCTGAAAAATGAACTTTCTGCATATTAGCAGCTTGCAGGGGATTGCAGGACATTTGTTTTGACTCCAGTGCTTATTTTATTTTTCTTTTGAGGCATTCGGCTTTTCAAGCATTTCGTGACCCCTGGAGATACATCTGGGTCACACTAAGCCATATAACTCGGCCATGCGGCGAGCACGGCATGTGTCATCATGCGCGGAGACGCGTGCAGAGACATGCACGTCGGCATGTGTCGGCTGTGTCAGCTGGGCCATTGGGCTTGGGTCCATACGTATATTGTGAAGTTTATTGGCTATGAATATGGAGACCACTTTTAACTGTTGTTCCATATGTGGTATGTTTACTGCAGCATAACTTAGCACCGATTCTGTGTGTATTAACTGTTGTTTGATCAACAGTCTGAGAGCTGAAATTGTTTAGTTACAAACATGCCTACAGGTTCATGTGGATATAAATAATTTAGAAGATTACATAGATTCTGTAGCTGACAGCTTAGTCGAAGAAACTCTTAAGCCGCCTGTAGCTGATAATAAACAAGTATAAAATGATTGGTGCCTGATAAAAAAAATCCACAGGGAAGAAGGGGAGAAGAAATATAGGGGGAAGTACTAACATTCTGACAGAAAATAGGTTCAGTGCTTTTATAGATGAGCCCATTATTGATAACCCAAGTGAGACTGATATATCTGAACCAATGGTTCCCGCTATACCCCCTCCCCCACATTCAGTCTGCATCAAGCACGAGTATAAACAGATACCCAGACATTCCTAGAGATGTCTTAGTTATAGGTGATTCAACGATATGCTACATGGACCACATTTTATGTAAGAACAGAAATATGTATACTACTGTTAGTACCTTACCTGAAGCAGGCGTAGATAATATTAAGCAAATGTTTTCTGGGTTACAGGAGCACACAAATTCTCCACTTACCCTTATTCATGCAGGAAAAAATGACTTGGGCAGAAGATCTATATTAGATATCCAAAGAGATTTTGAAGAAATAGGGGATAGGATTAAAAACCAAGGGGGCGATTTAATTATATCTGGGCTCTTACCCATCCCTAGAGCAATCAATACAAAAAGAAAAAACATCATGACACTAAATGGATGGTTTAAATGGTGGTGTCTTAGAGAAGGTTTACCTTTTTGGAAAACTGGGATGGGTTTTTAAATCAGGGACTATTTGCCAGAGATGGCCCAGGGAAGTCGGATCTTTGCTACTAACTAAGGCACCAATTAGATCAAAGTTTAAACTAGTAGGTGGGGGGAACTCTCTATCCTTGCAGAAAAGACAAATAAAAAAAACTATCCCCATAAGCCCCTCAGAATGGAATTGTCTACTTATTAACACTAGAAGTCTTAATAATAAGTTTGACGAGCTCATTTATACCTTGGATCAACAGAACATTCATATATGCGCAATTACAGAGACCTGGTGGAGCAAAAATGATTCTTGGGATAAGAATATCTCAGGTTATACACTGTTTCATAAAGACAGGAGCATTACTAGAGGGGGTAGGGTGGCGTTGTATTTGTCCAATAATATTAATGCAGAGAATATTGAAATAACCCAATGGCCAAATATTGAAGCCCTATGGGTAAAAATATTCCCAAGGTCTTCTGCTTGTATCAATGTGGGAGTGATCTATAGGCCCCCATCAGTCTCACATGGTGAGGATTCTCATTTGTTAGATTTTGTGAAGAAATTATTTTCTACTAATAGTGCTTTACTTGTGGGGGATTTTAACCTCCCAGGAATTAACTGGAATACTTTATATTCTGTAACCCCTGTAGAAAATGCATACCTTGAGACCCTTCTGTTGTCTAATATGGAACAAATAGTTAAACAATGTACTAGGGGAAACAACATCTTGGATCTGGTCTTGAATAACCTGGGTAGTAGGATTACCAATTGTATGGTTATCCACCCACTTGGGTCAAGTGACCATTCTATGGTCAAATTTACTTACAATGGTAATTTAGAGCATGATATTGGAAGTACAGTTGTCTATAACTTTAAAAAGGGGAATTTTTGGGCTTGGTAAACGATATGTTAACCTGGAAATGGAAACAGGATTTTTTGGACAAATCTCTTTCCGATATGTGGCAGATTCTAGTTGATAAACTTTTTGTTGTTACAAATAAACATATTCCTCCTATTAAAAAAGCTGGCAGAGTTAAGTTAAAAATACCATGGATGAATGCAAACATTAAAAAACATATTAAATATAAGAATAGGGCATTTAAGAGGG
The DNA here is from genome assembly GCA_016271365.2 of Neoceratodus forsteri. Taxonomy (NCBI): domain Eukaryota; kingdom Metazoa; phylum Chordata; order Ceratodontiformes; family Ceratodontidae; genus Neoceratodus; species Neoceratodus forsteri. The sequence goes on along the minus strand of CM057453.1, from coordinate 1,124,170,953 downwards.
CTAAATTCAGTAGGACCTGGAAAAGTTGGGATAACTATAAATACCTATTGAGGGTGACTAAATTTAGCATTAGAAAAGCAAAAAAAGATTAGGAATTGAGATTGGTTAATAAAGTTAGAGACAATCATAAATCATTTTATGAACTTATTAATAATAAAAGGGGAGGTACTCCCACTATTGGTCCATTAAAAGATAATTCAGGAAAATTAGTAACTGATATGTTACAAATGGCTTCAATTTGTAACCAACAATTCTCTTCAGTTTTTAACCCTAAAACGGTCACTAAAAAAAAAAACATAATGATGATATTAGGACTGGGCGACACACTGTGGATGCAATCAGAGTACAAAAACTACTACAGGGATTGGATCCACATAAATCAGCAGGCCCTGATGGCCTTCATCCATGCATTCTCAAAGAACTGGCTATTCCCCTATCTGGCCCTATTGCTGCCCTGTTTACTAAATCCATACAGGATGGACAGGTTATGGATGTATGAAGACAGGCTACAGTGGTCCCTATTTTTAAGAAGGGATCCAGACAAGATGTGATCAGTTATAGACCCATCAGCCTGATGTCTGTCCTGGGTAAAATTCTCGAAGGTATTATAAAAGATCATATTGGAAAATTGATTCAGTCCGATCCTACACAACATGGTTTTGTCACGCTAAGCAAACATTTGAATCTTACTCTGGGGCTATGGGCTTGGCAGGGCTCAGCCATTCATAGAGCCTGAAAATGCAATCTCTGCCTTCTTTTTCTTGTATTACCCAATTGGCATGCAATAAATCAGCCATCACTCACAAATTTGCAGCCAGTAACATTGTTGAAAAATGAAAGTTTTGCTCCTGTATGTTTTTCTCCCAGTGTCATTGCTTGCTAGTCACATCCCCATCTACTTGCTACTTCCTGTTGAAAACCTACAGTCACAAAACTTTCAGATTCTGTGGCAGTTGCATTCACTGGCTCAGGAATCATATGAACATCCATCCATCCAATGGCTTGCATTTATTGCTACTGGGGGAGTCATCTGACCTCCTTGGCAAATAGAAATGCTCTGAGTGATTGCTTATCCATCTGGTGCAGCTGTACATAGGGGTCTCCTAAGGAGCAGGAGTCCTGAAGACAAACTCTTCCTCCTCCCACAGCTGTAAAGGGAGGGTTGACTTTGGAGGAGAAGGGGCCCCAAACACTGCTTTCAATGTCTAGAGCAGCTGCACAGGTAGGCTCCGGAGGAACAGGAGCACTGAAGACAAATTACTGTGCCTGGTGCAGCTGTATGTGCACTCTCAAGATTGGGAGCCCCAAAGACAAGTCTCACCACCTGGCATAGCTGGGTGGTGGGCTGCCATGGAACATGAGCCCTGAAGACAAAATTTATCACCTGGCAAGGCTATATGGATGACTCAGAAGGAGTGGGAGCCCCAAAGACAACTTTCTCCACCTACTACTGCTAGCTGCTGTCATGGCTGTCTCCCTCCCTTCAACTCATCTAAATAAGGAAAAAACTGAACAGGTACTGTTGCTTCCATGGCTCTCTCTCTATCCCTCCTACCCACCCAAACTTGGTGGCATCTTTAAAGATAGCTCCTCTGGGGCAGGATGCAACCAGGCTTAATATTCAAAGAAAACTACTCCAAGGCAGGAGTCACAACTCTGAGGGTCATTTTCAAAGATGGCCCCTCCAGTACAAGAGCTGTCACACTGGATGGCATCTTCAAAGACAGCCCAACCAGAACTGGAGTTGTAGCACTGGGTGACATCTTTCAGGAAAACAACCACAATAAAACAGCACACATGCAAAAAAAACCAAAAAACTCTGGGGGTAATTTTCAAAGACAGCCCCTCTAGTACAAGAGCTGCCGTACTGGATGGCATCTTCAAAGATAGCCCCTCCAGGACTGGAGTTGTAGTACTGGGTGGCATCTTTCAGGAAAACGAACACAATAAAACAGCACACATGCAAAAAAAAAAAAAAAAATATTGTGAATGAGGGTTAGTAGATACCATGTTTTGGAGCTTCTTTTTTGATGTTGCCCCCACCCTTGTAGACCTAAAATATGAAGGACATGTTTACTTAATACTGTTCTTATACAATCGGCTATGTATTTTTATAGCATTAAGTCATTATTTGTATTTATTTTGATAGTTATCCTCATCTTTTCTCTCTTCATTCTTTAGGCACCAAAACCTGGGATCTACTAACCCCCAGCTACATCACTGGGCTTGAAATAACCTCTTCTGACAGCCACTAACCTATAGTATTATACAACATGTCTTACATATTTAAAGATCTGTACCATAATACTTTTAATTGTAGGAGCAACTGATCTCTACAGAACCCAATTTACTATCAGAGAAGTGGACACTGACCCATAGATTGTCCATGGGGGACAAGTTTATTCATCTAGTTAATTTGTTGCTGAGCTTTCTCTCTGCCCTTCCCTATCAGCTATCTCCATATCTCTCCACCAGTAGTTTCACTTACTAAACATTACAATTTCCCTGTTTAAACATGTTTATGGCACCCTAACCATATTGGTATCAGTTTGGGGCTTTTGCAGATTTGAGGACTAACCAACCACAATACTATAATCTCCAGTCTCTACCTGGTTTCTCTCCACTACTCAACTGACTCTCTATAGATTTTAGCCACTTACCCAGCTGCAAAATGCAGACCAGAATTTCCTCTTGTCATATAGAGCTTTCCTGTCCCCGCTGCACACTCACTAGCCACCACCTAGAGCAGGCCATTGAATGACTAGTGTTCAATAAATACAGGTCACTAAGCCAGAAGAGAGTACATTTATTTCTGAACAGGCATCCATTATCCAAGCTGACCCCTCAACTAACTTATTTTCTTTCTTTCTTTCTTTCTTTCTTTCTTTCTTTCTTTCTTTCTTCCTTCCTTCCTTCCTTCCTTCCTTCCTTCCTTTCTTTCTTTCTTTTCTTCCTTCCTTCCTTTAGTATCCGCTGGAAACCCCCCATTCTTATCAGATGCCAGGTGCCGTCAACACTGAATCCAGTCTCCTTGGATCCCAGATTGATCGGATTGGGGGTCATAGGATCCAATGGATCTGACTGTCAGATCAGGGATCTCACAATTTGATCACAACTATCCAAGTGTCAGATCCAACCCTTGGTTCAAGACAACCAGCCCCATCTGACTGGGCATCCAAGATGCAGGCTTGATCAGTTGTGGGTCAAATCCAGTAGTCGGATAGCATGGTTATTCATCAGATGGTGCTCTGATTCTGCAGAGTAGAATCCGAGTACTAATACCTTCTTTTGCTTCTTACATTTTCTGTCTACAGTATCTTATTCTCAACCTTTTCTCTAGTGTCTGGGCTATTTATCTATCTTATACTATGCTATTTGAAATCAACTGATGGATTTCTCTTTATCTTGCTTGTCTGGCTGGATTCCATACCTTCCCTATCAGATACTGTAAGTATTATTTTAAACTTATGTCTATACTGCTATCTCTTCATTAAGAACTATGACCCTTAGTGTCTCCTCAGAATACACCTTTGTTTCCTTTAGGTACCTGCCTTACTTCAGGACTCCTGCTATGAATGTCTGGTAACTAAACTGATCATTTTTTAAATTAACTATTTTGTCATTTGTCCTGTAATGGAGAACTAACATCTGCTAAATATTACTGTTATGAAGTGTCTTGAAGAAGAAACTACTCTTGATCCTAATTGTCTTGCCAGCATGGTAGTAGTAGTGGTAGGCTTTATTTCTAGCAGCACCCTTCCCTAGGGTGCTTTATAAAAGTGCAGACATTATAATCAATCAGCAAATAAAACACAAAAATATAATAAATCTGCAATAAAAACATTTTTGAGACCCAAAAGACTCAGCTGGGAGGGCCCTAAAGGGGAAGATAGATCAATCCCCAAAGACTTGATTAGATAAAAAGGTCTTCAGACCCCTCTTAAAGGCCTCAACAATGGGAGAATCTCTGAGGGCCCTCATGAGCAAATTCTATAAGATTGGGCTCATCACCTCAAAGGCCTGGTCTCCCGAGGTTTTCAGCCTGTCCCTTGGTACAGTTAAGAGACCTACCTCAGTGAAGGAAAGAGAGCATAATGGCATGTAAGGTTGTAGGAGCTAACTGTCATTCATGTGCAATGGGTTTTTTTTTTATCGTGTTATTCTTCAAATGTACCTAACCTGTCTGTGAATCATACATCATGTCCTGATTGTAATGTCTGTATTTCTCAGTTTCCCTTGAGCTGTTCCTAATGTTTATTCTCCTGCAGCCTGTAATTAATCCCAGGTTGCCCCAGAAAAAGGGACAATTATGGTCTCAGTGGGCCTACCCGGTCACCAAAATTTTAAATAAATAAAAAAAATAAAAAAAAATGTAGGGCTCTATAAGTAAACAAACCAACTTTATGGAGATACACAACTTAACTGGCAGCTACTACAGTTCACACAGTGTCGGGAAGCCATGATGTGACCTTAAAAGGCCTTTCAGCAGCATAGCAGCTGTGTTCTGTACCAACTACAGGCATGTAGAATATATCGACTGACTCCAAGGCACAGACCATTACAGTAGTTGACCTGAGATGCCACGAACATGTGTATCATTGTCGCCTGGATACTGGGGGGGGGGGGGGATAAGGGATCTTATCCAGCTGATGTTTCTCTCATGATAAAAAACAGTCTGGACAACAGCTGACACCTGGGCAAGTGAGAAATTGGTCAATAATTAGCAAGGCAGTCCATGTCCAAAGATGGCTTTTTCAGGAGGGGTCTCACCAGTGCATTCTTCAATGTAGCTGGGAAACCCCCCCCCTCCATCAAGGGGCACCAGACAATCCCTGTGAACACTGGGGCCAGATGCCCGACTTGACCCACAAGTAATTGTGTCAGGTCTGGATCCAGTTTGCAATACTTTGGTCGCAGCTTCGAGATCACCCCAGTCATGTCCTCTACTGTCACTGGTCTAAGCTCTCCCCATGACAGCTAAGTGCATCTGTGGTGTGTCAGCTCAACTCTGCAGGGCTGCCATAGTTCACTTTGTGACATCCCAGCCCAAATGGAGGACACTCTGGCCTAGATATTCAAAAGGGTTGCTCATGGCACAACAGTGTTGCACCATGCGCAACTCACTGCACTGATGTGCCCCAGCATGATATTCAAACAGGAATTGTGCCTGGCACAAATCCCGATGCGCTGGAGTGCATCAGTAATGTATGAAGTGCAGGTGGGGGGGGTCGTGCCCATGCATACTATGCACATCCCGATATTCAACCCAGGATGTGCTGAGTCCATGCATGTGCAACCCCTACTTGCGCCGCACAAAGTTGATCCAAAAAAAGGAACAATGGCTGGCCACCCACAGGTGAGCTGCCATATTGCAGGGCACAACACGGCAGCTGCCACCTGTGGGTGGCCACCCAAGCTCCGGCTGCACCTCTGTGGCGGCGCCCCCCACGCACGATTGTGGGCATGTGTAAAAATAAAGAAAATCCAATATCCCTGGTGGTCCAGTGGACCGCTCTCAGCCCGATCATGGGCATGTGTAAAAATAAAGAGACTCCAATATCCCTGGTAGTCCAGTGGACCACTTTCAGCCCGATTGCGGGCATGTGTAAAAATAAAGAGAATCCAATATCCCTGGTGGTCCAGTGGACCGCTTTCAGCCCAATCGCAGACATGTGTAAAAATAAAGAGACTCCAATATCCCTGGTGGTCCAGTGGACCGCTCTCAGCCTGATCGCAGGCATTTGTATGAAAAAATTACATCCACTATCCCTGGTGGTCCAGCAGATCCCCTTCCCCACCTGCCCACTGATCCCCACTGCCCCGCTCCCCCCAGTCAGCGGCGGGCGGCAGCAACCCACCTGCCACCCCGCCACCCACCGATTGACACCATAGGTAGGCTATACACCCATTGGTCCACAGCGTGAGCCATGGGTGTGCAGCTCTTATACCACATTCCAGATCTGTGAATGGATCCCATTCACATATCTGGAATGTAGTAACAGCATTGGTTACATGCCCATTGGCTCAGCGCCAGGACCAATGAACGCACAGCCCCACCTAAGGTGTCAGTCAGCAGGCGGCAGGGCAGCAGGGGTGGTGCTGCCACCCGCCGCTGACTGGGAGGGGGAGTGGGCGGTGGGGATCAGAGGGCAGGTGGGGAGGGGGTTCTGCTGGACCTCCAGGGATAGTGGACATACTTTTTTCATACAAATGCCCACGATTGGTCTGAGAGCGGTCCACGGGACCACCAGGGATATTGGATTCTTTTATTTTACACATGCCTGCGATTGGCTGAGAGAGGTCCACTGGACCACCAGGATATTGGATTCTTTATTTTACACATGCCTGCAATCGGCTGAGAGCAGTCCACTGGACCACCAAGGATATAGGCACTATTTTATATTTACAGCCCATGATCAGGCTGTGGGGCACATTGTCGCACTCGCGCAGGGGGCTGGTCCCGACGGCTGCTGCTTGGCAGGGCTCCAGGTGCAAGTTGCCGGGGATCAGCGCACCTGCATGCAAATGGGGCCATAATGACATGCAAATGGCCCTATTTGTGCCTTGCATACATTATGGCCCCATTTGCATGTGCACTTTTGAATATCATGGTTGCTGTGCATGGTGCAACCGAACTTGTGCTAGTGCATCCCCCCTGCTCCACTCTGGCCACTTGCGCTGGTACAGTGTAACTGCGCCATTCTCACTGCAGGTGGCCAGGGTGCGATATTCAACGATTATGTTCCAATCATGCAGCTCTGCTGAATATCGCCCAGTCAATGCCACTGCTCAGTCAAGTTGTGCTGCGCCCAGGCTTGCGCCACAGCCTGGCACAGTTTGAATATCTGAGCCCCTGTTTAAAAAGAATCAAGCAAATTCATCACATTTAGTGAGTGAAAAAACTCTCACAGACTTCAAACAGGTCAGATGGAGTAACCTACTATATCTACTATCCAGAACAGCTGAATTAGTTGATTATTCCTGACAGCAATCTCTCCAAACAGAAAATTTGCCTTCTTCTGGGTGATTGCCCTTTGGTACTCATCCTAGTGAATACTTAAAGCCACTGTGTCAATGGTCCCAGATCTCCTCCAACAATTCTCCAAACTCTGCCCCCTTGTTTTCATCTCCCTAAGCTCAATGTTGCACAACAGCGAGCCACAGCATGAAACAAGGTGGTGTACATACATAGATGAAACAAGATAGAACACCACTACAATAACCCTATTATAGGCCACCACTGCTTACTCAGACACCACAGCACATGCCACCATCACACTGAGATGTCTAGCACTGCCTGAAGTCCTTCTGGCTGAAGCACTTTTAAAAGGAGATAATGAACCATCTCCATAAAAAGTGCACCATGAGGGGGTGACTGAATGAGAACTTGATCATGCGATGTTCTGACAAACTGACCGGATCTATCTTGATACCTTCCACCTCTAGCCCTAGGGAAAATACCAAGTCTAAGGCATGACTATGTTGGTGGGTTGCAGAAGTAACTACTTGTGCGAGGCCCAGGCATACCATAACATAGAGGAAATCTTGTCCAAAGTGCAAGAGTTCATCAATGACCCAGGTATTCGAGTCACTCAGAATTAACCATGTGAGCAACTCCAACTCCAGGTTTTCAACAAATTCAACAATTTCCTGAACAAACTGCCCCTCATGCTTCAGATGCCGGTATACCAGGGGGATCCTACAACCTGCACCTGGAGCACCATGCACAGACACACATTCAAATAATGATCTCCAACTGGGTGCACAACCAAGTTCAGGTCAGATCTAAAACAGATGGCTATCCCTCCTATGATCCTTCCTTGGGCAGTGAAAGATGGTGGTGACAGCTGCTTCCATCACATGGCCTGCATTATCACTCAGCCAAGTCTCCATGATGCATGCCAGAGCAACTGAGGAATCAAATATAACATGTGATATAATAGTGGTCTCATTTCTCATTGATCTGGCATTGCATAGCACTGCTCTAAGAGGATCAATGGAGGTCACAGGCCCCATAGCTACCTGCCCACTTGGTCCAATGGGCACCCTGGATATGGGACTAGACATGTTTGACCTCCTGTTCTGTGTCCCATTTCACCCCAGGTGCCTCCTGTCCTCACAGTCATAATTGTACTGTCCTCATCAGTATTCTGTAAACCCAGCCTACAACCACCATGCCTTCTTGCAACCAGCAGATGACTTGGCTAGTGAGACCTGCTATATGTATTCCCTTAGCTGTCCCAATAGCAAACTATGGTTTACAATGCCAAAGACTGAGGAGAGATTGAGGAGGATAAGAAGTGATCATTATGCACCCTGACCTGTGAAGTCTCAGTGCTATGATTAGCCCTGAACCCAGACTGGAGAGGCTCATAGATGTCAAAAGTTATGATTTGTTCTGCAAGTTGAGATGCAACCACTTTCTCAATAACATTGCCCAAAAAGGGCAGGTTGGTGAATGGACAGTAATTTGCATGGTTGTTCAGGTCCAAAGATGGCTTTTTCAGGAGGGGTCTCACCAAGGGGGAAAGTAGGAATGAGGAAGGCCATAAGGAGAGAGGGACAAGGGTGGAGGGTGAGCCAGGCTAGCTGATCCTGAATGGGTTTCCCATGCAGTTGCTGGGATATAGCCCTCCAATAAGGAGGCTGTAGTAGGCTAAGGAAAAGGCCAGCACTTGGAGGTCCACTTCCAGAGTGTGAGAAACTCACTGGCGTGTGGTTTCAGAAGTAGAGGAGTGATAAAAAGCAGTTCAGTTAAGTGCTGGGGCCTGATATTGTTTGAACTAATTTTTCAAACAGTATGTGTTGCTGGTGATTCGGGGACTGTGGGGGATGGGAGGAGAGAGGATAGCTACAGTACAGAGGGAGGGAGGAGGGCAGGAGGTGGGCTGGGCTAGCTAGCTCTGACTGGATTTTCCCCATGATTGCAGGGATACTGACCTCCAATAGTGAGGCTGTAGTGCTTATTTTTTCCCAGAGGGTCAAGGGACCCCTCATGTAAGCAATCCCAAAGCATGACTGCCACAAGGCAGGAGCATGGCAGCTAAATAAGAGGCTTCTAGGGATGTCAGCAGAGCATTCACAGGGAGGATCACAGGCCACAGGTCACACTGGTCAGTGGAGAGTAGGTAAGTGCTAAGAGAGGGCATAAAATACACTGTCGGCTGCTGGTAGGGGTTTGTAGCTGATACCTATCTTGGATCAGCTTGTAAATGTAACAGGTTAGGGAAGTGTTTGAGAAAGCAGCTGGTTCCTATCTGAGACCAGCCAACAAAGGTTAACGCAAGCAAACGAGTGCAGCTGGCCCCTATCTAAGGTTAGCTTAGATTTGTATGGAGGGTCAAGAAAATGATAGGGGATTGGAGTATCAAGGGTTAGCTGCCTACTGTAGGTAAATTGTGTTTTTGCAGTCATGCCCAACTAGATTATATATGAGGTTCCTAGCTGAAAGGTGAATGGGCCAGAGACAAGAGGATGTGGGGAAACAGGAACATGTACAGGCATCAAGACAGTGGGAAAAGGGTGGTGTGCTGTAATGGTTGTGGGGTGTTAGTATTCCTGGGGACAATGTGGGTAACAGTGGGCTGTCCGGTGTGCAGGAGCCTGGAGCACCTAATAGCAGAAGTCAGGCAGGCAGCTCAGATGGGAGCTGGGGAGGATGGTGTGGAGTGTAGTAGGAGCAGGGCAAGGCGAGACAGACAGATGGAAGATGGCCAGGATGCGAGGTCGGCAGGCAGGGTATGGGTGCAGAGGGAATCACCCAAATTCTGGGGGTACCCCTACCTCAAAGGACAGGGGAGCCCAGGGAGGGGGAATGGCAAGTGGTGGGGGAAAGTGTGGGACCACGAGAGATACATCAGGGAGTGGGAACATTTAAAGGGGAATAGATTTCACCCACTGTCTGGAAGTGAGGAGGGGGAACAGGAGGTGGGGAGAAAGATGGGTTAAGACAACAAGGTCAGGGGAAGTAGGACAGAAGAAGGGGGGGTAGGACAGTACAAAGTGTCATGGTAGACACTCACTGTCTGGAAGTGAGGAGGGAGGAACAGGAGGTGGGAAAGAGGTCATGTTAAGACAATTTGGTGGGGGAAGTAGGACAGGAGAAGGAGACAGAACAGTACAAAGTAGTCAAGGTGGGTGAGGAAGAGAGAACATGGAGAGTAGAGCAGAAGGTGGGGGGACAAAGGGGGTAAGATAACAGGAGTGGGGGAAGAAGAGGATGTGTGGGTGACCAGAAAGGAAAGAGCAGGGAGGGAAGACAGACGAAGTGATGAGTTGAGGTTGCGGGGTGTCAGTCAAGCAGTGATTGGGGAGAATAAGGGTGGGGTGGTAACCATGATGGAGAAAAAGTAGTTAGTTGGGGGAGAAGCTCATAAAGCAGGCAAGGAAGGGAAATAGGGAGCCAGGAATGGAGTGTGGAAGCGTGGTAACCGTAGGGACTCTGTAATTAAGGGTATTCACAAGGGAAATAAGGGGGGGCCCCAGTACAGATAGGAAGGTGGTTTGCATGCCAGGGATGACAGTGGAGCGGGCGTGCCAAAAAATCTGGGAGTTGGTGAGAGGAGCTGGGGGAAACCACTTGTAGTTATACACCTTGGTACCAACAACCTAGCTAGGGAGGAGGTGGAGGTAGTACAGGAAAGATTCAAGTGATAGGGAGGACCTGCAGGGAGGCAGCCAGATCACTTGCATTCTCAGAGGTGGTGCCAGTACCAAGAGCCAACATAGTCAGGAAGAAAAGAATAGAGGAGTTCAATGAATGGCTGAGGGAGTGGTGCAAGGAGGAAGGGTATAACTGTATTGGGGGCTGGGGAGAGACCTAGTCAGATAAGACACTTTTTGCACCAGACTGCACCTCAGTAGTAGGGAGTCATGAGTCCTTAGGGATAAGCTGGGTGGGTACATAAACAAAATATTAATTTAAACTAGTTTGGAGGCATGCTCCTCATACCAGTAGGTGAGGACTGGAAAGTGGAGGTGGAGGGAGAGCAAGGAGGTTAGCAACGAGGGGTGAGGAGCACAGGTAATGTGAAAAAATGAGAAGTGCAGATGGGATGGAAGAGAAGGAGGCTCAGAATCTTGGTGGAAGATGGAGTCCCTGAATACACAAAGTCTTAGAAATGAGCTGGATAATCTACAGGCATTGTTGGTTGAGAGGGGAGCGGACATTGTGGCAGTCACGGAGACATGGGCTACATTTAACCATGTCTGGGACTGCTCAATCACTGAGTTTAAATTATACATGAGGGACAGGGAGGCAGGAAAAGGGGGAGAGGTGCTGATTTACATCAGGGACGGTATAACTTGTATGAGGAAGGAGTTGTAAGAGGGGAAGGGTGGAAGCAATGTACATTCAGATTACTGTCTAATAGAGGGAGGAAGGTGAGGTTGGTGGGGGTTTACAGACTGCCCAACCAGGAGGAGGGAAGAGACAGGGAACTGAACTCACAAATATTGACTGCTGCAGGGAGGGGAGAGGTGGTAATAGTGGGAGACTTCAACCTGCTCAAGGTGGATTGGAAGGTGCCAGCATGTCAGTGTGGCTCAATTGGTAGCACATCCGCCTCTGGACCAGAAGGTTGTGGGTTCTAGTCCCATGCCGGGATTGGACTGAGAGGGGAGTGCAGTATTAGGGGGGTGCTGTACTGCTGGGGTGTGCCGTCCTTCGGATGAGACGTTAGACCGAGGTCCCTTCTACCTATCCTGGTGCTGTCCTGGCAGCGGGTACAGGTGGAAGTAAAAGAACCCAGGGCATTCTTTGCAAAGAGTAGGGGACATACCCAGTGTCCTGGCCAACATTCCCCTTCCCATAAACCAGATCATGCAATTGTCCAGGCTGTATGTGGGTGGTGATGTGTGAGATGGCTACCACTACACATTCAGTCACTTCAGTAACAGTCTAGCATTGCTTATAAATCACTTTGGGATACACAGTGTATGAAAAGTGCTATATAAATGCAGATTCTTCTTCTTCTACCTGTGTCAGAAGTCTGGTGATCCTAGATGCACTGCAAAGTGGGTTTCTGACACAGGGCATCACAGAACCCACTAGGGAGGGGCAATCCCTGAGCTTGTGCAGACAGACTAGGGGCTGTGTCCAGGATATAAAGATTGAGGAGCCCCTGGGTGGGAGTGACCATCGCACAGGGTGGTTCCGGTTGGACATGGGCAGGGAAAAGGTCCCCACTAAGACTAATATCCTGAAATTTAGAGAGGCAGACATCAGAAAGATTGGCGAGCTGCTAATCAGTCACTTGGCAAGCATCCGAGTGGAAATAGGGGTCGACCAAAGGTGGTCCATCATCAAGGAGGGGATAATGGTTGCCTCAAGGGATGGCATTAAGCTCAAAGGAAAGAACTCAAGGGCCAAAGCACCCTGCTAATTTAGCACTGAGGTCACCCAGGCAGTAAGAGATAAGAGGTCAGCCTACAAGAAATTCAAGAAGACCCAGAGGGAGGGAGGAAGACAGGAAGGACTACTTAAAGATGGCCAGCATAGCAGATAAAGTAGTCTAATAGGTTAAAGCTCATAAGGAACTTCAGCTAGATGAAGGAATTAAAAAGGTTGAAAAAGCCTTTTTTCACTATATTAGCAAGAAAAGGGACAAAAAAGATGGGGTTGTTATTCTCGAGAATGGGGACAGGTGGGTGGAGGAGAATGGGGGAAAAGCAGAGGTACTGAATGAGTACTTCTCTTCCATCTTCACCGGAGAGACAGACAGATCAGTGCCACTAGGGGGAAGGAGAGGAGATGGGGTAGGAAAGTTTCACGGATGTTTTGATAGAGATGGTAGGGTGAGGACAGGGTTGCTAGCATTGAAGGCAGATAAATCCCTAAGCCCAGATGTCATACACCCAAGGGTGTTGAAGGAGCTGGTGGAGGAACTTGCAGATCCCTTGGCTGACCTGTTTAATAGTTCACTGGAATCAGGCATGGTACCACAGAACTGGAGAATGGCACATGTAGTGTCCCTCTATAAGACTGGTCCCAAGGACCATCCAGTGAACTACAGACCGGTCACTCTGACCTCAAATCGTGTGCAAGCTCATAGACACCATACTTAGGGAAAAGTTAGTGGCGTATCTGGATGAGAATGGTCTCTGGGATCAGAAGCAACATGGGTTTACAAGAGGGATATTGTGTCAAACAAATCTGATTTACATATTTGACTGGGTCATTAAAACAATAGACAGGGGCCAAGTGGTGGACATCCTTTATCTGGACTTCAGCAGGGCCTTTGACTGTGTACCCCACAAGAGGTTGATCAGGAAGTCGACGGACATAGGGATTGGTGAGAAGCTGACCAGATAGGTGGAAAACTGGCTGAAGGACAGGACCCAGAGTGTAATGTTAGGAGGTGTGTTCTCCAGCACCAGGGAGGTCACCAGTGACGTCCCACAGGGCTCAGTTCTTGGACCAGTGCTGTTCAGTGTCTTCTTCAGCAATATTGGAGATAGCATTAAGGGAAAAATTTAGCTATTCATGGATGACACAAAGCTCTCTGGGATGGTGGACACAGCAGAAGAATGCAAGACCTAAGGGAAGATCTGGAAAAGCTTGAGAGGTTGTCCGGGATTTGGCAACTTGGTTTCAATGCAAACAAATGCAAGATTATGCACACCGGAGCTAAAAACCAGAGGACTGAGTACAACCTGGTAGGGGTCTCAAGGGACAATTAAACAGGTTCACACTGCAATTTGCGACCCAATAATCAGAAAATGTGACTCAATTGCCAGCATGATTAGGAGACATTGCTAATCATTCAAAATTGCCAGTAGTTCCTTTAAAAATTGCCTTGCCTTGCCTAAAGATGGCTTTTTTTGGGGCACTGCATCTTTAAATTGTTTGTTCTGTCAAAATAACTTTTTTCTTTTGTCCTTCCTCACGCCCTGCCCCTGTGTACCCAGCCTTCTGTTACTGGTGAGAAGGATGTCCCAGCTCCTGCCCTCCACCCACTCAGCACGGGAGAAATGTGATTCAGACCTTTGCTGCATCACCATCATAGATGGAAGAAGGTGGTCGGGGAGCAGGCTGGAGTTTCAGTGTGGTGAGTATAATTTTTTTTTTTTTTTTTTGAGTAGGACTTTTTTATTTCCTCATTATGTTTAGAATCCGGTAGTAAGTAATTTTTTTCCTTAGCAGGGCAGAGTGAGCCAGGAGGAGTGACTGACCTGCCAGCGACGAGGACCCAAGGAGACCGAGACCGCAGAGAGCCCAGGAGTCAGAAGATGAGAGGAGCTGAGGAGGCCTGGAGTCTGACAGGAAGGGAGCAGAGATGAGAGAGTCTGAGATGTGGTGGTGAGCAGGCTGAGACACAGTTTTTGGTGGCACAGCACAGCAGGAGGATCGGGACTCTACAAAAACAAGTAGAAACTTTTCATTCTTTATAGGCAGGAAACTGTTTCACTGAGGGAAGAAACAAACACAGGACACTTGACTTGGCATGCAGAATAGGTGGGGGGAATGCTGTGCAAATGGAAAGAAGGGCACACTTGACTGGTAAGGCCAAAGGCCTGGAACACTTAAGCAAGGACAAGGTGGGTGGGCAGCCCTAAGGGAACAGCCTGCAATTTGCACACTTTTCAAGAATCAGGACAGTTCCGGGTGAACCAAATCTGTGCCAGCTTGGGTCGGGCTGAGATTTAACATCAAACTTCTTGGAAAACCAAACAAGTAATCACTGCACTGCTGCAATGCAGAGAATTTGAGGACAGATTACAAAAAACAAAAGTCTATGCCCTGCAGACTTCACAGTGAGTAGGAAAAAGAGACAACGTTTGATTCTATATTTACAAACTGTCTGAGTTAAGCGTTGTGCCCTGCTTTTGCAGTGAGAAAAGTTTGTACCCTCAGTCAAGTGTGAAAAATTAAGTTGTACGCTGTAAATATTGAGATGAAAATTGGACATCAACCTCCGTGCTGAGTCAGTGCAACCATGTTAAAAACTGTGTGCCCTGCTTAAATGAGACATTTTAAAGTTTGTGCCCTGCTCTTTGCAGTGATTGGGGGGAAAAGAGACATTACAGACAGTTTTGAGCTGCTAAGTGTTGCGCCCTGCTGTTGCAGTAATGGAAAGAGACATTTACTGAGCTGCTAAAAGTATTGTGCCCTGCTTTTGCAGTGATGGTGGGGGGCAGACATTTACTGAGTTGCTAAGTGTTGTGAACTCCCTTTGTAGTGACGGGGAAAGAGACATTTATTGAACTACTACTCTGCTAAGTGTTGTGCCCTGCTTTTGGCAGTGATTGGGGGGATTTTGCTCTTTACTTATCTCTATTGCATGATTTTCTGATCCTCCACTTTTTTCACATGTACACTTTAAGCTTATTTTTTATTCTTAATTCTATAGCTGCATCAATATTCTATCCTGTATTTCTAAAGGCCCTCTTTCTTCTGCTTTTACAATACCATTTCTTCTATTATTACAATATAGACATACAAAAGGGTGGTTATCAAGTGTTTTCTTGATTAAATTGTAGTTTTTACATTTCTAGATTGTTGAATGTACAAAATGTAAGGAAATTCCTGAATAAATAGCAAAATAGAGTATTTTGGTGGAACGACATGTCAGAGAAAAGATTATGATGCATATTATAGTAAGAAATGTGTTAATATATAGAGTTATGGTACTTGAAGAAAAAGAAAACACATTGCAGGGAATGACTTTACTTTTGTAATATGTTTCAATACAAGATGATGCAAGAAAGAAAACTAGGCATGTGGTAGCCATAGGGGCAGAAGCCCGGATAAAAAAGTAGGTAGCCATTTGGGTACACTTGAATACTGTAAGCTAGTGGAACTAGCCAGCAAGTCTGAATGTTAATATAAAGTGAATATAAATACATAAAATATAATTTAAATGTATAAGCTGTTATAAGAAGCTCACAGTGATTGTTATGAGAAGCCAGTAGCAATAATAGATATAATTTTTCATATGAGAAATGATTGATAAAAAGTGATTAAAATATATATTAAAAATATGGTTTATCAATTAATTACAGTTCCCCAGAAGAAGCTGAATACAATGAAATGTTGGGGGCATGTTATTTGAATAAAAGAAAAAATGAACCTGAAAGAATAACGTTTGTGTTGGGCTATTTTTAAACAGTGCAGTCGTACAGACATCTTCTTCTAATGTTGTCATAAGTTTGTATGTTTGCATGTCATATATGCATTTCTCTATGATGTCTCCAATATCGACTGGGCAGGTATCTATCAAACAAAGGATGTGGAGGTTGCTCTACAGATATTCATAAATGAATTTCTTACCATTCAATATAAACATGCCCCCAAGACTACTAGGAGGGTCAGAGGAAAACAGATGAGGTGGCTGCATAAAGACTTCCTTGCTAATCTGCGCCAGAGGGACAAGCTTTGGATTCGCTACAAACAAACTGGCCTACAGTCAGATCTTATTGTCTATCGTGGACTAAGGAACAGATGTAAGAGACAAGTTAGAGTTGCTATAAGCAAATACTGCAAGGACCTTCTACAAAGCTCAGCCTGCGACCCGAGGAAATTTTGGGCCCATGTCAAAACATTTCTCGGTACCTCGCAGTCGGTCACTCCTGATGAAATGATCATAAATGGGGCACATTGTAATGACCCTAGGACCATCTCAAACAGTTTTAGCAATCTTTTCTCTGATCTTTCATACTATACCTTGGCTTTACAACCTAGTGGATCACACTCCAATCTACTTACCACACTACCATCAGACAACCATACTGCCCTATCGTATGATGCTCCTCCAGCACCACCATTCTATTTCAAGGCTATATCAAGAGCGGAAGTTCTGAAATTACTGAGATCCATATCTGCCAATACCAGCTCTGGTTCTGACTCACTGGAACCTCGCCTTCTTATGCTGGCTGCTCCACTCATTGCCTCCGATTGCCAGAATCTACACTTTATCCCTTATCCATAGCACTGTGCCAGACCTATGGAAATCTGCAAGAGTAACGCCTGTCTTTAAAAAAGGTGACCCAAAGGACATGGCCAATTACAGACCTATAGCAATTCTCTGTCCTCAATAAGATCCTAGAGAAAATAGTTGCATCACAGACCATTGACTACCTTACACGCTGCAATCTCCTCTCAGACACTCAGCATGGTTTCAGAAAAGGCCATAGCACCACCACGGCTCTTCTTCAACTAACTACTGATATTCTGTCCAACATGGACTCTGGAAAACTCACAGGTGCCATCTTCATTGACCTCACTAAGGCTTTCAACCTTGTTGACCATCCCCTGCTTCTCTCCACTCTCCATAAATTCCATTTCTCTACCCCTGTTGTGGGACTGGTTCTGTAGCTACTCAGTCAAACCAGGTCGCAAGCTGTCAAATTTAACTCCTCCCTGTCCAACACGCTCTACTATCAACCTTGGGGTCCCCAGGGCTCTATCCTTGGGCCCCTTCTGTTCTCAATTTTTATCAACAATGCAGCTGAGGTCCTGGAATCCTGCTCAGCTATTCTCTCACGCTGATGACCTGATCATCTACACTAGTTCTTCTAGTATTGACTGCATAAACACATCACTTACTTCAGACTTCAATAAGGTCTTAGACTGGCTACTAGACTGTAAGCTTGTACTAAATGAAAAGAAAATGAAAGCCATGCTCCTAGGTTCTGCACCGAAGATTAAGACCTGTTCTAGTTTGCTGGAGGTTCTTCACCCAGGAGGATTTCCACTTGAAAATGTTACTTCCTTCAAGTACCTTGGGATCCTCTTGGACCAGTCCCTGGATTTTAATCTTCACATTCAGTCCTCATGCAAAGCTGTAAACTTGAAACTAGGAGTAGCTTACAAAACGAGCTACATGCTTACACCCTCTGCCAAATTAGCAATTGCCCGAGGTATTCTGCTCCCAACCCTTACCTATGGTGCCTCTATTCTTACCTCTGCCCAGAAAACCTCCCTACTAAAATGGGACGTAACTTATAACAATATATGCCGATTTGCCTCTTCGTCACCTCGACTCAAACATCACTGCCTTCTTTATAAGGATCTGAATTGGCTCTCACCTCTGCCAGTAGACAATACTACCTTGGATCACTAATGGACTCGATCATCCGGGAAAAAACCTGTCCCAGCTGGCGCATTGCTGGTCCTTCAACCATCCTCCACTGGCTCATGCATCAGCTGACAAACCTTGCTCTATGTTCCGAGATGTCGGACGACTAAAGGCACAGGGGCCTTCCAATTCTCTGCTCCCAGGCTATGGAATGCTCTTCCACTCAACCTCCAGCTGTCTCAGTCTCACTTTGGATTTAAAAATGAATATCATCGTTATCTATCCTTAGCTGATGCTTGTACATGCTTTGACCCAACCTGAAGCTCCTGAGACCTACCAGTAATGTCACCCCTGCTCTAATCCAGCTCCAAGACTGTCTCCTCTTCTGCTCCCCATATTTTTCCTTCTCTTTAAATAACTGCTTGACTACTAGCTCTCTTCCTTCTTGAACCTTGTTGCTGACCATCCATTGTTGTTTTGCCAATTACCACCCCTGACCTTCCTTCTGTCAGTCTTTCTTGTTATATTTGAACATTCCTCACATTTCTCTCTATATAACCTTACTATCTTATTAACCCTTTCACTCCACTGGTAGGGTCCATGGTTTCTGCACTTATTATATATCTTACTGCCATTATCTGTATAATGCTTGCCATTATTTTTTGTTGTTTCTACCCATTGTATTTTTGTAGCACTGCTGTACTGTTCCTCTATTTGTACTATTGTACCCATGTTGCTGTTGTTCAACTGTTCTCCTTTTGTTGTACTCTCCCGGGTCATGCCTGAAAATAGTCATTTTATGGCTAGTGCACCTACCCGGTTAACAAAAACTAAATAAATAAAAATAAATAAAAAATAAGTTCCCACTTCCCTGCACTGACAGGAAATGCAAGTAAACACAGTAGAAGGAGGACAGGGCAGTGTACCCGGATAAACAGTGGGAGGCAGGGAAAGCAGTCTGGAGAGCAAAGGCAGAAACAGAGGAAAAAATAGCACAGGAGGTAAGAAAAGGGGACAGGACTTTTTATTGGTACATTAGTGAAGAAAGAAAAACCAGGGGTGGGATACTAAGACTAAAAGGGGAAGAAGGGGTGTGTGTGTGGAAGGGGACCTGGAAAAAACATCACTACTGAACAAATATCTTTGTTCTGTATTTATGAAAGAAGGAGAAGGTGAGGGACCACAGTTAGGCAACATAAACAAATATGGGAGAGAGCTGGACACCAGTCTATTTACGAAAGACAGAGTTCTAAAATAACTAAAAAAACTGAAAGTGGACAAGGCACTGACTGGATGGGATACATCCTAGAATATTAAGGGAACCTTGGGACGTGCTGGTACCACCACTGGCAGCACTGTTCAATGAGTCATTCAAAATGGGAGTGGTTCTGGAGGACTGGAGGAGGGCAGATGTAGTCCCTCTTCACAAAAGTGAGAGTAGGTAGGAGCCTCACCTCAATAGTGGGGAAAATTATGGAATCACTACTTAAAGAAAGGATTGTGGAACACCTTGAATCCAGTGGAGCACAGGATCTGAGAGGGCATGGATTCGCAGTGGGAAGGTCATGTCAAACAAATCAAATGATTTCTTTGACTGGGCAACTAGGGTAGTGGATTAGAGGGGAGCAGTGGATGTGGCCTACGTGGATTTCAGTAAGGCCTTCGATTTTGTTCTACATAGAAGACTGGTGAACAAGCTGAGCAGCCTGGTAAAGGGTCACAAGGTGGTAAACTGGGTTAGGAACTGGTTGAGTGATAGAAGACAGAGGGTTGTGGTACATGGAGCTCAATCTGAGAAAAGCAGAGTGACCAGCGGGGTGCCACAGGGATCAGTCCTGGGGCCAGTCCTGTTTAATGTCTTCATAGGTGACATTGCGGAGGGGCTGGAAGAGAAGGTGTGCCTTTTTGTGGATGGCACTAAGCTCTGCAATAAGGTGGACACACCAGGAGGGGTGGAAAAAATGAGGGACCTAGGTAAACTGGAGGAATGGCCTAGAATGTGGCAGCGGAGATTCAATGCAAAAAAGTGCAAAATCATGCATTTGGGGTGGAAGAACCCAGGGAAGGATTACATGATGGGGGGAGGGGGATACTGATGGTCACCAAACAAAAAAAGGAGTTTGGGAGTAATCATATCTGATGACTTAAACGTGGCCAAACAATGTGACAAGGCTAAGGTTAGAATCAGTGGGATGCTGAGGTGAATAGGGAGAGGTATCATCAGTAGAAGAAAACAGGTGATGATGCCACTGTACAGATCATTGGTGAGGTCTCATTTGGAGTACTGTGTCCAGTTCTGGAGGCCTCATCTCCATAAGGACATAGACAGGGTGGAGGTAGTTCAAAGAAGGGCAACAAAGATGGTGCAGGGCCTGCATCAAAAGTCATATGAGGAGAGACTGGGAGACCTCAATATGTATACCATGGAGGAAAGGAGAGACAGGAGAGATATGATAGAAACCTACAAATATCTAAAAGGCATAAATAGAGTACCAGAGGCTAGCATCTTTCAGAAAAGGAGATGTACAGGAAGAGGGGGAATGACATGAGGTCAGAAGAAGGTAGGCTAAGCAATACCGTGAAGAGATATTACTTCATGTAAAGGGTGGTGGATGCATGGAATAGACTCCCAGCGGAGGTGGTGAGGGCAAACACAGTAGGGGAATTCAAACATTCATGGGACAGGCATAGGTGAACCCTAGCAATAGGAGCGAAGAGGTAAAGCCAGAGATCAAGTAGGGTCTGCCGCTTTTACAGTAGGCAGGGTAAATGGGCAGACTGGATGGGCCTATCGGTCCTTATCTGCCAACAGTTTCCATGTTTCTGTGACAGTGCACAGCATCCAGCAGGGGTGTCATGAAAGGGGTGCAGGTCATGAATGTGGGATGGGGAGTAACGGAGCCTAGATGTCTGCTTCCTGAAGTACATCCCTGCTGCAAACCCCCCACCCCACATAAATCATACACAGACATTAGATCTAGACAGTCTTTCCTGTTGCTGGTTTCAACACTACTTGACAGGTACGCAACAGCAGGTAAAGAGGAACGGTGTCTTATCAGCACAAAAATCCATCACTGATGGTGTCCCACAAGGCTCAACACTGGGCCCTGTACTTTTCTCCCTATTTGTCAATGAATTGCTAGGCAGTTTCGGTGAGGTCACACTGCAGTTGTATGCAGATGATGCTGTCTTGAATAAAAGTTTAGAAAATGCCAATCAAATCAGCAGTCATAATGTAAATGATTTCAGGGAGTAATGTATTCTCCTACTCTACATTAATTGCATGAGCTGCAAGCACTGTATCATGGGAATGCAAAAGATCAGGAGTGTGTGAGGGTGATGGGAGGGGGATTGGAAGGGTAGGGAGGCTCCAGTGTCTTTCTGGTGCATTAGCCATCTAGGATATCTAGGATATAGACAGAATAGTGAGAATGGCAGAGAGGGAATGGGGTGTGCTGGTACACCTGGGTTCCAGTGATCTGGAGAACCAGTCTGTAGAGATGGTGAAGCAGAACTTTCAAAGACTGGGGGCAGATTGGCAGCACACTCGGCCTCTCTGGCTTTTTTTAAGGTCCTCCCTGTGTGGGTTCCATGTCATAACAGTGACTACGGAACCACAACTTCTATTACAGAGCGTGTACATCGCTGAAACTCGAAGAGAGCGATGTACACTACACCTACCACGAAATAAGCCAAAAACCCACACAATCTATGCAGGATGCCAATAGCTACCAACTTTTTATGCAGGGGGCTATGCCTCCCCACAATCTCCTTTGCGGGGGTGCTGTGCCCCCCATACCCCCTCATATTTAATTAACCAACTCAGAGTGGGGCACATCTCAGGAAGGGGAGAAACTCAAGGGGTAGAACGTTGGGGGTGGGAACAAACTCAGGGGAAAGGGATCAATAAATACAAGAAAAAAAATTAAACAATCCCTCCATAAAACAAAAAACTCTACAAACCCATGCGCAGTCCTGAACCCGGGTCCATAGCCATTACAGGCAAACACTGTAGCTACTGTACCAAATGAGCAGCTTGATGCTACCTACCCCAAAACAGCCCCATAATACACTCTCCCTCTCGCTTCCTACTGCTTCCTGATTCGCTATACTGTTCTACTTTCTATTCACAGCCCCTCACTGCCCTTTCACATTTACTATCCCTACAGGTGCTCAAATTCAGTCTGTCATACTGAGTTGCTCAATTTGAGTCACCCACATAACGAGATACCTCCTGTGTGGGACTGGGCAGGGAAGAAGGATACAATCAGGAGGAATGAGATAAAGGAATTTAATGGGTGTCTTAAGGTATAGTTTGAGGAGAAGGGGTTCCACTATGTGGGGGACTGTGGGACTTCTAGGGCAGGAGGCTCTTCAAGCGTGATGGATTCCATCAGACAAGAGAAGAGACCAGCATGCTGAGGCAGATGTTTGATGTCTATATTGCACATTTAAACTAACTACAGGGGAGTTTGATGTAGTAGGAACCACAACAACAGGTGAAAAAGAGGGGATGCTAGGCAGTACTCCCCCACTTCTGGAGGCTAGTAGCAGCTTAGCAGGTATCAATAGGGATGAAGTACAAACTGAGCCATGCGAGGGGAATTAGAGAAGGGAAATTTAAAGGTGCAAAATCCAATAAAAACAAGAGGTTTATAGAGCAAGGGAATCACATGGGCCATAGTCAGGGGAATAGCAAAGTGATTTCAGGAGTCAGGTGGAAGGGAGTATGCCTTAATGCCAGGAACCTGGATAATAAAATCAGTGAGTTACAGGTGCTGATAGTAGACACTGAGGTGGAACTTGTGCCATCATGGAAACATGGACTTCAGAAAATAATGACTGGGACCTGATGGTTCCTGGGTACTCATTGTTTAGAAGAAATAGAGGAACAGGTAGAGGGGAGGAGCAGCCTTCTGTGTCAGGGATGGCAGTGAAGTGGTGGACAATATGGTGCATCAGGGGTAGCAATAGTGAGTCAGAGTCAAGTGCTGGCAGTATAGCCCAGAGGTTAGAGTAACAAGCTGTGAATGAGCTTGCTATATTCAGCAGACCTGTGTTTGATTCCTACAACCTCCACTTGCATACAGTGTGACTCTGGGGGAGTGACTTAACCTCCCCACTGTTCTCAGATCACCCCTGAAAACAGGCACTTGTGCCTAGTGGACCTTACCTGGTCAACAAAGAATTAAAAAAAAGTCTCTGTGAGTGCAACTCACGGCACCCTCGGGCAAGACGTTATGTTTAAGGGTGGTCTATAGATCTCCAGAACAAGGGAAAGAGAGGGATAAAGAGCTCATGAAAGGACCCAAAAGGAGGAAGTAGTGGTAGTAGATAATCTGAACCTGCCAGACATCAATTAAGATGTTCTGGTGGCCAGGAGCACTAGACATCAGACCTTGCTTGATGCACTCCAGGACTGTCTCCTAGCACAGTTTGTTAAGGAACTCCCCAGGCAGAATGTCATTCTCACAGGGGTGCTTACCAACTCAGAGATGGGGGGAGTGGTGAGAGTAGGGAAGCCAGTTGGTAATAGTGATCATAACACCATTTGGTTTGAACTGGCCTTAGGAACTGTAAAGCCCCAATCGAGAACTGAAGTCCTTGATTTTATGAGGGAAGACATCAGCAGGTTAAGGGAACTGGTCAGGAAAAAGTTAGTTAGGATTGACAATTTGAATGGGATGAACGAGAGGTATGGGGTAATAAAGGGGCCATTTTTGTGGCATCCAAGTTATGCACAAGAATGGTAACCAAAAGGAATACTTTCAAGAGATCATTGTAGTTCTTGGCAGAAGTCAGTAAAGCAGTGGGGATTAAGAAAAATGCCTTCTGCAAGCACAAAGTGAAGCAGGGGGAGGAAGAATGGGGTGAATATTTACTGAGAAATAAGGAGACAAAGAGGGCGGATAGGGAGGGAGGCAAAAGCAGACACAAAGCTGCATGTTGCAGAAGGGATCAAGGGCAGAGAAAATAATTTATTCTGATATATCAGGGAAAAAGGAAAGAAAGGAAGGGTTATTGTTAGGCTGTCAAATGGCGGTAGGGTGACAGAAGAGGATGGGCTAAAGTAGCAGTAGTAGTAGTAATAAATGTTATTCATAAAATTAAGAACAGGGATGATGGTACATGCTCCACTAACCAAAGCTCATTTCCAAGGAGGTCCCTTACAATTGTCATATGGTTGCCTGTACAATAATCTATAAATAGATACAAATGCAATACTAAATTACAGTAACATGATATCATCACAAGAACACATAACAAAGTACATAAAAGACAAGTCATCAATATTCAAAATTACGACAATCAAGTTATACCCTCATAATAACATTGCAATGGTGCCATAGCCCTATCATTAAATCGTTGTTTTACAGGGCCCAAACGAATAATTGAACTTACCCCCTTTAAACTAATGGGCACAGAGTTCCATAAAACAGGTCCTCTGTACCATACTGAGTGATGACCTCCCAATTCCTAGATTGCATTTTGGGACTACATACTCCAAACCTTGTGCAGATCTCAGGGACTCACTAGTATCCCTGATATTGAAAGTGTTCAGGATATACCAGGGCAAATCTTCCTTTTTTGCAATTTAAGCATATAAGTAAAAAGGTTCCAATTTCTCCTTTCCTCCAGCCTCAGCAAATTTAAAACTCTATATAAATCACAGTGATGCATTTTCCTAGGGGCATCGAGGACGAATCGTGCCAACCTATTATACATTACATCCAACCTGGCTAGCCCCATCCTCGTGCTCTAGCACAAACAATGTCCCCATAATCCAATATTGGAAGCACCACAGCATTAATAATTCCTAGTCGGACTTCGGTGGTCATGTAATACTTTAGTCTATAAAGTATTCCCAACTTTTTACCTATACTTTTCACTAAAGCCTTAAGATGTACAATACATCCCATGTTAGCTTAGCATCCATCCAAACTCCAAAATACTTATATTTTGTCACTTGTTGTATTTGTACTCCATCCAAAGATTGGATCACTAAGGGGGCACTGCTTTTATCACCACAGGTCAACAATAGTGACTGCGTCTTTTTCGTATTCAAACATAACATATGTTTCTTAAGGAAAATTTGAAAGTGAGAAAAGGCCCCCTGCAACCTAGCCTGAATATCACGTATTGATTTTCCCTCTACATAAATCATTGTGTCATCTGCATGCACATGATAATTAATCATTGGATCATTAAACTGAAGATTATTAATATAAATATTAAACAGAAGGGGGGCCACCAGATTTGATAAGGACTGCTGTGGATTTAAAAGGGCCCAACTCCACCAACTGATCACGCCCTGTCAAATAGGTTTTGAACTAACCAAGTTCCCTACTCTGCGCCCTCATTTCTCTGAGTCTAGCCAGGAGAATGTTATGGTGCAATGTGTCAAAGGACTTAGATAAGTCTACGGATAAGGCACCCACAGACATGCTCCTATTTATACTCTGCTGTATATCACCCACAATTTCATCATGACTGATTGAGTACTATGTTTTGACCTTAAGCCTGACTGATACTCATTCATCATTTTATTTGATTAAAAAAAAATTTTAATTGTCTAGATACCAGTTTATCAAATATTTTAGAAACTAGGCGAAGGAGGGAAATCAGGCAATAATTATTAATATCTTGTCTGGATCCTCCCTTAAAGATGGGTATTATCTTTGCAGAATTCCATCCCTCTGGGAACTCACCAATAAAAAGGGAAAGGTTAAAAATATATGTCAATGGTCAGCATGTCAGTGCAGTGGCAAGGCATCTGCTTGTGGCGACAACATTCCGGGTTCAGTGATGGACTCGGGAATCAGAAGGCCAGCCGGGGGCAGAAGGATTGAGCATCCCAGGGACTGTTCTTCTTGTCTGGGGGGAAGGGAAAAGAGTGTCCGGTGCTATGCAGACCTCTGGTGGAGGCTGGGGGTACCGCTGCTGCTGGTGCCTCACGCAAGGGGGGGCAGGGCAGATGCTGGCGCATTGCACTTCTCCACCCCCAGGGATCTCACCATACTGGGAAAAAATTCTGGTTCTGTTCATGAAGGCCCTTGCTGCTGCTCCAGCTGTGACTAACGCCCGCCAGGAGGGTCCTACTCCCGTGGCCCTGCCCTGGGGGGTAATTCAGGGCAAGAGACTGTGTTTCTTGGGGAGGAGGTGCCTGCCTGGTCACCCCACCCAGGGGAGTAAGTCTGGGCATGGGGGGGGCAGCGAGCGGGGCAGGGGGATGAACCTTCCGGCTTGGGGGAATGAAGACCAGAGCAAAAAAAAAATAATATATATATATATATATATATATATATATGTGTGTGTGTGTGTGTGTGTATGTGTCAATGAATAGGCAATGCAGGGAGATGAATATTTCAATAACCTAGATAGAATATTATCCAATCCTCCTGCTTTAGCGATATTCATTTTCAGCAACTCATCCCTTACCTCATTCATTTGGATATGTTTAAATCTAAATACTTTCAACATATCCAATCTTTGGATTTCCTTCTTAGCCTGTGTTTCAGACTCAGTTGTATTTAGTGTAAAATGGAAATGAGATACTAGGGCTTTGGTACCTGGTTCTACAAAGAAATTATTGAATGCGTTTGCCACTATACCACTCAAAGGGAACCAAATGACAATTTAATTCATTTCTGTTCACTTGTGTATATTTTGTTTTTCCCATTAGGTTAGCCATAGTATTCCAAAAGGATCTTGGATTTAATTTTCTATTTGTGTCTAATTCTACCTTATAATGTTTCTGCCTCGCTGTTCTAATTTCATAAGTATATTTGTTTCTGGCCAGCCTCTAAAGGTTCCAATCACCAGTTGTACCCATACTGTGTGCCTTGTGCCATTTTCTGTTTCTTTTGCTTCTGAGTCTGTGTAGGGCTGCATTGTACCAACTAGCATTAGAGGCTTTTACCCTCCTTCACTTTAACGGAACATGTTGACTGCAAACCCGCATGAACTGTTGATGAAGTATGAGCATGCCTCTGAGGCAGGGGGAATCAATTCCAGTCTGTCTCAGTTTAGGCTTTCAACATCGGTTATAAAGGCAACATAGTCAGACTGTTTAATTTCTCCAATCAACAGTTTGTGTTTGTCTTGCCATTTTCAAATGTTTTCACTAGGCAAAGGTAACCTGATGGTCAGAGAAGGTGTCTGGCAAAACTCCACTCACAGAATATACAGACGGGCGATAAGTAAAAATGAGATCTAATAATGTAGAATTCTTAACATTTTTACAATTAACCCTGCCATACTCAATTATTATTTTTGCTCAGTTTTCACCAGAGAGGAAGGCGGGCCCTTGCCTGAGAGTGGCATCAAAGCAACCACTAAGGGGGTCTTGAAGATGAGGCAGCTAGTATTTACAAAGGGCATGATCCAGAAAGGGCTGGCAGTCCTAAAGGCAGGTAAGGTCCTGGATCAGATGGGCTGCCTCTCAGGAGTCTCAGGGGACTGGCTGGAACCCTTGTTGGGCTGTTCAACCAATCTCTGCAGACAGGGATAGTTCCAGAAGACTGGCTGGTGGCAGATGTTGTTACACTTCATGGCAGTGGGAGGATAAGAAACAAGTGAGGAACTACAGACCTGTCAGTGTGACCTCCATTTTAGGGAAGTTGAAGGAGTCACTGATTAAGGAAGATCTTATGGACTACTTGGAGAGCAATGGTCTCCAGGGTAGTAAACAGCATGGGTTCATGGCAGGGAGATCCTGTCAGATGAATCTGATAGTTTTGTTTGATTGGGTGATGAGGGACTTGGATAGGGGCCATGCTGTGGATTTACTCTAGTTCAACTTCAGCAAGGCTTTCAACTCAGTGCCCTACAGACTCTTGCTGAAGAAGATGGAGGATCTGGGTGCAGCTAAGGACATAGTGAACTGAGTAGGAAACTAGCTAAAGTGTAGGCGGCAGAAGGTTGTGATCAACAGGGTGGTCACAAGCGGGGTGCCACAGGGATCTGTCCTGAGCCAGGTCTTCTTCAATATGTACATTAGCGACACTGGAGAAGGTATCCATGATGGGCTATGTCTCTTTGCAGATGACACTAAGCTCTGTGGGAGGGTGGATAGTGATGAGGGAATCAAGAAATTGCAAAGTGACTTACGGAAGCTAGAGGAGTGGTGTAAGGTTTGGCAGTTGAAATTCAATGCCAAAAAATGCACAGTACTGCACCTAGGGAATAAGAACCCCAGCACAGAGTACTGAATGGGTGGAGTGAGACTTGGCACTACAGCTAAGGAATGTGAGCTGGAACTTATCATCAGTGACAACCTCAAGCAGTCAAGCCAGTGCAACAAGGCCTATGGTAAGGCAAGTAGGATGCTGGGGTGTACAGGGATAGGTATTGATAGCAGCAGGAAAGAGGTAATACTATCCTTTTATAGCTCTTTTGTGAGGCTGCACCTGGAGTACTGTGCCCAATTGTGGAGCCCTCACCCCAGAAAGGATAGGGACAGGCTGAAGATGGTGCAACAGCAGGGGTGTCGGCAGGCATATGCACGTACTCAGCAGAGTACAGTAAAAAAAATCACTCAGGAGCAACAAAAAGAGGAAAGCAAGACACTGTGAGTCACATTGTGTCTGTGTCATGCTGAGCCCTTTTGCCTTTGTTTGCTGTGGGGCACTGATGCCACCAACCAAATACACAAACAAGAACAACTTACCAGGCAGGCAGAAAAACAAAGGAAGGAGGATTACAGGAGGAAACTGATTACTTGAACACAGATATAGCAAATGGGGGGGAGGTGGACCTATTGTTGGTGTGTCTTGGCAGCGCATATTTTGCTTTATGTTTACATAATGGGGGGGGGCAACAGTGCATCAGTTTTGAGTACAAGTTTAAAATTCCTGGCTGTACTCCTGTGCAACAGAGGGTGACAAAAATTATTCAGGGCCAACAGGGCAGGTGTTATGAGACAATAAACATGTACTCATTGGAGACAAGAAGGGAGATATGCTAGAGACCTTCACATTCCTAAAAGGAATGAAGAAGGTGAACTGTGAGGAACTTTTTAGCTTCAATTCTAGTTCAAGGCCACGGGGCCATGAATGGAATTTGACAAGAGGGAATTTCAGGAGGAACGTGAGGAAGTATTATTTTACAGAAACGGTGGTGGATCTGTGGAACAGTCTACCAGCCAAGGTGGTGAGTGCTAAAACAGTTGTTGGTTTCAAGCACAGCTGAGACAAGGTGAAGGACATAGTAGTCACTCGGGGACAAAATCGAGAAAGAAAATAGGGGGGATGGAGGGGCTAGGGCCCTGGAGGGGCAAGAGGTCTCAGGGCTAGATAGGGAACTCAGGCAGACTGGATAGACCACTGGTCTTTTCCTGCTGTCATTGTCTATATTTTTAGATTTATAAAGGATATGGGTTGTACAACATCCGGGACAATGTCTCTGCCATTCCCTGAGAAACAAGCACTAAACAGCAGCACATATGAAAGAAGTAAACATTAGCACAGACTGTATGTGGAACAAAAAACAGAAGTAAGGTTTCAAGCAGGAATTAGGAGTTGCACAAGAAACTCTCTACCTTGCATTTTCCAGCCTTGTGATTGGGCAAGGACTTCAAATGAAAAAGGAGGAGAAAGGTGGAGAGTGGGCAGAATTGGGGAGAAGGTTCGGTATTCTGAAGCTTTGATAGGTGGAGGAGGGGCCACACCCCCAAAAGCCCCCCTTCCCCCACAGTTCAGACTGACACCAATATATTCTCATACTTTGTAAGCAAAACTAAAAAGACTAAACTCACTGCCTGTGTTCTTTGGAGCAACTCTGGAAGGTGCAAAAAGGGGAGAGCCAGACAGGCGAATGGTCCTGAAGTCATCTCTCTAGTTTCTGACTCTCAAATTCAGTATTATAGCTATCCTAAATGTGCTATGTTAGTTGTGCAGCCAATCTGTGATGCCTTAGTTAGATTTAAGCAATGTTTTAAAAAATTGTACCAGACCGCTATCAAGACTTTGTTTTGCTACAGGGAAAGGCAAAACACAAAAAAGGTAGCCAGGCAGGCAGAAAGCCCCTTCAGCCATCTTTATGAATAAAGGGCTGCTGTGCTAGTGCAGTGCTCCCAAAAAACTCTGGAGGCATAGTTAGGATAAAAAAAACATGAATTTGTCCCAAAGTCTGCCACTGCTTTATTTGCTGAATGGAATGGGCAAAAGTGGATGTCAGGTAGGCAGATACCCCCTGCAGTCATCTTTCTGACTGTCAGTCTGACGCGCCACTCCGGTTGGCAGGGGAGGAGAAGGATCGAGCATCCATGGGGCTGCTGTCCTTCTCCGGGAAGGGGGGTGCCAGTGGCTGGCACACAACTGGCCCCTAACGGAGGCTGGGAGGCAGCACGCCGATGCTGTCGATGTGGGTCGAGATGAGGCAAATGCCTGGACAAATGAGTATGGGTGTGTGTGCACTGCCTCCGCCAGCATCATTGCACACTCCATCTCCGAAGGAGAGAAAACGGAGGAGAACTAGGTTGCCCCGATGCATGATAGAGGGCTCCTTGCAGGTCCCACTCCCGGCTAGCCACAGCACTGGCTACACTGCAGCTGGTCTTTCGGTGGGGGTTAGAACCCACCGCCCCACACAAGGATAGGTGTTTGCTAGGGTAAGGGCCAGCACCGGCTGTGGATGGGGCTCTGGGCTCCTTCCAAAGGTAGGGGCCACAGCAACAGGGAGCACAAAATGATAGTAAAAAAAAAAAAGAAATCTTAAAAAATACACGGCAGTAATGGACTTAATTTACAGCCTTTTAGAGTTGGGAGCATGCTTGTTTGAAGAAGCTTTTAAATCACCTGTCACCCCGATGCAACATTCTAGAAAGTATTTTTCATCTGTTGTGCCTCCCATACAGTATATTTCACTCATTTATTTATTTTTACCAGGAAGAAACTCCATTGAGCATTGCTCATTTGCAAGGAGGTCCTGGGTAGGACAGAACTATAAATAGAAGAAAACAATACATATATACATACAAACATACAGGGATATAACTGTCATCTGAAAGTGCATATTACACAGAAAAGCAATTGTACATGAACATAAAAAGCAAAAAGCATACAATTAAAGAAAACTAGATTCTAGGCACAGTAGCAATTAATGAACATGTTCCATAATATAATTAGACCTGGAACTAACAACTAACAATAAGGACTACAGAAAGGAATAATGAGACTGTTATATATTCATTGTACAGATGTGAACATAAATACTGCAACATATGGCAAATCCACAGCTGCAATCAAAATATACAGGATATATGGCAACAAGGAGAATTGAGTGTGGGTGAGGTATTAGTGGCAAAAACATTCATCTGTGCAATACTGATTGAAAAGGGATTGGAAAGACTGGGGACAGACCAATGTAGGAAGCTTAATTATTTTCTGAAGCACGTTCCAGGTTTTGGGAGCAGCCCAGCTGAAGGCCATCCCCCCATATTTTGAGCAGTGCCTGGGAACATCAAGCAAGATGATACTATGCATTCTTAACATATAAGGGCCATGGGACCTACTGAGATGTGAGGAAATATATGTGGGTAGGGTGCTTCAAAGAGCTTTAAGGGACCAGAGATTTAGATGTCGCAACCTTCTAATATTAAGCAATGACCTTCCTATTTACTTATAGAGGAGGCAGTGATATGTGAGAGTTGGTAACTCACAAATGAAACATAATGCTCTGTGGTACAACACATCTAACTGACCCAATTGTGAGGTACATAAGGTAGTATCTGTGAAACTCAAAACTGCCTTAAAAGATGCAGTTGCTGGTTTTGTACATCTGACTGCAGACGTAAGGAGTAGTCATCATCATTAAATGAAAGGCTTGCCTGTAGTTCAGTGGCCAAGTAGCCAGCCACTCCCACATCCTGAGCTATATAAGCAGTTCCTCTAAGCCTCACTGTGAAGCATTTTTCCTTTGCAGCTGAAGGCTCTGTCAGTTTGTCCTCTGAACTGGTTAGGCCTTCCTGGCTGGCTGGGGCCTGCCCCCCCCACTCCTGCTTGTCTCTGCTGGGCTTCTGTGTTTATTTTTCTGCTTCTGGTTTGTATTTTGCCTTTGGCTATGTGTGCTTCCTTCCTTTTTTGGGGGGCTTTGTTTCTAAGCTTCTAGCATACTGCTACTCCGGTGCTTGTACTACTTGCTTTTCCTTACTCACAACTCTCAAATTACTTACACAGCAATTCCTAGCATTCTGCTATGCAGAGCTCATACTACTGCTTTCAGTTACCTACAACTACAGCCACTGCTGCTGACTGTTTACTTTAATTACTACTGTACCCAGTGCCTGTTTTTTATGCTGTGCTCACCACGCTCAAACTACTGCAATGCAACTGCAATTATTATCTGTGCTTCAGCTCAGCCATAGCTGCTCCATGTTGCATACTCAATTCTTTTCACCTGACACAGTTTACTGACCTTAGTTGTGCTGCTCATTGCTGCTCTCATTCTACTTACGGCTTCATTGCCCTGCCTGGCTACACCTGCTTTCAAGCATTGTCTCCTGTTTTATTGCACTTACAGTACAACTCTGAGGTCAGCCAACTAAGCTCCTGCTGAGGCTGTTAATATAGTTGTGTTATTAAAATTGCCTCACTACCAAAAATCCTCAGAGTGTTTGTCACCTTGATTTGGTTATTCCTGTTTGGCTGGCTTGCCCCCAATTCAATGCTGTTTAATTGCTATATAGTATGTTATGCAGGTCCTTCTATCTCTACTACTGCTTATTGACCTATGTACAGGTCAACTCTGCTTTTGCAACCATTACTCCTTGCTTATGCAAACCATTGCTTCATGCCTACTACCATCCCCTTGGCTTCAGCCTGGGATTCTGCTGCACTCAATCTGCATTCGACCTTGCAAGGTCTCAGCACTTAATACTCATTATGATCTCAGCATGCCGTGCTCATTCAGCTCACCAGCTTTCAGCTCTCAATCACTTTCTGGGGCATGCCAGCCATTCTATTCTGGCGCAGGGTTCCTGCAGCCGATGGTCTCCCTCTGTTTTAGTCCGCATCTTGAGCGTGTCCAACTTGGGGTGGGATCCTTCTCACCTGGCCCATAGCTGGAAATGTCATCACCCCGGGCTTGGCTTTAGCTGCCTGCTATGTGACAGCAGCTCCTGGTGTAGAATTTAAGACTAGTGGTGAAGGGTGGTTACGACGATCTCCTTTGGCTCTAGTGTTCCACTATAATGGTTAGCCATTGTCTTTAGTGGTTTCCCTAGTGAGGTACCTTCACCACATCCTCCCTACAACTGCCTCTGGTTCACCTCGTTTGATTTAGGGTGGGTAGGCCAGGTGAGTGCCTCAGCAGTTGTTGCTGTCCTCCTGTGCCTTGGATGCACTTATTGTTGCAGAGTTTTCTGGCAACCTTCCACGGCATTCCTGCTAGAGGGTTTGAGTGAGAGCTTTCCTCCAAATTGGAGGAATTCCACCTCCCTATACTTGGGTTTTCCAAATTGCAGCTGCAGAGCCATCACTAAATAAACTATCCCTAGCCTGGAGGGAGGTGACCTAGGCCTTGGATCCTCAGAGATTTCCTCCTCATAGGGTTTTTGTTCTCTCCTCCATTGCCTCAGGTTATAACACTTAGTTAGCTTAGTTGTTTCCCCTAGTTACTTTAGGTAGGTTCCGTTGTTGGATGGAGGTGGAGGATGTCCTGCAGTTCCCTCTCTCCTTAGGGGATCCCCTACTCTCAAAGCAAACCATCAGTATCATGTTACACAGACCTGGGCAGTCATTACAACAACTGAGCATCTCATTGCATTATCAAACTGCTTATACTTCTCTACTACTACGTTACAGTTACTACTCCTATGTCACGGTTACTGCTTGCTCATATAATTCACATTGACTCATTTTTGGGGATGATACTACATTTTGGGGGGGATTCCTAAGGTACCTTTAGCCACAGAAGCCATCCCGTTGCACCTCTTGGGGTGGAACCCTCTCCGAGGGTTCCTTGCCTTCATACCCCTACAGAGTGGTAATTCCTCTGGAATAGAGAGTGCAAACAGCCAAAACCAAACTAACACAATTGCACAAGCATAACAGTATACTGGCTGCGCAGGCCAGTGAAATGAAAGGTTTGCCTGTAGTTCAGTGGCCAAGCAGCCAGCCACTCCCACTTCCTGAGCTATATAAGCAGTTCCTTTAAGCCTCACTGTGAAGCATTTTTTCTTTGCCCCACCATCCTCCCCTCCTCCTCCAGCAGCAGCACTCTCTCCTTAGGGGGATTCCTAAGGTACCTTTAGCCATGGGAACCTTCCCATTGCCCCTCTAGGGGTGGAACCCGCTCCGAGGGTTCCTTGCCTTCGTACCCCTACAGGGTGGTAATTCCTCTGGAATAGAGAGTGCGAACGGCCAAAACCAAACTAACACAGTTACACACGCATAACACTATACTGACTGTGTAGGCCAGTGAACTAATGTCTCTGACTGTACATTGGCTGCTATTAACTTGTTGTCATAACACTGACAAAGTTCCACTAAAAACTCTCTCTGATAGCATTATTGTTCCTGACAATGGGGTTACAAAAAAAAAGGAAAGCACTGTCATGGTTGACCTGTTGTTGATACTTCTCACGATGCCAGAGGCCTTCATTCAAGAAAGCACCATGATTGTCAGAAAGCTAGTGAGTGGAGAAGGACTGAGCATCCCAGAGAGGCTTTCCTTCTCTGAGGAGGGCTAATGTCAGTCTCTGCCTTAGCATTGCCACTTGGGTGACCACAGGTAGCAGTGCAGGCTGGAGAATCTGGGAAAAAAGGATGTTGGCTGGCCCTTTGCAGTGCTATGCAACTGTGTGCTCATGCATGCACTGGAGCCCTTGATGCCAATATCCTGATATAGAAGAAAAATGGGGATATGGTATACTTGTGTCCTGTACAGCCTCCTGTACCCATCTACCCTAAAGTACCCCTCTACTGTAAGGTACCCCTCTACCCTACGGTACCCCTCTACACTTAGGTGCCCCTGAGGAGGAAACTTACCCTCCTTTTTGACCCACCACATGTTCAATCCACGGAGGATGGAGAGAAAGCTGCAAATAGGGTTGACAGAGTGGGGTGGTTGACTGGGGTTGATAGAGATCATAGTCAAGGAAGAAATAGTACAGATGAAAAGAACAAAGCATTATCAGATGGGGGCCTTGTGCATGACTGATGCTTTACTCACTGTCTAAATCTGATTACAAACTCATTCAAGGCAGAGGATGGAGACACCAAAGCCCTCACTAATGTGGTTAAAAGAATGTGCATGCACTTCAGCAATTCCGGCAAAGCATGCCAACACCTACAGGTCATACACGAAGAACATGGCATGTCTCAGAACAAACTCATACAGGGTGTAACAGGCACTGGCAGCCACCTTAGCAGTCCTATTTAATGAATTACTGGTAATAGGTGAAGTGCTGGTGCACAAGAAGTTAGCAAACATTGTCCTCCTACACAAGTGGGGGATAAGGAAAACACAAGTCGTAACAGGTTAGTAATCCTGAAGTCAATATTGAGCCTGCTACTGGAGTCAGTTATAAACAAAAAGAGAGTTTATTTCCAAGAGTAAAATTGCCTTATGGAAGGAATCATCATAGATTCATGTGGGGCAGATCACGTCAAACAAACTTGATTTTCTCAA
The DNA here is from genome assembly GCA_016271365.2 of Neoceratodus forsteri. Taxonomy (NCBI): domain Eukaryota; kingdom Metazoa; phylum Chordata; order Ceratodontiformes; family Ceratodontidae; genus Neoceratodus; species Neoceratodus forsteri. The sequence continues at coordinate 1,124,135,305 of CM057453.1, read as the reverse complement.
CTCAGTGAAACAGATGTTATGTAAGGGCCAGACAGTCAAGATTTTGTACCTGGATGTCAGTAAGGGTTTTAACTTGTTGCCACTTAAGAAGCTTACACAGAAGGTAGGGACAGGACTAGAGGAAGGGCCAGCTAGGTGGATATCAAAGTGGCAAATTATTGTTTCCCTTGCAAACCTAGTGGGCAAATAAAAATTTTCTTTAACAAAATTAAAAAAATATCTTCCGCATTCCTATGGAAAAACAACAACTTGGAATTATATTTAAGAAATATCACATTTAAAATTTGTAAAAGGACAGTTTAAGTGTCTAACAAAACATGAGGTATCTCTGGCTACCAACAAGAGAGACACAAACTTTTTCTACAGATATGTTAACAGCAAACAAATAAACAAACAAAAAAAAACCAGTAAAGGCCACAGTGTTGGCACTTTGCTAAAGGATGGAGTTAAACTATAAGCGCTCAGGGATATGGAAGAATGTTTCAATACATGTTTTTGCTCAGTTTTTCTACGTTGGAAAAGAGGGATCAGCATAGTACCAGCATAATTAACAGCATAACTTAAAACAAAGGGATTGGGGTGGTGATGCTCTCAATTACTATTACAGTCAATGCACAGTACAAGAATCGGGCACTCACCAGCCTGAAAGAATAGTGACTCCACAGCTTTCTTTGTATGTTAAAACATTTATTATAAACCAATAAAAGACCCACAGCACAAAGACTGTGCACACCTGATGCATTTTGGATTAGTTAAAATCCTTTATCAAAGGCCTTTGATACATTAAAAAGGACAAAAAAAAATACTAAAGAATAAGAGTAAGTTTGAATACAATGAAACTGTTAAATATGTTGTAGCAGTGAGTAAAAGTTCCTTATTAAAGTCCCTACTCTATTAATAAAGTGACGGTAATCTAAATACCATCTGTGAAATAAACTTTTGAATACCACTAAGAAGGTGACATAATATGAATAGTACCTCCTATTAAACGTGTGTATAGAAAACATAAAATACTAATAATTTAAACTCCATATGCATACTGCACATGACCCAACATTATATAAATTAATAAAGTAAAAACAAAAATAGACTAAAGAAATGGGGGGAGTAGGAGGCAAGAAAAATGGGAGATTTGAAGGGTTGGGGGGCATTTAGGGACAAGGGAGGAAGGAAAGAAAAAGGAAAGTAGAGGATACGACATTTCTAATGGCATAGCTCTCTTATTAAACTGAATAATATTTTGAACATAGGCAGCAAATAATGGGACTGTATCAGCCCACAGTGAAACCCTGAGTCCAAATGTGCTAGAGGATGCAATGGACGGAAAGGAATTAGTCCCCCTACAGTGCATAGGTGGTGGAGCCAGGGGGTCGGGGGGGTCAGGTGATCCCTCACTTTTGTAGCTGAAGGGTCAGACATTAAACTGAACAATGCCTCATGCTGAGGTGTTCTATGCAATTCTGATCCCCCACTATTGGTACACTGCTCCACCACTGCCTATAGGAAAGGGATGTAGACCAAATCTTCATTGAGCCCACAGGGCTGCAGGATATTCAACTAATTAATCCACTGTGCTTTCTTCTGCAGAAAGAGTCTTAGTCTATTTGGGGAGAGGAGGTATATGTTCCAACAACACAAATTGCAAATCTTTTGTTTGTGAATTATGTACCTCCTGAAAGTGTATTGCCAACAAACTCTTATAAGTCCTTTTGACAAAGTCACAACAATGTTCTTGTACTGTTTCTTTGGCTTTGCGTATAGTGTGCCCTACATAGCACATTTTACAAGGGCACTAAATAACATAGGTCACACAAGTAGTGTCATGCGTCATAAATTCTCTTGGGGTCACAGTAACTGCATTACGTACCAAGGACTTTCCTGGCTTCGCATTTTTACATGCTGGGCATGAGCCACATCTGTAAAAACCAGGTGCTTTACCTGTTAGCCAGGATATGCCAGAATTTACAAGTTTCAGAGCCATTAAATGGCTACCAGTCAGTATGTCCCTAAGATTATGGAATCTGCCGAATTATATCCTTAGTTTACTTGGAAAATAGATCACTCACCTTATTGTCCTTCATAAGGAGGGGGCCAGAGTGAATGTATGAGATTCCCCACCTTCCCCAGCAAGGAGCTGAATTCTGTTTTGATATGGGACATTGCTTATCATTAGTATTGTTCTTTTTTACTTTAGATTGTAAGATGGAATCCCTATCTAAGTCTTGTGCCCTTGTGAGGGCTTCTTGTAATACCCTTTCCTCATAACTCTCTCTAAATCTAGTAAGGAGTTCCTCAGCCTGTCTGTTGAACACAGTTGTGTTCAAACAATTGTGTGTAAGCCAAATTAGTTGCCCATATACCCTGGGTGGGTGGCAAACTGACTGAAGGACATGACCAAACCCAGAGAGTGGTGTTAGGTAGGGAGCTCTCATGTTCTAGGGAAGTCATGACTAGGGTCCCACAAGGCTCAGAGTTTGGTTCGGTGTTGTTTAATGTATTCATCAATGACATTAAAGATGGTATAAAAGGCAAGATTTGTCTATTTGTCAATGACACCAAGCTCTGTGGGATGGTAGATACAGTAGAAGTAAGTATGTAAGTAAATAAGTAAAAGTTTATTTCTTGAGTGCCCAATCACGGGGGCTCTGGGTATTTCACAAAAAGGTGCAACAGTTACAATAATTTACAACAATTAAAATCAGAGTCAATTAACTTAATACAATAATAAATAATAAACTATAAAAAAAACCTTAAAATTCAGTGGACATCAAATACCTGTTTAAATAGGTGTGCCTTAAGGCTTCACTTGAAAATCTCCACAGAGGAAGCCTCCGTTAATGACCATGGTAAAGAGTTCCAAAGGACTGGCCCCGCAACCTCAAAAGTGCAGTCTCCAGATGTTGTAAGTTGCGCCCTTAGAATCATCTGGAAGCCCTTAGTGGAGCAACGGAGTGAGTGCACAGGGTAGACAGGTGTCAAGAGGTCAGTCAGATAGCCAGGACCCGAGACATATAGGGCCTTATAGGTGAGCAATCCCACCTTGAAGGCAATCTTCCACCTGACTGGCAGCCAGTGCAGTTCACACAAGACCGGGGTTGTATGAGAGGACCATGAAAGGCCCATCAACAACCTGGCCTCCGTGTTCTGCACCAGCTGCAGTTGATGGATGCTACCTTCACTGACCCCAAAGTATAGAGCAGTACAGTAATCAAGCCTAGATGTAACAAAAGCATGCACCAGTGAGGGCAGGTCATCAGATGGAATTAAGGGTTTAATCTGGGTGACATTCCTTAAGTGGTAGAAACCACTCCAGACTACGGAAGACACCTGAGCATTAAGTATCAAACCGTCATCAAGGATGATGCCCAGATTTCTCACCTTGGTGGCCACCACCAGTGAAGTGGCTCCCAGGAACAACCCTGTTCCTGCTCAAGTGGCAACCATGTCCTGCTGACAACCAGGCTCAATCACCAGTACCTCCTTCTTGTCCGGGTTAAGCCTCAGCCAGTTAGAGGACATCCAATCCTCGATCTCAGATATACATTTATTTAGCACCTCCACAGTATCTGATATCCCAGGGGCAAAGGGCATATACATCTGGGTATCATCTTCATAGCAGTGAAAACCCAGACTGTAACATCTAATGATGTCACCCAGGGACAGCATGTACACTGCAAACAACATAGGTGACAAGATCGAGCCCTGAGAAACTCTGCAGGTCAGGAGTTTCGGGCAGGAGGAGACACTGCCCATCACTATCCATTGCATCCTGCTTGTCAAAATGGACTCAAACCAGCTGAAGAATTTGACAGTGAGTCAACAAAGCTCTCTAAGGTGATCAAGCAGCATTATGTGGTCTATTGTGTCAAATGTTGAAGAAAGATCCAGAAGAATGCAAACTGACCATTCTCCTCTGTCTCTCACCCTGAATAGATCCTTTTGCACCCTAACTAGTGCTGTTTCAGTGCTATGCCTTCTCCTAAATCCAGACTGGAATGGCTCATAAATGTCAACGGCCATCAGGTGAGCCTCGAACTGCAAAGCCACCACTTTCTCCACTACCTTCCCCAAGAGTGGAAGACTGGAGACAGGGTGATAATTCAGTAAGATGTCAGGGTCAGGAGATGGTTTCTTTAGCAGGGGCCTCACCAATGCCTTCTTCAAGGTGTCAGAGAAAAGTCTCTCTGAGATCAAACACCGGGCAATCTCAGTGAACACTGGACCAACGGACCCAGCACATCCCACTAAGAGATGCGTCTGGCCTGGGTCCAGTTCACAAATAGTGGATTGCAGCTTCAAGATAACCTCAATGACCTCAGCCACCGCTACCAGCCAAAACTCATCACAGACAACCAGAATGCTTCTGTACATACCTGGCTCTATACTGTGGGACTGATCTTGTCCCACTGGAGAGATCTTGGTCAGAATGGAGGATACCCTGTCAGAAAAGAACTGAGTGAACTCCTCGTACTGTGTGACTGAAGCTGCACTTTTCAGGCTGCAGGCAGGCTGGATGGAGTAGCCTATCTATAGTCCGAAAGAGCAGAGTCGGTTTCTGCCTTCCTGCAGCAGTCTCCCTGGACAGGAACGCTGCCTTCTTATGGTTGATTTCTCTTTGATACTCACCGTAGTGAATTCTCAAAGCCAGTCTGTCATCCAGGGACTGGGTCCTCCTCCAGCGGTGCTTCAGCTTCTGACATCTTGTCTTCATCTCCTTGAGAGCCACATCAAACCACGGGGATCTCAAGTGAGAAAACCTGGGTCATATACAGATCGGTGCGACAGAGTCAAATGCCTTTGTGACAGCATTTTTGTATGCTGCCACTGCCTCACCCAACCCCGATGCTCATGCAGTGCTTACACCAGAAAAGTCTGCTGCAGCCAGCAGTCCCTCTGGTGACAATCCCCTCAAAGGAAGGTAGCAGACCATCTCGACAGGGGAGGGACTAATGGGGGGCCCCAAACAAGAATTCTACCATGCAGTGATCCAACCAAGAGACCAGATCAATCTTGCGATCAATGATTTCAAGCCCCAGTGAGAATACAAGATCCAAGGCGTGGTCATGGCAGTTGGTAGCAGAAGCAACAGCTTGTGCAAGGCCCAGTGATGTCATCATCTGGAGGAAGTCATTTCCAAAATGCGAGAGTTCGTTGTCGACCCAGGCATTGAAATCCCCCAGAATCAACCACCTGGGTGACTCCAACACCCTGTCAGAGATGAAGTCTGTAACTTCCTGCAGGAATTCCCACTCGCACCCCAGAGGGTGATAAATGAGGAGGATCCTGCAACCTGCAACCTTCACCTAGACCTTTAGGCCCTGTATAGAAGAGATACAGGACCTAAAGGAAGATCTAGCCAAGCTTGACAAGTAGTGAATAATATTGCAACTTGGGTTTAATGCAAAGAAGTGCAAGGTCATGCAGATGGGAGCTAAAAACCAAGGACAGAGTACAGCCTGGCAGGGGTCCTGCTAACCAAATCCAAGGAAGAAAAAGACCTAAGGGGTGATGATCACTAGTGACTTGAAGCACTCCTCACACTGCAGGAAGGCACTGGCAAAAGCCAATAAAATGCTGGGCTGCATTGCCAGGGTAATCACTAGCAGGTGGGGGGAGGTCATTTTGCTGCTATACAGATCACTTGTACAGCCTCACCTGGTGTATAATGCACAGTACAGTCTTCCGGGAGTCTTTCTGGAGGCTGAGATGCTGCCCTATTTTCAGACAACTCTCTGCCCTGAGGGAGGAAGTTGCCCGTCTTCAGGCCACACTGGACAGTAGTAAGGGGACTTTCCCCCAGGCCACACTGGATGGTAGGAAGGGAACCTCCCCCATCCAGGGAGCACCAGAGCCACCACCACTACCTCAGAGGTTGCGAAGAAAGCACAGCAATTGGACCACAGTGGGCTCAGGGAGGGTGAGGATGGGGGAACAGAGGCACACCCAGTCAGTTGTTCCACACCACAATCCATACACCATTCTGGGGGAGCATAGCTGCCCTATGGATGCACCCGCAGAGGAGACTAAGGAGGCTGAGGACAACTGTCACAAGGGAGGTCCACAGGAAGGAGGCAGAGGACACCACAAGGAAAGGAAGCAGCTCCTGGTGGGGGACTCAATTATTAGGGGGATAGAACTGGGGGAGCAGGGAAAACTGAAGTAAGGTGCCTGCCTGGTGCCATGGCTTGGAGAGACAGGAAGCGCATCCTCAGGATCACGAGAACAGCTGCACGGGAGTCTGAGCTGGACGTCATTGTCCACCTAGGGACAAATGACTTGGCTGATCATGAGATTAGAACAGTGCAGAAGGACTTTGTAGAATTGGGGAGGGGCCTAACATAGAAACATAGAAACATAGAAGTTGACGGCAGATAAGGACCGCAAGGCCCATCCAGTCTGCCCATTTCTTTTTCTACCTTATAAATGTGCCATCAGCCTTTGCTCTGTCAGTGACCTATCTATTCATAGTCATTTGTATTGCTCCCTTATGCCTATCCCATGCCTGTTTGAAGCCCTGCACTGTATTCATAGCCACCACTTCTTGTGGTAAGCCATTCCATGCATCTACCACCCTTTCTGTGAAAAGAATTTCCTCACATTCCCCTTAATCGCCACCCTCTAATCTCATGCTGTGTCCTCTTGTCCTGCTATTTTCTTATATTTAAACATGTTAGACTTTCACCTTGTTTATGCCCTTAAGGTGTTTGAATGCCTCGATCATATCACCTCTCTCCTCCTTTGCTCAAGGGTATACATATTGAGCTCCGTTAATCTGTCCTCATATGTCTTCTGATGCAGTCCCTGCACCATTTTGGTTGCCCTTCTCTGGACTGCCTCAATTTGGTTAATGTCCTTGTGAAGGTGTGGCCTCCAATACTGCAGTACTCAGATGGGGCCTAACCAATGTCTTGTACAGAGGGATTATTACCTCCCTCTTACGACTTGTGATACCCCTGCTAATACACCTAACACCCCTAAGACAAGTAGCACACACAATATCCTTCTCTGAGGTGCTGCCTGTCAATGGCATGAGTGAGGTGAGGGTACTTTGCACCATGCAGTTTAATGAATGGTTGAAAAAATGGTGTGGAGCACAGGGGTTTGGCTTCATTGGGGACTGGGGTTCCACCTGGAGGGACACTAGCCTATACTGGCAGGATGGTCTGCATCTGTCCAGGAAGGGAACAAGTTATTTGAGCAATCGGTTTAAATGCTTCATTGGCAAGCTTTTAAACTAGTCAAGGGGGGAGGCACTGATAAGCAGCAGGAAAGTCCCAGCCTCTCCCTACAAAACAGGGTACTAAATGAGAAAAAGACCGAGGTAGACAGATCAGTGGGGGATGCTGCAAAAGAAGGTAAAGCCATCAAAAAATGGAGAGCAATGAGTACCAATGCCCATAGTCTGAGTAACAAGCTTCCTGAATTAGTGGCCTTGATGGAGGAGGAACATCTGGATATCATGGCAGTCACAGAAACATGGTACACACAAAACCATGACTGGGACATAAACATACCAGGATACACTATCTACAGGAGCGACAGGGAGGGTAAAAGAGGAGGAGGAGTAGCTCTTTACATAAGGGAAGGAATCAAAGCAACAGAACAAAAGGGAAAACAGGGAGGTGAAGAAACACTGTGGGTAAATTTGGAGACCGGCAATGGCACCACAATCTGCACAGGAGTTGTATACAGACCCCCTTCTCAGGAGGAGGAAATGGACAAGGAAATGGTAGAAGGAATACTTAGAATGGCAGAAAAAGGGGAAATATTGCTGATGGGTGATCTGAATATGCCAGATGTTAACTGGAGTGCAGTTGCAGCAGCCACTTCAAAGAGTGGGGTTATTCTAGATGCCCTACAGGGGGCAGGCCTTAGACAACTAGTATTGGAGCCCACTCGAGAGGGAGCAATCTTAGACCTGGTTCTCTCAAATGGAGATGAAGAGAGGATCACAGATGTAGAAGTGGGTAGCCATCGGGGAACTAGCGACCATCGAACAGTATGGTTCACAATAAACACAGCAATAGAGTCAAGCCATACAAAGACAAAAGTACTGAACTTTAGGAGGGATGACTTTGCCAAAATGGGTGAGTGCCTAAGGAATGCAGTAGCAAATGGGCAGGAAGGAGGGGTGGAAGAACAATGGGGAAAAATAAAAACTGCCATCACATAGGTAACAAGCCTTTGTGTGAAGCAAATAAACAAAACAAAATGATGTAAGAAACCACTATGGTTCTCAAAGGAAGTGGCAGTGAAGGTTCAAGAGAAAAGGAAAGCATTCAGGAAGTACAAGGAATCACAGAAGGAGCAGGACAGAGAACTGTATCAGTTAAAGCAAAAGGAAGCTGGGAAGGCAGTCAGAACAGCAAAGGCCCAAACCGAGTAAAAGATAGCCAGCTCAGTTAAGAAGGGGATAAAACCTTTATAGGTACATCAGGAAGCGAAGGAAGACCAAGGGAGGGTTAGTGAGGTTTAATAAAGAGGAGAGGTGGGCAGAGGGTGACTGTGAAAGGCAGAGATACTAAACAAATATTTTGCTCAATATTTACAAAGGAAGTGGGAGGTACCTAAAACAAACAGTAGAAACACTCTGGATACAGAAGTTGATACCAGCCCATTTACAGAAGAAAGGGTTCTGAAAGAACTCTTAAAACTGAAGGTGGACAAAGCAATGGGGCCTGATGGGATTCATCCCAGAATTCTAAAAGAACTAAGGGTAGAACTAGTGACACCACTGACTACCCTCTTTAACAAATCATGGGAGGATGGGGTGGTACCCGAGGACTGGAGAAGGGCAGATGTGATTCCCCTTCACAAAAGTGGGAGCAAGGCAGAAGCAGAAAACTACAGACCTGTTAGTTTAACCTCAGTGGTAGGGAAAATGATGGAATCACTTCTGAAGGAAAGAATTGTTGAGTATCTAGAGGCCAGAGGGCTCAGGACCCAAGGCAGCATGGATTCATTAGCGGAAGGTCACGCCAGACAAATCTGATAGATTTCTTTGACTGGGTGACCAAAATAGTAGATCATGGAGGGGCTGTGGACATGGCCTACCTAGACTTTAGCAAGGCATTTGACACAGTCCCACAAAAGATTAATATATGTTAGCCAGCCTGGTAGTGGGTCCCAAGATGACAGCCTGGGTAAAGAATTGGCTGGAGAATAGGACACAGAGGTAATAGTAAATGGAGTCCACTCAGAAGAAAGGGGTTACTAGTGGGTACACTGAGGTTCAGTATTAGGACCGGACCTCTTCAATGTCATTATAGCACATTGCAAAGGGACTGGAAAGAAAAGTATGTCTCTTTGCAGATGACACAAAGATCTGCAACAGAGTTGATGCACAAGGTGGGGTGGAAAGGATGGAGAAGAGACTTGCAAAGGTTAGAGGAATGGTCAAATGTATGGCAGCTTAGATTCAATGCTAAGAAGTGCAGGTAATGCACCTGGGAAAGAAAACCCAGAGGAAGAGTACACAATGGGGGTGAGATACTAACAACAACAAAAATGGAAAGGGACCTGGGGGTAGTCATATCAAATGACCTAAAGGTGGGCAAGCAATGTGAGAGGGCAGCAAGGAGGGCTGGGGGGATACTGGGATGCATAGGGAGAGGCATCACCAGTCGAAAACAGGAAGTTGTTATCCCTCTGTACAGACAGTTGGTGAGACCCCATCTGGAGTACTGCATGCAGTTCTGGAGACCCAATCTTGGCAAAGACATAGACAGGATGGAGGCTGTCCAGAGAAAGGCAACTAAAATGGTGCAGGGTTTGCACCGGAAGAGATACGAAGAGAGACTTAAAGAGCTGAATATGTATAGCCTCGAGGAAAGGAGCGAGAGGGGGGACATGATAGAAAGTTTCAAGTACCTCAAGGGAATCAACAAAGTCCAAGAGGTAGCATCTTTCAAAAAAAAGGTGTACAAGAACAAGGGGAACAATTTGAAGATAGAAGGGGACGGCTCAGAGGTAATTTAAGGAAGCATTTTTTCACAGAGAGGGTTGTGGATGCATGGAACGGCATTCCGGAGGAGGTTGTGGAGTCAAAAACAGTGGTGGAATTCAAGCATGCATTGGACAGTCATAAGGCACTTCTAGGGGGTGGGGGTAGGAAGAAGTAGGCTGCTGGTTAACTAGGATCTGCAACTTATCCATTAAGTAGGGAAATGGGCAGACTGGGTGGGCCAAGCGACCCTTATCTGCCGTCAAAATCTATGTTTCTATGTTTCTATGTAACCTGTCAGAGTCAGTCCAGAAGAGGGTGAAAAAAGATAGTTAAAGGTCATTGGGACAGAATATATGAGGAGAGGCTGCAGGACCTAAACATGTACTCCCTGGTGGAGAGGTGGGGAAGGGGGGACATGATTGAGACTTCTAAGCATGTGATGGGCATCAACAAGGTGAACAAAAAAGGACTCTCCAGTCTCAGTGGAAGCAAGCCTATGAGAGGGCATTGCTTTAAAGTAGAGGAGCGAATGTTCAGGAGAGAGTTCAGGAGGCATTTCTGCATGGAGAGGTGGTTGTGAGGTGCAATGAGCCCCCTGAGTGGGTAGTCTCTCTGGAGATGGTGGAAGGATTCAAAAGAGGGTGAGACAGGGTAAAGGGGAAGGTCAGAGTGAGAGGGTGGGCAAAGGGGGGGTTAGCAGTTGGTGAGGGGGGCGGAGCCTTTTGTTGCCAGTAAGGATTCTGCAACACAAGCAGACTTGATAGATGGTACTGATCCTTCTGCTGCTGGCGATTTTGGTATGTTTGTATGTGTGGTCAAAGCTGTTCTGAACATTTGGTCAGATCATTACTTTCGGGTCATTCCTTTGCGGGGCACCCTGTGATAATAACCTTCCAGTGGAGATGATCCGGTATCACCCAAAATTGAATTTGGACCCTCATAAACTCCAGGCTGTACAGGACATTTTGGGGGTAGATCAGCCTCATAGCATATGGCATTGTACCTAGCATAGCATAGCACAGCATTATGCACACACTCAATCTTTTTCTTATATGTACTTGTAATGAAGTAATGAAACACTGTAACTTATTTTTACAGTTTCACTTCTTTTATGATGAGTTCATGATAGAACAAGCTAACTGCTTTATTCTAGTTTCAGCCAGTTTTATTGTGGTCAGGAGACCCAGCCTCAAAGGATGTTGTGTAAGGGAAATGCTGATATCTCACCTGCCAATGAAATGTATGTATACCATATATTTGCCTTATTTGGCTAGCAAAACTGTTGGTCTAGGATGTCTGGAGATGAGCACTTGTTAGTCTGAAGGTATAAATATAATGAGAAAGCCCTTGCTAGTGGAGTCCAGCCATCGGAGAAGTTTCATGATACTGGTTGATTCTGCTGCCTCCCAGCAAAGGTAATACAAGTGGATTCTACTGCCTCACAGCAAAAATAACACCTGTTTGTATTTTTGTGCTATCTGGCAATAAATGTATTACCTGTGACATCTGTGGTCTTTGTATCTTTTCTCCAGCATGTCCATAACCTGACAACACAGGCATGATGATGGCTTGTGCTCAGGGTGCCGAGATGACCATGGAGCACTATAACACATTTCTCGTGGCTGCCTTGAACTCCCTAGCACATTCCTGTGTCCGTCCCTTGACCTCCTGCCACAGCTCACCATGGTATTGTGAGGAGCTGAGGTAGTTGAAGATTAAAGGATGGAAACTGGAGCATTCTTGGTGGAAATCTCACTCCAAGGAGGACAAATTGGATCTCATAACTCACTATGGTGAGTATCAGAGGGTAATTGCCTGTCAAGGATTACTGCCACAAGTAAGAATCAACCAGCTCAGTTTTTCACACCATAGACAGATTGTTAAATCCTCTCTGTCTGCAGTTTGAACAAGTTTTTTTCTGCAGAGAAGTGCAGAGAGTTTAGCAATTTCTTCCTTGACAAGGTGTCTTTCATTTGGACCGGGATATCTTCAAGTGGCCTGTTGTGGGCTGGTGATATCCAAAGTGGGAGGGGTGATGATGATTTGCTTTTGTGGGCTGAGTACCAGCCAGTAGTAAAAAAGGAGGTGGACTGGATGATCTCAGATCTGCACCCTACTTATTGTGTGAAATTATACTTGCAATAAACATCACTTGGGTTTTGTTAACACATCCCAGATCTGATTTATAGTATACATATAGACTGTGCACTCATATTGTTGTGTCATTTGAACCCTGACATTGGCATCTGATTCTAGTACAAGTTCTAGCTCTTGTGCTGGTTCTAGCTGACAGGAGGACCTAAAAATGTGTTCCCTGGGGGAGAGGATGGGAAAGGGGGACATCTGCACCTGGAGTAAAGTGTGCAATACTGGAGTCTCTACCTGAAAAAGGACATTAATCTGCCAGAGGCAGCTCAGAAGAGGGTGACAAAAATAGTTAAAGGTCATTAGGCCGGGATATATGAGGAGAGGCTGGAGGACCTAAACATGTACTCCCTGGTGGAGAGGAGGTGAAGGGGGGACATGATTGAGACCTCTTAGTGGATGAAGGGCATCAATCTGGGGAGCAAAGGGGGACTCTCCAGTCTCAGAGAAAGCAGAATTTTGAGGTGGCATTACCTTAAATTGGAGGGGGGAATCAGGAGAGAGTTCAGGAGGCATTTCTTCATGGAGAGGGTGGTTGCAGGATGGCATGAGCTCCCCGAGGAGGTGGTCTCGCTGGACATGGTGGAAGGATTCAAAAGAGGGTGAGATAGGGTAAAGGGGATGATCAGGGTCAAGGCAGGGTGGGCAAAGATGGGGTAGCATTTGGGGATGGAGGCAGAGCTCCTTGTTGCTACTAAGGACTCTGCAATACAAGTAGACTTGATGGACTATTGCTCCTTCTGCTGCAGGAAGTTTTGTTATGTTCATAAGTTTGGTCAAGGCTGATCTGATGATCATGTCAGATCACCACATTATGTCATTCATTTGCATGGCCCTCTGTTAAACCCATGCAGTAGAGATGGTTCATTATGACCCCGAATTTAATTTGGACCCTCACAAACTCCAGGCAGTACCGGTTGTCTTTGGCATGATGATGACTTGTGCTTGGGGAGTTGAGAAAGTCATAGAGTACTATAACACAGTTCTTGTGCCCACCTTGGACTCCTTAGCACCTTTCTGCATCTGTCCCTTGACCTCCTGTCACAGCTCACCATGGTATTGTGAGGAACTGAGGTGGTTGAAGATTAAAGGATGGAAACTGGAGCATTCATGTGGAAATTCCACTCCGAGGGGGACAAACTGGCTTTGCTAACCCACTATGGTGAATTTCAGAGGAAACTTTCCTTGAAAAAGACAGAGTTCCAGTCAAAGACTATTGTTAGAAATGAGATTCAGCCAGCGTAGCTTTTCGCACTGTAGACAGATTATTAAGTCCTCTCTGTCTACAGTTTGAACAAGTTTTTTTCTTCAGAGATGTGCAAAGAGTTTAGTCATTTCTTCCTTGACAAGATGTCCTTCATTCAGACCAAGATAGCCTCAAGCAGTCTATCATGGGCCGGTGATATTCAGAGTGAGAGGGGCGATCACAATCTGCTGTTGTGGGCTGAGTTCTAGCCAGTAATATTTGAGGAGGTGGTCCAAGTGATCTTGGGTCTGCACCCTATTTATTGTGTGCTGGACCCTGGGCCTACTTGGCTGCTTATTAGTAGCCTTTAATCCCTAGGGTCAGTATATACCAAGACTGTTGGGGGCACCTTGAGGGTGGGTGCTTCCCATCAGCTCTGAAAAGGGCAGTGGTGAGGTCCCTTCTTAAGAAACTATCTTTGAGCCCCCACAGTCTGATTATTTATAGGTCTGTCTCAAACCTTCCCTTTTTAGCAAAGGTGATCAAGAAGATAGTTGTGGCCCACCTGAAGACTCACCTGGAGCTATATAATATCTGTTAGCCTCTCCAGTCAAGATTTAGGCCTTGTTACAGTACTGAGCAATCTAGTCAAAGAGGTGAATGATCTCCTCATGGTGAGAGACCAGGAACTTTGTTCCACCTTGGTCCGTCTGGTTCTCTCATCAAAATTGGACATGGTGGACCATGATGTGATGACTGATTGCCTAAGGAAATATGTGGGACTCATCAGAATGTTTTATGCTGGTTTTGAGTCCTTCATTACCAATATACTGCAGCAGGTAATTCTAGATAATTACATCCCTAGAGTTGCTGCCGTCTCCTGTGGGGATCCACAACGCTTGATCTTGGCACCGATATTGTTTGCTGTGTACATGTTGCCATTGGGTGAGATTATTAGACAGTATAGAGTAGAGTTGCACTGCTATGCAGATGATACTCCACTCTTTCTGTCTTGCACCACTGATGGGATGAAGCAGTTTCAGTGCTTTGGTGGTGCCTACAAGAAATTAACAACTGGATGGCCTCCAACTGGCTGTGTCTCAACCCTAGTAAAACAGAGGTTATGATTATCAATCCAGGCCAGCACAGGTCAGCAATGACAAGTGATGACCTTCTTTTACCATCTGGGAATAGTCAGTCACTTTGAGCTGTGGATGTGGTGAAAAATCTGGGCATCATTCTGGACTGCAACTTGACATTAAAACAACAGGTATCAGCTGTAGTCAAGAACAGTTTTACTATACTGTGCTATACAGGAGGCAGTATAGCACAGTGGGTTAAGGCTCTGAGCTGCAGATCTGAAGATCTGGGTTTGAATCCCACAGCTGCCTAGGTGCATACTGTGTGATCCTAAGCAAGTCACTTAACTTCCTTGTGCTCACAGGTCGCATCTGGAAACAAGCTTCAGCTTAGTGTGCTACTCCTGGTTAAACAATGTTCCCCTTTCCCTTTCCCTATCTCTGTAATATTGCGTGGATCAAGCCACATCTAACACCAGCTGACTTGGAGATAGCAGTCCACACCTTTGTCACCTCTAGACTAGATTATTGCAATGCTGTCTACTTAGGGTTAGCTGCAGGTTTGATGAATTGCCTGCAGCTGATTCAGAACACTGTGGCCAGACTGATGACAGGAACTTCTCAGAGAGACCACATTACACTGGTGCTGTGTGGCCTGCACTGCTGCCTTCAAGATACGCTGGTTAACATTGAAAGCCGTACATGAATTGGGTCCAAGCTACCTGGAAGACCTTCTGATGTCCTACACACCTACCCGCCACCTCTGATCTACAGATGCAGGCTTGTGTTATGTCCCATGTTGCTACCTTAAGCAATCTGGGGAGACGGCCTTCAGGGCTGCTGCCCCAGTTCTCTGGAACTCCCTGCCAGAGGTAATCAGATCCACTTGCATGGTGACAGCCTTTGAACATCAACTGAAGAGATATTTGTTTGCACAGGCCACTCAGATTAGCTTACTGAAATTGTTTACTGTCTTTTATCATATTTATGTAACTTTTTAGATGTGATTGTTTCATGCTGTTTTTATTGCTGTGAGGCACCCTGAGCCATTGGATAGGGTGCCAAACAAATACAATTGTCTTGCCTGTCCACTACAGCCTGTGGACATGCTCACATCTCTTACTTTTGTATCTGTTTTCTGCTGCTTTAAACCATTCAGGCCTCCTCATAGTCTCTGATATGATTTCACATTTAACCTTTTCCTGCTCCCCCATACTGATTTATTAATTTTGGTATTGCTTCTGAGATGAATACTATTTCCTCTCTTAATTTATTTCAAAGTCATGATATTAAGCCTCCTAAATGTTCCCTGACAGTCTCTGCCTGTCAGAGATAGCAGACATTAGCTCTTAGTTTCCAGTGCCTGCCTGTTACTCTTTTGCAGATGTGAAAGTACCTTGTAATGCCATCAGATCTGTATAGATGAAACATTAGGTGTAGTGAGACAAACTAAGATGTCTTTTCTTTGTGCTCAGAAGACAAAAGAACCGCAAGAGCCTTTTAGTCATGGATGGAAGGGGGCTCTTACACTCTGCTACCCAACATTCTGGTAGAAAAACAGGAAGTTCATGACTGACCCTTTAAAAATCTATAATTTGTTTAATGCAACTTAATTGCAAGTGAAAAAAAAAGATGAGGGGCTAACCAGATGCATATAGACGTTTGTGATGATTTCACTGTAAACATTAGGATAAGAGAGGGGAGAGAGAATGCAGTACACCCTGTTTGTAACACTTAGGAACTGAAGGAATTGTATAAGAGCTGAGAAACATAAAGAGTTGATACTGTACATTAACAAGCAGAACACTCAACACATGTCCGTATTATTTCACTGCACAACAGGAGGATATAGGAGTCAAGATCCCCCAGTCAAGTACTAAAATGTCCTGCATGCCTGAGGGTAGAGTCAATCAGTGCCTTATGCTGTACATGAATGTGTGTCCAACTGAGAATGTATGCAATGTCCTGGAGCTGCTAACAGCAAGCTATGCATGGCTGCAAGCCATCATCACACATCCCAGAGTGCAAGTCATCATGCAGACAAAATGGTAAAGTTAAAAGGAGATCTTTCTGTCCCCACTCATGTTCTCTTTTAAAGGTACTGCTGAGACACAAACTGTGGATTTCAAAATGTATCATCTTGTTATTATGTTTCTATGGTATCATTAGTGTTTTTAAAAGCCATTAATGCTACAGCGTACAGACCTTGGAAGACTTTTTGGGATGGTTTGTAGCTTAATTGCAGGAAACATCAATATTAATAAAAAAATGGTCTAACTGATGGGTTTTCCATTAAGGCTAGTTGAGAGAGAATGCTTGTTTACCACATCAAATTAGTATCATTATTAATTAATTGCATTTATGTAGTTAAAATAAGGCAAAAGTAATTGATGAGCTTTCACTGTTGTTTTTCTGTGTTATAACACTTGCAGCACTTAAAGGAAGTAAGCTGTTGGTTAACTAGGATCTGCAGCGTATCCATCAGGTAGGGAAATGAACAGATTAGGTAGACAAAGTGGGCCTTATCTGCCATCAAATTCTATGTTTCTATGTTTAAAGACTGTACAGTACTGTGCCTGCTGCCTGATTATTTTAAAAGTTTAGATTTGCCTTTTGTTGGGTCCGAAAAAGTTTTAAAGACCGAACTACAAAAACGCTGCATTGGTTTTGAAACATACAACAAGTTCATCAGGAATAATCTTTGTCTACTGAAGAACATTTGTATGATTTTGCAATTTTGAAAGGTGGTGTGAAGATCAATTTTTCCACATGGCCCCAAAGTAGGGAACTAACTGAAATCAGCACTCAATCCCATATCAGTGGATTCCACTGCTACCACCAATAGAAAACAATAGCTGTGGGAAAGTATGTGGGGTTCTTCAGTTTGACAGAAGACCTGTGTATGTTTTCCTTATACCTGCTGTCAGCAGAGTTCTAATATGTGGATCCCATTTCCACAGAGAATAGAGGACATCTTTAGATTTCCTAAACAATATTTGTTTGAATAATGGTCAGATGGACCTAATTCATACCAACCATTTATATAGCATGCCTGTCTATGTATTTTTTGCTATGTTGCTTTTCCCCCTCTCATAGTCACCGCTATCCTCTCTGGTTTCCAGGGACTTACCTGGGGGAGTCTCCCATGATCAACCCCCTGTGGCAGGGACAGAGAAGGGAGGGCAATCCTCCCCATCCCCGAAGCACAATTCAAAATTCCCCAGGGCCCTGTGGGAGGTGTAGGAGCTTCAGCAACCAGGAATCATCTTACTGCTGCGGGTATTTCTTTGTTCGTGACCCCACCCTCCTCCCCAATATTGGGCTGTGCCCTGATGCAGCCTTGCATGTTCTGGCATACATCTAAGGGAGATGCAAGTTCTCTGGACCACCACAGGGGTTGCTAGAAGAGCAGAACTCAATGCCATCCCTCTCCAGTTGGGAGCACTGCTACACAGCAGTGCCTCCCCAAAAGCAATAGAAGATAAGAATTTGGGGGAATGTAATAGGAATAATGTGGGTTTAGCTGGTAGTTCAATTAAAAAGAAGGAAAGAACTCCAGAGTAGGGGTGGCTAATAGTTCTCAAAACCAGTCCAAGGTAGAGGACAGTGCTCTATGGGGAACATGATCCTGATGGGGGTTCTTAACCATTGGGATGAAGACTGGGAAACGTTAGAGGATAAGAATGCCAGCAGCCAAGCTCTATTAGACTCAATGCATGATGGCCTTTTTGTACAATGGGTGAAAGAACCAACCAAGACTGTAGCCATCCTCTGCCTAGTGCTGTCAAGCCCGGATGTAGTAGAAAATGTTGGAGTAAAAGAGCCTCAGGGTATACGTCATCACAACTCAATGTGGTTCAGCATAGCCTTAGAAGCCCATTGCTCCAAGTCAAGGATGTTTCCATGTCACCTTAGCAACAGGAAATTTTCCGACCATCAGTACAGCGATGGCACAATGCCGACAATTGGCATTGTGCTGTCACTGATAAAAAGTTTTTTCCCGGACTTTGCCCCGCACCCCCATGCAGGGGGCTCTGACCTCACACCCCCTGCACTATAAATTACCAACTCCAAGTTGGAGTTGGTTCGGGGAGGATCCATACTCCCCAGAGACAGCAGCATTGAGAAACCAGCAGACTATCATAGCGAACTGCCAATTTTGTCGCTGTGATGGTCTTCACTGTTTTCCCGTCATTGTTTGAATGTGATACCATCAAGGTTAGTAGTTCTGGATTTCACAAGCATGGATTTTGGAAAAATGGGGTAGATCCTTTGGGGCAAACTGATGGGGTGGAAGGAATAGTGGGAGTGGAAAAAAGTGGAAAATTGTCAAAGGGAGGCTGTTACAAGGCACCATAGCCCTGTCTTTATTTATATTTATTTTAATTTTAGTAACAACAATTGGCATTGTGCCATCACTGTAAAAAAGTGTTTTTTCTGGGGGGCTTTGCCCCCCTGCACCCCCATACAGGGGGCTCTGCCCCCCACACCCCCTGTATGAAGCAGGTAGGGGAAACAAACACAACAAAACAATCCGATATACCAGAGAAGTGGCAGAAGCAGTAAAAGCAACAAGGACAGCATTCAAAGGGTACAGGGACATCAGTCTGAGGGCAATAGGGAGGTATACCTAGATGAGGTATGGGGGAGGGTAGGTACAGAGATGATCTGGATACAGGCCTGAGCTATGGCAGTGCAAAGGATTAGGGTGGGGTGGTATACAGACCTTGAAGCCAGAGCAAAAGCACAGATCAATAGTTGGAAAAGGAGATCAGGAAGGCTTCACTGCAGGGAGAGGTGGTAACAGTGGTTGACTTCAACCTACCAGATGTAGACTAGAGCATCCCTTAAGCCAGCAGTTTTCTGAAGGCAATCAGTCCTGGATGAGTCTAAGATGGCTTCTTAACCCTGGGGGTGAGAGCCAACTCATCATTAGGCAATCTTGGACATAGTACTGCAGATTGCAACTATATCAGGGACATTAGCATCATTGAGCCCCTGGGTGGCAGTGACCAACTTTCAGTGAAGTTCCAGCTCAGTGGAGGGCTATGCACAAAATATACAATTGCCTACAGGCCATGGATCTGCAATGCATACGCAACCCTACGTTTGTAAGCTGCACACTGGTTGTCCCTTGGACCCACAGTGGCATTCAGGGAAGGGGCACATGCCCCTTCCACACTCAGTCCCCCAGCTGTTCATGCAGCAACATGTGCAGATGGTCTGGGAGAGTGTCAGGTGCCATGCCCACACTCTGTACCATTCATGAAGGCATGGAGTGCTGGGTCATGAGACACAGGATATGGCAGCAGGCACCCTGCCATATCTGTTGCACCCACTCCATAGTACACCCACTGGCTGCAGTGGGACTTAAACCCCCCCCGCCATGCTGCCCCAGCCATCTCTTCAGGAAGGCGAGGCAGGGAGCAGCCATTCAGGGCACTCACCTGATGCTTTTAAAATTCAGGACCTGCACTGTCCCACACTTCCCTGCTTCATATGGAGCAGGGGATCCACTCTGTGGGCAGAACATGCATCTGATTGGATTTCTATCTGTGTTCACCAATCCACCCCTACACACCAGTGCGCAGGGGAGGTGGGGTCGCAGACAGGTGCCCTGCAGTGGCCGTTCATAGTGACTGCCATGCCCTGTGCACCTCTCTGCGGGTGTGGAGCTACTTGGGCCGAGTACATGCCTCTCACTCAAATTCTGCACACCATTGCACATAGCTCCTAATAAGGGAAAAGAACTCCTGAACAGTAAAACATGTTTTCTGGATCTCAAAAAGGCAGATATCTACAAAATGGGAGCACAACAAGCACCTGGTTGATCTCAAAGGGCAAGGGTGTGTAAGAAAAATATTTCATCTTTAGTAAAGGGATCCAAGACATCAACAATATCTGTCTGAAGCTGAGGGGCAAGCAGAACAAACACAAGAAACCCCTCTGGTTCACAGGGGTGGTAGTAAGTGCAGTAAGGTAAAAAAGGGCTTCCTTCAAAAGAATGCAGGAAGATGCAGTGGGAGGAGGACAGAGAGGACTACCCTGACTAACTCAGTTTAGCTACCATGGAAGTGAAAAAGGCCAAAGCAAGAGCTGAGTTGATGATAGCAGAGAGAGTCAAGGAAGGTGGCAGGATCTTTTTGGTATATCCAGTGAAAAAAGAGGATGAAAACAGGTAGTGTCAAACCGATACAAGGGATTGAGTGGTTGAAGGACAGTAAAGGCAGAAGTATTGAACAAGTACTGCTCAGTATTCACTAAGGAGAAAGAAGGACTGATACCACGGGGTAGGATAAGCAAAGGAAGGGAGGGGGTATAGATGTGTGAGGAGCTGATTATGTCTGACAGGGTTCTCAAAGAACTAATGGTCTTTAAGGTAGATTAATCTCCTGGGTCAGATGGTGCTAAAGGAGTTGGTATCAGTACTGGCAGCCCCACTGGCAGAATGGTTCAGTAGCTTCTTAAATTCAGGTGTGGTGCCACAAGAGTGGAGAACAATTGATGTAGTGTCCTTGAATGTGAGCTGGTTAAGGGATGAGCCGGGGAACTACAGACCAGTCAGCTTGACACCAATCACTGGCAAGCTGATGGAAACCATTCTTAAGAAAAGGTTGCTCAAGTATCTTGAGTTAAACAGGCTCCAAGATGACAGGAGGTATGGGTTATTGACAGGGAGGTCATGTCAAATGAACTAGATACATTTTATGACTGGGTCACAAAGGTGGGGGATAAGGACCAGGCAGTAGTAGTAGTAGTAATAGTCTTTAGTTATATATGGCACCCTTCTCTGGAGCCTCAGGGCACCACACAGCACAATTAAATCACAGCAATGATTAAAAGACAAACCCAGCTTAAAATAATGCCCAATAAATTAAATAACAAAGACTATAATAAATACAAACAGAAAGTTTCCTATTAAAGGATGATCGAGCAAAGATTAAATGCCATGCAAGCATAAATAGAAATGTTTTCAGACACTGTTTAAAAGCCTCATTGAAGAACCTCCATCAATGTCCTGGGCAAGGAATTTCAGAGGACTGGGGCTGCAACTTCGAATGCACAGTCCCCAGAAGTTTTCAGCCTTGCCCTAGGAACTACCAGGAGGCCTGCCTCAGTGGAGCAGAAAGGACACACAGGTATGTGAGAATTCAGGAGCTCTACCAGATAGCCTGGGGCCAGCCAATGTAGAGTTTATAAGTCAGCACACCAACTTTAAAGAAGTTACACCACTTAACCAGCAGCCTGTGCAGATCATGCAGTGCCGGTGACAGATGACATGACCTAGACAGGCCTGTCAGCAGCTGGGCAGCAGCATTCTACAGTAGCTGCAGGCATTGCAGGATACCTTCACTGACCCCAAGGTAAAGAGCATTGCAGTAGTTAAGTCTTGAAGTCACAAACGCATGCACTGTGTGGCCAAGTCATCAGGCGGGATAAGGGACCAAATCTGGCTGATGTTCTGTAGATAATAAAAACCATTCTGGACTACTGCCGTAGACGTGCAGTACTGTACATGGATTTCAGCAAATCCTTTGACTCACTCCCAAACAAAAGGTTGTCAAGAAGTTGGATGACATGGGGGTGCAAAATCTCTAGATGGCTGGCAAACTGGTTAGGAGGGAGAACCCTGAGGGAAGTTGAGGGGGCACTCAGAGATGAGGAAAGCTACCATCTGGATACCACATGGGTCAGTGTTCGGGCTGGTGCTGTTTAATGTGTTCACTGATGACAGCTGGGATGGTATTAAGGGCAAAATTTGTCTTTCTGAGGAGAACACCAAGTTTCATGGGCGGGCGGACACAGAGGAAGGAGTCAGGTACAGGAAGGAACAATTATAAAGGCTGGACAGATGGTCAAGAATCTGGCAACTGGGATTCGTTGCCAAAACACTCAAAGTCACGCACATGGGAAGAAAGAACCCAGGGGTGAAGCACAAGTTGGGGGGGGGTGTTAACCATCACAGTATTCAAAGAGGAGAAAGACCTGGGTATTGCAATTACTAGAGCCCTGAAACCCTCTATGCAATGCAGTAAGGCAGTGGCACAGGATAAAGAGCTAATGTAATGCCAAAAACTAAAATTGTTTTTTATTAGCAGTCAGCCATTACCTTTTATACCTGGGGTACATTTACTTTTCCCTTTGATTAATCAGAAGACTGCTTACCTGATGTTAGTAGGTGTGATGTGTGGGAAAGCACTGTGCCTGGCAGCTGACATATCTAACTCTACTCCCCCAATACATCAGCAGCGTTGTGACCTCACTGATTGTGACATCACTGCTGCTTAGAAATATCCACTCAGTGGCTCCCAGGTTAGTCACCTGTGATGTAACTGTTAGTGAGATCACAATGCTGATGATGTAGTGTTGGCGGGGGGGGGCAGAGATATGTATGTCAACTGCCAGGTTAAGAGCTGTTCCACACATCTAGCACAATATTATCACAAAGAAGACTTTCAAATGAGCAAAAGGAAAAGGAAAAATACTTCAGAAATAAAAAGTTACAACTGATTGCATCTTAAAATTTGTGTTATTTTCCTGTTTGCCTGTTTTGGCCCCACTAGCTCTTCAACAAGATGCTGGGTTGCATAAATAAAGGATTCACATACAGAAGTAAAGAGGTCATACTACCTCTGTACAGATCCATGGTGTGACACTACCTAGAGTACTGCGTACAGTTTTGGAACTCCTGCCACACATGGGACATAAAACAACTGGAGACGGTGCACAAAAGGGCCACAGAAATGATTCAGCAGCAGCAAGGGCTCTCATATGAACACAGGCTGGAGAACTTGCATATGTACTCACTGCAGGTCAACGGGAACTAATGGACATGAGAAAGACCTTTAGGAACATCAAGAATGTAGACCCCCCCCAGTAAACTTCGTTTTCAGGACCAGCTATCATTCAGAAGAGTAAAACCAAAGAGGGTATGGTGAGTTTCAAATCAGGAAGATCTGGATAGAGGATGAGAAGAAGGCTAACATTTTTAATGAGTACTTACAGTATGCTTAATCTTCACTGTGGAGGCAGAGAGTCCTCTTCTGGACAGTGGAGTGCAGCCAAACAGAGAGGTATTCAGAAGCTGTAATTAGGACCAGTACTATGGGATAAAGTGCTTAAGGGGTTATTGGCACTAAGGGTGGACAAGTTGTCAGCACCAGAAAGGTTGCATCCTAGAGTGATAAAGGAAATGGGGCAGGAACTTGCAGTGCCACTAGTGGATTTGTTAACATGCTGCTGGAGACAGGCTTGATCCCTGAGGATACCAGGCATGGTACCTTCCATAAGGGTGGTAATAGGGATGGCCACAAAAACTACAGGCTGGCTAACTTGACCACTATTGTGGTGAAGCTACTCAAGATGATCATTAAAAACATTAAAAAGCAGAGTGTAGGCAAATTGGCTCCAAGATTAGAGGCACGACAGCTTTATGAAGGAAAGATTGTGCCAAACTAACCTGAGTTGTTCGACTTAGTTACCTGAGCAGTGGACAAGAGCCAGGCAGTGGATATCCTGCATCTGGATTTCAGCAAGCCTTCGATTCAGTGCCACATTCTGTGGCACATAGAAGGTTAGTATAGAAGCTGGGGATGTGGGATGGGCGATAAGTTAACTAAGTGATTAGCAAATTGGCTGGGAGGGATGACCCAGAGGATAATATTAAATGGGGAGAACTCAGTGGTTAGATAGATGACAAGTGGGGCATTGAAGGGTCAGTACTGGGCCACACTGAAAAAAAATAAAATCTTGACTAACCTAAATATCTTATTTAAGTAACTAAAAATCTTGATTTTTTTATTTCCAAAGATTTTCTCTAGAATTTTTTTTCTCATTCATTAAAAACAAAATAGTATGATAGCAAGACAAATGATCTTACTTTATCTTGTCCAATGAAGCAAGCTTATTTGATGATAAAACTTTATTTTAATGTTTTTTTATCTGACTAAAAATCTTATTTTATACGTGTAGTTTTGTGGCACCATCCTTTTTCCAGGTTTTTCCAAAGTGGCTCATAATATTCACTTTGTTTTTCATGCTATTTTTAAATTAATCTTGTCAGAAGCATTCTTTGTGGCTACCATGTACCTCATTCAGGCATCACCCCCATACACATGCACACACACACTAGCATCCACACTCTGTAATACAATAAAGTAAGGCACTAGCAAGGGCTAACAAGATGCTGGGTTGCGTAAGTATAGGGCTTATATGCAGGGTTCACATGTCTCACTTTCAGGGAGACCAAACATTTTATATATTTTTTTGAATCTATTTATGTCTCCCAAGGACCGGAACTCTCTCAGGCGGTCCACTCACCTGCCGTTCTACCGCCCACTGTGACCATCTGCCCCCTCAAAGGCATTAGCGCTCCCCGTGGGCCCCCAACCCAAACCCACGAGGAGATCAAGGGCCAAAGGCAGAGGCCCAGTGTTGGGCATGTGGCGGTCAAAGCACTGGGATGCTGTCACCTATCCGGCCCTCAGGGTTTTTTTTTTGGATGCTTCCCCGATCCCCCCCAAATGTGATGTGGTGATGCCATGGCACACGGCAACCCCGCCAGCATCTGCCATGCTCCCCCTCATCACTAGTCCGGGATCCAAATTCAAATTCATTAAGCCCCCTCCTAAAATAATCCACACCAGAGTGTTACAGCAGGGGTACCTTGAGCTACTAAAGACACACCTAAGCCACCTGGACTGGACACCAATCGACTCTGCCATTGACATAAACCAAGCCTTAGACCTTTTCATCAGCCACTTCACTGCAGCCTGCAATATCTTTGCACCTCTCAAAAAGCTGAAGGTCAGGGGCACAGCTAACCCTTGGATAACCCCCGATCTAATCACTTTACTCAAACATAGGGATCATCTCTGGCACTGTGCCCATGCAACATCCAAACCTGGGGATATTCATAAATATAAAGCTGCCAGAAATGAGTGCATGCGGGCAGTTAGGACAGCCAAAAGCAAATACTTCAAGGAAGCTCTCTCCAACTCCTGGGGTGATGGAAAAAATTTTGGAGTAACTTGAAAGACCTTACAGGCAAGGACCCTAAGTCACCACCCACCATGCTCAACATAAATGGAACACTAACAACTGACCTGTACACCATCACCAACACCTTTAACAATGCATTCTTCAACTTGGATAGTGTCCTTCCTTCTAATTTCTTTGATGCCCCCTCTGGTAGTAACCCTCCTGTAACTACTCCTGTCCTACACCCTGCCCCACAATTCTACTTCAAGGAGATCCCAGTGCATGAAGCCAGAATCTATATTCAGAAGGCCATTCACAATGCAGGCTACAGCGATGACTCCCTTGACCTGAAGTTGTTAGCACTTGTCCTTGAAGAAGTCCTTGAACCCTTGACAAAGGTTCTCAATCTATCACTAAGGATGTCTCAGTTCCCATCTCACTGGAAACAGGTGACCATCACACCGGTACACAAAAGTGGAGACAAATCACTGCACTCCAACTACAGACCTATCTCCATCCTCCCTCCATTGTCTAAGGCCCTGGAGTGCATCGCCTCAGACCAATTAGTCAAGTACCTGGAAAAATATGACATCCAGTGTCCTGAGCAACATGATTTCCAAAAAGGGCACAGTACCACCACTGCACTATTAGAATTCACAGGCTTCATCCATACCACACTTGATCAAGGATACTGTGTAGGGGCAGTATTCATTGACCTTACGAAAGCCTTTGATACTGTGAACCACCCACTCCTACTCAAGCAATTATCAAACATTGGGCTCTCCAATGAAGCACTGCTCTGGTTTTCAAGCTACCTTAGGGAGAGGGTCCAGCAGGTTAGGATTGCTGGTGTTACCTTGGAAGAAAAGCCAGTCCTTTCAGGGGTCCATCCTGGGGCCACTACTCTTCAGCCTCTTCCTCAACAACCTTCCCAGTGTCTGCCACCAGAAATTACTGCTCTACGCCGATGACGCAGTCATGTTCACCAACCACCAAAACGCAGAGCTCCTCGAGAAACAGTTACAGCTTGAATTCATGTGCATCGAAGAATGGTTCAAGTCACACAAACTGGTCATGAACTACAGCAAAACAAAGGTTATGACCTTCTACAATGCCAGGAGCAAGTACAAATCCCGTGACCTCACCATCCTAAACCAAACAGGGACCTTACTTGAACACGTTCCTGATTTTAAATACCTAGGTGTCACATTGGACAGCTCACTGTCATGCCATCAGCACATAGATTCTGTCGCCAAAGCCACCAACATCTGTATAGGCCTGCTCTACAGGCACAAACACTGCATGACTCCTGACACTCTCTGGCTGGCTATCAACAGCTCTGTCACCTCTATCATTGATTACGGGCTAGCAATTTATGGCTCTGCCTCCACCTCTTCCCTCTGCAGAATTACAGTTCCACTCAACAAAGCATTCAGGCTGCTAACTGGGGCTGATCGAATTACACACACTTGTGACCTGTACACTCAGGCAAGATGGCTATCTCTCATTAGCCGGATACAATATCAAACCTGCCTCTTAGCCAAAAAAGTCCTCCTCGGGGTCATGCCCCCAGGCATTGAAAAGCTACTTATTGGCCACCACAGCACCCAAAGAACTAGAAGTTCACAACAACTAACCTTCCTTGTCCCCAGATGCTGGACTACCATGGGCCAGAGGACCTTTGCCCACAGAGCACCACAGTGGTACGATACTCTCAACAAAGAAACTCTTACTGCTGCTGCTCTTGGCCCTTTTAAGAGACAACTCTGACTTCATCTCACTTCAACTAGTCGTTGTGGCTGCCTTGCCTAATCGTGGGCCCACCATTCACTGCCCTCCACTTCAGTCTTGACAGCTATCTCTCCCCGCCTTGCCTCCTTCTACCTTCCTACCCCCTTGCCCCCTCTCCCTTTCCTCCCCTGGGGCATTTCCTGACTTCTATCCCTCCTCTCCCTCCCCTTTAGAGCTCTTACACTCACCCTCTACCCTCCGACAATGGCCTTCCTGCCTGCATACCCCCTTCCCTCTCACCTGCAGTGCTTGTTAACAAGATTTCCCTTGGCTGGTTATGTCATGCTACTTAACATTTGGCACATTTTTAATTACTGGAATTTCCTAAGCCTCAGTCTCTTACTTCTTGTTATTGTGTAACTATGTATTATTATGTTGACCTTTGTATGTATGTATACCCGCCATTCCTTCGATGTGGAACCTTTGTAAATGAGCAGTTCCTGCTCAAAGGTATTTGTAATCCAAGATTTCAATAAAATTAAATAAAAAAAAAATTAAAAAAAATAAAATCCTACAGTACCCCTGGTCTCCACCTGGGGTCACTGGGACACTGGACACCCCAATACCCTCCCCCCGGGAAAGGAGAGCCATCCTGGGGACACTCGATCCCTTCCCTCCTTGCCAACCCATGGCAGCTGAGCTCACTCCTGAACCCAGATTGCCTGCATGACGCGAGGTGTGGCATCCAGCACTTCAACCCTCAGTGCCACCAGGCCACAGGGAGACCAAACTTATGCCTCACAGTATGCAACATGTACCTAAGTAGATTATTGTCATTATCATCCTCTCCTGACTACCCGAATGATGGAAACCACAGCATCATGAGAGATGTGCAGTTGAAAACAACTTTTGATTGTGGATTTACAATACAAGCAATTATGTTCTATTTTACTACCACCAGTGCATACTGCATGGTCATTCAAGTTCTGTATGCTCCAATACTGCATGTTCTGGGTGGTTATGCAATTATCTGCTCCTTGTGCAGTAAACTAGCCACATTTTGGAAATGAACTTATATCTCTACCCAAGTAGTGTAATTGACAAACTTTTGGTTTATAATTCTTTTTACCAGCTATAAAGATGAACCCAAAAAAAACATTATTTGTAATATTTATATTCATCTGCTTTCAAGCACGTTCTTCTTTTCTATACTATTGATAGCATGATACATCTGTGATCTATTCAACATAAGAATATTAAGTACATAAATTAAAGTGTCTAAAATGATCAAGTTGATACTTTTTACCAAAGTTACAAAACAGTTGTGTTCACCAGCTATTGAAAATGATCAATAACGATATACTGTAGCATAAAAAAATTTAGTGATTTTCATAATTAACGGGAACATCATTAACACAGTTAGGGACCTTATACATAAATTAAAGCCATGGATGGTGGTATTCAGGGGTGTACATGGCTCCCTGTACTGCCACACACCAAAACTGATGTACACAAGCAGGCTCAGGTTCTACAGGTGCCTAACTGTCCCCTGCGACAGAAGCACTGTATATATTTATGCAAACTGCCATTGTAGATGTTAGTGGATGCACACAGAATGTGTGACCACAAACATTCTGGAAGTGTGGCAGCTTTAGGGATCAGTGCACAGCATGACTCTAAGAGAATGGTGCCATGGCAGCCTCTGTACCCTGGACACCTAGCTACTGCCAATGTTGTCCCCCCCACCCTCCTCACCACATCCTCACAAGCCTTCCCTGGTTGTCCAGTGGCCTGAAATCTCAACTGATGGTAACCTAAGTGCCTAGCATCCAGACAGTAGACTCCCCCATTCCCTAACTCCAGTTCTGTGTATTTAGTGTTTGTTAGTGTTGTGTGCTGCCTAATCTTTCTCCTGCCTGAACAGATATTTTGTCTCACAAGTCAGTGACCCTTTGGAGAACTGCTTTCAGCAGTTGTTCAGATCATGAGGTCATTGTGCCTTGCAGCTGGGCTTGATGGTACTGGAGAGCAGCTGTGCATAGAACAGTGGCTCCATGCATACCTTTACTCCCATTAACTCTTTCCCCTACATCTTTCCTTAGCACAGGGAACGTCTTGCAACTAAAGGTGATTGAATGTGGAAACTGACAACTTCAAAAAGTTTAAATTAGGACCCCTGTCTTCAGTTTGGCTTCAACACTTTGGCCAGAAACCCCATACTAAGGTCCTTAGTATTGGTGTTTAGCAATAGCAAGCTACAGCTAGGGGCAAGTGGCATCCCTTAACTACCCCTTAACCACCCCTCACCAACTCATGTCAAACCCAATCTTTTCCACCCTCCCATGGTCCTTCAGTCAGATTTATAAACAACATCTCAGTCAGCATCTGATAAAGTGCCTGGAGCCATAAATATATTTTTATAAAAAAAATGTCCGGGTATGGAGGAAGAGGATACAAAATGACCAGGGTGGGCTAAGGGGTGGTTATGGAATTAACCCTGGGCACCTCAAAGGGGCTTAAGGTTTTTTTAATTAACTGTCCAAAAGTCAAAGTGACCCTGAAGTGGCCCAGAAATGTAACTGGGATAAACTGAAGGTGAATTTTGGCATGTTCATGGAACACAAATTTGGCTTTGACCCATCCTTACTAGCGATGCCTTTGTGTTTGACACAGCAGGGCTCAATGCAACAATGTGTCACAATGTAGTCCTTAGGACAACATTGTGGCACAAGTTTGTGACTGTGTAGGGGGCCCCTGTTTTTCACTAATAGTCTCATTTTTATCCACGTGACAAAGAATCTCAGATGACATACTTATTTTTCATTTTAGGGATTATTATATTTCTGACCTTTTACACGTTATTGCCTGTGTATTTCTCAAATTGTATACTATGCTATGATTTATTTCAGATTGTAATGACTCTCCAATCCATTTTTGATTAGCCTCTGTCAGTGAAAAAAGGGATGGATTCACCTGTTCTATTGCTTTTTTTATGTTACAGCAGTGAAGACAGCTCCATTACACATCACAGACAAGTCCAGATTCATGAAGGATACAGAACACAGAGCTTGCCAGCATATAAGGACCGCTAGGCCGATCGAGTCGGCCTATTTTAACAATTTTTATTCTTTAATCATAACATTTCCAACAAGTAGACATTTATTTTAGAAAGCAACCTTTTCTCAGTATTGTATAAGATTTCCTGACCCTAATAGATAACTGTTGCAGAAATCTTAAAACAAGAAAAAGGATACATAAAATAAGAAAACCTGAAAAAAGGATGCTTAAAACAAGAAAACATTTGCACTCCCAGAATGCAAATTAATTTGCATATTAAAATGCACTTGTAGTACTTTAATGTATATAAACAATCACAATTATGATAACTATTCCCATTTAGGATTAAAACATAATTTATGGTAGGAAATCACTTGTTTGAGTGCAAAAAAATCTAACAGTTGACTTCACCCTCAGCTAAACTTGACATGCAGAGAAGAGGAAGACATCCTCTAATTGGATGAGCCTAAGCTGGCTAGGAATATGAAAGCAACTGTGGAGTGGACGAAGTGCATTAACCAAAACATTAGGAATTCCCTGGTACTATTAGGTTATGCTACACATGTTTATTATGTTTATAAATAAGACTTACTGGGCTGGGTTTTCAAAGTTGCTGATACAAGTGCAATTCCCATATAAGCTCCCCAATTGGGCTTACCTGTAAGGGCTCCGGCCCTGATGCTCCCCCAGCAGTCCAGTTAGTGGCTCTGGTGGGATTAAGGCCTGGCTCAATTTTCACTTTGTGGCTGTGGCCGCCGGCATTCCTCCTGTTAGTTGGCCCAGCCAAGTAAGGGGCTGAGGACAGGTAATCATTTGTGCTCCTCTGGGCATTTGTGGAAGACTCAGAGCAATCCCAGGAATAGCAAAAGCCTGGACTGCAAAATAAGTAAACAATGATGGTGGCCCATGCTCTTATGCACATACGGAGCAGCCAAGGTGAGTCAAAGGGCTGTTACAAGTAGAGGCACTGCTGGAATTTGCTGACCTCCAGTGGCCACCCCCGAAACTGCCATTCTAAAAATTCTGCACCACCCAAGTGTTTCAAAAATGAAAATGGCTTTCCAAGAGGTAGAGGAGTGGTGCATGTTTGAGGGATTTGACCCTCATAAAGTGCTCTTGATCAAAAATGTGGCTGAAGAGTGAGATAAGGAGTTCATTTTGGGAGTGTTGGAGGGGGCTCTGAAGAAATGTGGGCACATGAAACTCCAAAGGGTGACCAGAGAACCAGACACCCGGTTTAGGAACTTGACTGTAGAGACTGACAAGGACTTGGGGACTGGAGATGTGCCTCCTACAGTGACACTCAAAGGGCTTCAAGAGACCTAGGTGGTGATGAGTGAAGGAAGTCCAGCCACCCAAAAACTTTCTCCCCCTCCCTCAGCCTCCCATCCAAGCAAAGGAGGGGATTTCAAGGCTATGCTAGAGTCCCTACTGGCTAGTGAAGGGAAGTCCGTGAAGATATACAGGCTTTGTTTCAAGAATGGGAACCTGCGCCAATAGTGCTGCCTAGCATGGTGACCCCCTACATGGTGGCACCATATGAATAGTGCAAGAGGCTGAGAACCTTCTTGGGAGCCATCCCTACTCCTGCTGGGGAAGATGATTTCAAAAGCTGGATGAGTCAGGTGGCCCGAATTGTACAGGTACAGAGGTGTTCAGATGAGGAAAAGTGTAATCAAAACTTGAGGGGCATGGATCAGGATGTAATTCAGTCATTACGAGACAGTCAACCTACATGTACAGCAGATGATCACCTAGTTATATTGAAAAGCACCTTTGGAGTTTTAGAGAAGAAAGAGACTATTATGTTCCAGCTGTGGGGCACCATGCAACAAAAAGGAGAAAAGCTGTGACAGTATATCACCAGGGTAGAGGCAGTGATGTGCAAGATTGCTGAAATTGGGGGGGGGGGGGTCACCTCGGAGCAGGTCGCCCAGATGGGACCTCAGATTCTGTGAGGTGCTGTGTATTCAAGATTGACTCTAATGTCCCTCAGGCTGAGGGAATGCTGAACTGACCTCCCAACATAGAAACATAGAAACATAGACTTTGACGGCAGATAAGGACCGCTAGGCCCATCTAGTCTGCCCATTTCCCTACC
The DNA here is from genome assembly GCA_016271365.2 of Neoceratodus forsteri. Classification (NCBI taxonomy): domain Eukaryota; kingdom Metazoa; phylum Chordata; order Ceratodontiformes; family Ceratodontidae; genus Neoceratodus; species Neoceratodus forsteri. The sequence continues at coordinate 1,124,103,080 of CM057453.1, read as the reverse complement.
TACAGGATAGGCCACAGATCCTAGTTAACCAACAGCCTATTTCTTCCTACCCCCCCCACAAGAATTGCCTTATGTCTGTCCCATGCATTCTTGAAATCTCCCACAGTTTTAGACCCCACAACCTCCTCAGGAAGGCTGTTCCATGCATCCACTACCTCTCTGTGAAATAATACTTCCTCACATTGCCCCGTGAACCGCCCTCCTTCTATCTTTAAATTGTGTCCCCTTGTTCTTGTAAGTCTCTTTTTCTGAAAGATGCTACCTCTTGGACTTTGTTGATTCCACTGAGGTACTTAAAGTTTCTATCATGTCCTCTCCCTTCTTTCCTCAAGGGTATACATATTAAGCTCCTTTAGTCTCTCCTCATCGGCTTCTCTTGCAGACCCTGCACCATTTTAGTTGCCCTCCTCTGGACTACCTCTATCCTGTCTATGTCCTTGAGGAGATGAGGTCTCCAGAACTGGACACAGTACTCCAGATGGGGTCTCACCAACTGTCTGTACAGAGGGATAACAACTTCTTGTTTTCTGCTGCTGATGCCTCTCCCTATACATCCCAGTATACCCCAGCCCTCCCTACTGCCTTCTCACATTGCTTGCTAACCTTAAGGTCATCTGATATGATTACCCCCAGGTCCCTTTCCTTTTTTGTTGTTGTTACTACCTCCCCACCCATTGTGTATTCTTCCCTGGGTTCTTGTTTCCAGGTGCATTATTTGCATTTCTTTGCATTGAATCCTAGCTGCCATACTTCTGACCATTCCTCCAACCTTGCCAAGTCCCTTTCATCTTTTCCACGCCTCCTTGTGTATCAATCCTGTTGCAGATTTTTGTGTCATCTGCAAAATGCATGCTTTTCCTTCCAGTCCCTCTGCAATGTCACTGATGAAGACATTAAAAGGACTGGACCCACTGAACCCTGCGGTACCCACTAGTAACCCCTTTCTTAGAATGGACTCCATTTACAATTACCTTCTGTGTCCTGTTGTGCAGCCAATGTTTTACCAGGCTACCACCCTGGGTCCCACTCCCAGGCTGGTTAATTTGACTATTAATCTTTTGTGTGGGACTGTGTCAAATGCCTTGCTAAAGTCTAGGTAGGCCATGTCCACAGCCCCTCCCTGGTCTACTACTTTGGTCACCCAGTCAAAAAAATCTATTAGATTCGTCTGACATGACCTTCCGCTGTGAACCCATGCTGCCTTGGGTCCTGTGCTCCACTGGCCTCTAGGTACTCGACTATTCTTTCCTTCAGAAGTGACTCCATCACTTTCCCTACCACAGAGGTCAGACTGACAGGTCTGTAGTTTCCTGCCTCTGTCTTGGACCCACTTTTGTGAAGGGGAATCACATCTGCCTTCCTCCAGTCCTTGGGTACCACACCATCCTCCCATGATTTATTAAAAAGAGTAGCCAGTGGTTTCACTAGTTCCTCCTTAATTCTTTTAGAATTGTGGGTGAATTCCATCAGGACCCATTGCTTTGTCCCCTTCAGTTTTAGGAGTTCTTGCAGAACCCTTTCTTCTGTGAAAGGACTGGATCGACCCCCTATCAAGAGTGCTTCTGTTAATTGGATTAGGCACTTCCTCCTCTTTTGTGAATACTGAGCAGAAATATTCGTTCAGTATGCCTGCTTTTCACTGTCCCTCTGCCCACCCACTGCTCATTCTATTCAGCCTCACTATCCTCCCTTTGTCTTTTCTACGCTGCTGATGTACCTATAAAGGTTTTATCCCTCTTCTTAACTGAGTTGGCTATCTTTTCCTCAGTTTGGGCCTTTGCTATTCTGACTTCCCTCCTGCTTCCTTCTGCCTTAACTGGGTACAACTCTGTCCTGCTCCTTCTGTGTTTCCTTATACTTCCGGAATGCTATCTTTTTCTTCCTGACTTTCACAGCCACCTCTTTTGAGAACCATAGTGGCTTTTTCTTTTGTTTTGATTTGTTCATTTGTTTCACACAAAGGCTTGTTGCCTCTGTGATGGCAGTTTTGATAATTCCCCATTGTTGCTCCACACCTCCTTCTAGCCTGTTTGCTAGTGCTTTTCTGAGGCACTCTCCCATCTTGCCAAAGTCAGCCCTCCTAAAGTCCAGTACCCTCACTTTTGTATGGCTTGACTCTGTAGCTGAGTTTAACGTGAACCACACTGTTTGATGGTCACTTGTCCCCAGATGGCAACCCACTTCTAGATCTGAGATCCTCTCACTGCCCCCGTTTGAGAGTACAAGATCTAAGATTGCTCCCTCATGAGTGGGTTCCAGTACTAGTTGTCTAAGGCATGCCCCCTGCAGGGCATCTAGAATGACCCTGCTCTTTGATGTGGCTGCAGCAAATGCACTCCAGTTAACATCTGGCATATTCAGATCCCCTATCAACAATATCTCCCCTTTTTCTGCCATTCTAAGGATACCTTCTATCATTTCTTTGTCCATTTCCTCCTCCTGAGATGGGGTTCTGTATACAACCCCTGTGCGGATTGTGGTGCCATTGCTTGTCTCCAAGTTGACCCACAGTGCTTCCTCTCCTCCCCGTTTACCTTTTTTTTCTGTTGCTTTGATTTCTTCTTTTACGTAGAGAGCTACTCCTCCTTCTCTTTTACTCTCCATGTCCCTCCTGTAGATAGTGTACAATGGTATGTTTACATCCCAGTCATGGTTCAGTGTGTACCATGTTTCTGTGACTGCACCCCTCCAATCATGTCTTATTTCTGGCCCCTTAACTGTTTGCAATCCTTACTTTTTCCTCTGTTTTTTTTTCCTCTCTCTCCTTACTTTCTGCCTGTGTGCCCTTTAAGCTCCTGATTGTCCTGTTCTGAGACAAGAATATCCTATACTTCGCAGTAGACCACTTATTTGCTCAGAGGCAGACCTCCAGCAGCTAAAGGGGGCCGGAGAGCTACTCTTGCCCTTCTAGGATGGTGGGTCCTTGGTGATTCTGAGATCACTCACTTCCTGCCCCTAAACAGGAAGTTCCTGTTGTCAGTCAAATTCTGTGCCTATAAAAGTAGAACTAGCTTTGGGTGGGGGGGTGGAGGTGAGGGAAGGAGGGCAATATAGTCCCAGCAGAGAAGTTCAGTCACACAGCAGTCCATTCAGTTCAGTTAACCCAAACACACACTTTTTTTTCTATGTTAGTTTTTTTACCCTAAATTAAAAGTCAAATACAAAAGTTCTTCTACTTTAGTCCCAGCAGAGAAGTTCAGTCACACAGCAGTCCTTTCTCCTGGTGTCTTCTCCCAAGCTCAGATAATGTATGAAGGACTTACAGGTAGTGAAAGAGTCTCACTCCCCAACCTGTATACCCAAGTTTCAAGAGATAAAAGACTGTGTGCAGGCTCTGTAACTGGCCCAAGAGTTTCGGTCACCACCGAGTGGTATCCTGCCTGAACCTGGGCAGCAGCTAGCTCCTATGCTGCTCACAGGACTGGTCCCAGGGGTGCTCTAGCTGTATTGAGAAGGTATGTTATGCTATAGATGTGGTAAAAATGGGCACCTGAGGTGAGAGTGTGTCAGTGTGGAGAACCCACAACTCGTTGAAGATAAGAAGAAGAGACAAAAGAATCAGGGAAATGACAATGGGGACCAGTGAAGAAATGATCTGGGTCTCCAAAATTGCAATGCTCCACCCACTGGACAGAACCCAAGATTCTCCCCAACAGCCAGGTGCCCCTGGTTTGACTGGTCCTAGAGCTGACTGATTGAAGCAGTGCCGTGCTTCACTTTACTGGATAGTGGATCACAGGTCCCTATAATACACTGTACCTTCTATAACAAACACTTGAAGCATTTGTCACTCCTACCCCTATTTGGCCTGTCCATGTGGGGGATAGGTAGTTCCAGCTACCGCTGTGATGGTTATTGCTTCATACAAATTGCATTTATCTTGAAGGGCCTAGGTGAGCACCCCACCATTGAGACTATGCCTCTGATCTGCCCAGAGCCCAAAGGGATGGCAGACTTGCCTGTGTTAGTTAGAACTAATGCTAATATGTTTGGCAGGCTGGCTAAAATGTGCAATGAGAGAGGAGGGGCAGATAATCTCATGAATCCCTTAGTCCAAGAAGTGGTGAAGAGAGTCAGCCTGTCTGTAAATTCTATGGGAGCCAAGTTAACGGACAAGTTGGTTGGTGTGATATGTAGGGTGGACAGCAAGGAATTGATTCTGCTCCTGAATTCAGAATGCTGAATGGCGGGAATTGTTTAATTTTCTCAGCCGCCCAAAGGGACCCACCATCATCATTGACTCCCCACTACAGGACAGCTTACCAGAAGGCTTAATGGTGCAAAGAGGAGTGATGCCACCTCCAGAGACCCCCTTGGCCAGATGCATCATGGTGAGAGTGAGGAATGAGACCAGGAAGCCCACAGCCATCCGGAGAGGCAAAGTGTTGGTGAATATCTACAAAGCCAATGGTGCTATTGAAGTGAACCCATTTGTGGCTGCATATGCTGAAATTGACCCAACCTCATTATGATTTTGGGGATTCACCCATATCTTCCAGTTACCCATGCAGCCAAAAGTTAACCAAGAGGCACACAGTCTTCTCCCTCCACAAATGGAATGTGGGGTGCATCCAGGGTGGAGCACTGGATTCTTCTATGAGATGACATCCCATTCAGAGAAATGTCACGGAAGCTGGCCCTTGGAGACATCAAAGACATCAGGCAACATCTGCTGGAGATATTGGCAGCAGGCATAATCACAGAGTCCTGAAGCCCTACGCCAACCTCCTTGCTGTGGCATGCAAGGAAAACAGTGCTGTGTGGATGTGCATTGATTATCACACATTGAACAAAAAAGACTGTTCCTGATCAATAGTGCAGTGCCACAGGTAGAAGATGCTTTGGCCAGCCTGTCCGTGAGCAAATGATTTTCTGTGTTGGACCTCTAAAGTGGCTATTACCAAATCCCCATGGTGAAAGAGGACAAGGAGAAGATCACCTTTATCTGTCCAGTGGGTTTCTACCAATTCAAACACATGCTGCAATGGATATCCACAGCCTTGGATACATTCCAATAATTAATGGAAAAAGTAGTGGGGGATATGAATTTGTTGAAAGTCATTGTTTACCTGGATGACTTAATTATATCTGGGTGCACCCTGAAAGAACATGAGGCCCGATCGATGAAAATTCTGGACTGGCTGGTGGAGTTTGGATTAAAATTCTCTATAAACAAGTGCCACTTCTGCCAGCCTTCTGTAAAGTATGCTGGGCACATTGTCTCTGTGGATGGAGTACAGACTGACCCAGTTAAAGTAGATGCCCTCACCACCTGGCCCAGGCCCCACAACATAAAGGCTCTGCAGTCCTTCTTGGGTTTCTGTGGCTACTACCATCACTTTGCAAAAAACTACTCAATGGTGGTAGGCCACTAAATGACTTGATGCAAGGCTGTCTGCCTACCAATAAGAAAAAGGGACTTCAGCTTGCAAAAGACAGTCCACCCAAGAGTATTTAAAGGTTGTCAAAGCCTTTGGAGACTAGTGGACACCTGAATGTGAAATTGCTTTTTGATAAATTATTAAAAGACTAAGTGAAGCCCCAGTTTTGGCATTTGCAGACTCTAACAAACCTTAGGTTCAACACCGATGCCAGTATGAATGGGTTTGGAGCAGTGCTTTATCAGGAATACTCAGAAGGACTTAGGCCTGTGGCACTTGCTAGCCACAGTCTCTCACCATCTGAGAAGTGCTACCCTGTGCATAAATTGGAATTTCTGTCTTTGAAGTGGGCTCTAACCAAAAAATTCAATGATTACCTGTATGGCGTTCCTTTCACAGTTCGAATGGATAACAGTCTGCTAACCTAGGTGAACACCATGGCAAAACTAGACGCTGCTGGGCACAGGTGTCTATCTGCCCTGTCAACCTACAATTACAGCATTGAGTACAGAAGTGGGAAGACCAGTATAGATGCAGACACTCTATCAAGGCACCCAGATAATGACCAGCCTGACGGTAACAAAAAGCATTGTTAAAGTGTTGTCTCGAAGTTTACTGTCCTAAGTGAAGCTTCATTCACCAATTCTGAAAGTGCAATTGACATGCTAGGGGCTTCACCTGCTGCTATCCCGAATGCACATTTGAATTTTCAGTTTCAGTTTCAGTTTATTTGTTATACTGGAAAGGCATGTGAACATAAATGCCCACTTTCACTAAAGTTCAGTTTAAATCACAAAGAAAGATTTTGTGAAGATAACAGAGCACAAGGAGAGTGAAAACATTCTGGGAGTTTCACAATCAATGATACAGAGCACATGAGGTGCAGGAACAAAAAAGAAATCCAACATTTTAACAATCAGTGGTACAGAGTACAATGATACAGAGAACATGCGGTACAGAAAAAAAGCATTTTAACAATCAGTGGTATGCTGTACAATTCATGATACAGAGAACAAGAGATTTTACTGGGCTGAACACCTCCACCCTGCCCCAATCAAGTAGATCAGAACTACAAAGGACTCAAAGAGAGGACCATACCTTGCAAGACATAATTCAAGCCCTAGAAAAGGGGCACACTGCAGAACAAGTGCACAGCAACTGTCCCAACACCAAAGTGATGCTGAGAGAATGGGGCAAGCTGACCCTAAAAGATGGACTGTTAATACACAGGGTGCAAGACAGTGAAAACCCTGAGTGCCAAAAACCCAGCTGGTGCTGCCTAGAAAGTATCATAAGGCAGTGCTCATGTCTGTCAACAACAATATGGGTCACTTGGGTTATGATCGTACCCTTGACCTGGCCCAAGCAACATTTTACTGACCTAGGATGAAAAAAGATATTAAGAAACATTTTAAGACATGTCTGCGATGCATAAAGTGAAAGACTTTGCCAAAAAAAAGCTGTATCCTTAGTTAACATCAGAACCAATGGTCAGTTTGAATTAGTCTGTAAGGATTTCTTGTTGCTACAGCCCAATTGATCATTACACAAGATATGCCCAGGCATATCTGACAAAAGATCAAAAGGCCAGCACTGTAGTAAAAGTCTTGCAACAGTTTGTGACCCATTATGGCATTTCACAAAGAGGTCACTCAGACCAAGACCGAGACTTTATAAGTCAGCTGATGAAAGAATTTCTGGCTGTGTATGCTATAAACAAATCCTGAACAACACTGTACCATCCCCAGGGGAACCCACAGCCTGAACGTTTAAATAAAACTTTATTGCAGAGGTTGGGTACCCTGGATCCAGATGACAAAGCTAACTGGAGTCGGAGAGTAAGCTACATTGTGCAAGCATACAACTGTACAAACAATGATGCCAGCCAACAATCTCCCTTTTACCTCTTGTTTGGTCATGAAATGACTGCCAGTTGATCTCTGCTTTGGTGTGTCCCTCAATGGCATTCCTGAGAGAACCTATGTCGAATACACTTGCAACCTGAGAGAACAGCTAAAGAATGCTTACCAGCTTGTATCTGAATCTTCAACTAAAAGCAGTCAAAGCAACAAACAGAGATATGACCAGAGAGTAAGACACCAAGTGTTGCAAGTGGGAGACCATGTTCTGCTATGGAACTTGGGTGTTCAAAGCAAACACAACATCCAAGACTGGTGGGCCCCAAAAATCTACACAGTAATTGAACAATTGCCAGACCTACCAGTGTATAAAATTAAACAAGACAAGGGAGAGGACTGGAAAAGACTCCACAGAAATCACTTGCTCCCCGTTAGAGAGATCATGACTGACCCAGCTCGTGATATTGAGACACCAATTGTGAGAAGGCCCAGAGCCAGGATCCAGACCGTACAAAAGCAAAAAGAAAGCATTGTTTCATCCTGGCCTCCTGAAAGGAACATATTGAACTTGAACACTGGTCCAACTGAGCCTTCCAAACAGCTCAAAAGAGGAGATACTGTTTCATCCTGGACTCCATAAAGGACCACATTAAACCTGAACTCTGGTCCCACTGAGTCTTCAGAGTAGCCTCCAAGCAGTTCTTCTGCAGAAAGTGAAAAAGAAGACTTTGCAACTTATCAGATGGTGCCTGAGCCAAATCTGCACTTGAACCAGTGGCAACTGGACTGTAGACATCCATAGCCCTCCACTAGTACTGCCCCCATTGAAAATGGGCAACCTTTGAATCCCAAAGCCCTACCTTTTGTACTTGAGAGAAGGTACAGTATCCAAGTGCCTGAGCCCTCAATTGACATTGATATGGATGATGTGAATGATTTGGGCCCTAGTGAGCAGGTTGCTGATGAACCTGCCATCCCTGATCATGCTCCTGTTCCCACGCCTGAGCAAGTAATGAACATTGGCATGGATGACGTAGCTGACTCAGGACATGGTGAGCCAGTTCAGGACAATGTTGTTTTGCCCAACAAAGTCTCTGTGCTTCCTGTAGAGTCAGGACAGGTAGAGGTATCCCTATCTCTAGAGAAACTGAAGCACCTGACACAACCCTGCCTAGAAGATCAGAGAGGCAACCCAAAACCAGTTATCAAGCTCACCTACGATACCCTTGGTGCCTCCTCCAAAACCCCCTCTATGTGGGCCATCACCACATGAAGCCTAGAGAGTATGCCCTCCCCAGTGTTCCAAGGTATTGCTCTCTGGTCTTCATCAATGTGGGGAAATATGGGTACTTTTGCCTGAGTCAAAGTGTGCATTGATTGTCTAGTTAGACACAGTGGGCTTGTATGCTTAAGGTGACTGTTCATGTCAATGTTTTTAGAGAGACATCAGGTGTCCAGTTAGTAATGTGTTTATATATTTTCTTGCATCTAATGTTTGAGTTTAATGGCTTGTCAGGATGTCAAGCATTTAGCAAGGGGAGTGTGTAAGCATCCCAATTGGGATTACCTGTTAGAGACATGGCCCTGATGCTCCCTTGGTAGTCCAGTAAGTGGTCCTGGTGGGATTTAGGCCTGGCACCCATTTTCACTTTGTGGCCAGGGATACTGACATTCCTCCCATTCCTCAGTCTGGCCAAATAAGGGGCTGAGGTTGGGTAGTCATTTGTGCTCCTTCAGGTGTTTTTGGGAGACTCAGAGTGGTTCCAGGAGTAGCAAAAGTTTGACAGCAAAGTAAACAAACAATGATGGTGGCTCCTATGCACATGTGCAGCCACCCAGGGTTAAGATTTAAAGGATCCATAGCTCTATTTGGCAGGGGACATTGGAAAAGGCACGAACAGGTGCCTCTTATAAAGGAAGCCCTGGTGAGCTAAAGGGGCCCCCCAAAATGGTCAATAGGATTCCTGGCCTCTGCAAAGCTTAGTGGAGCCAGGACAAGGAACTGTTAGCCCTTGAATAGGCTTAACAAATACATTACTGGGCAGTATGTGGGAGGATTAAAATGTAAACAAATATGGCAGCCCTCAGATAGACTTTGCAGCAAAGGGGCTGCTGGGAAAGGGCTAAAGGGCACACAAAAAGCCAGGACTGTTACAGCCAATCAAAGCAGGAAACTAAAAAACTTATTTAGGGGACTGTTTGCCCTCCAAAGAGGAGATTAGATTTAGAACTGGAGTGGGAGCAGAGTGCAAAGGAGACTGGTGTGGGCTACCTAGCCCCAATTTCTGCATTTTGACCCAATGGCCTGTTCAGCCCCAGCCTGTAAAATAGGTTGCGTGCCTGGGAAATCTAGTTGCTCCAGGGAGAAAGAGTTCGTGGTCATGCTGAATTTGGAGCTGGCAGCTACAGCCAAAGTATGGTGTGGAGCTGCAGTGTGAAAGTGAAGACTGTGGTCTGTGCTGTTTTAGTGGAAGAGTGTGGTAGCTGTGTGTAAAAACTGAGGCACTGTGTTTCCCTCTCAGTGGGGTAAGTTCTAGAAAGGGTGAATTGCTTCCAGCTGAGAGACTGAGTGTGCTGAGGTTAGAGACTGTGCCAAAGCCCAGCCATTGTTTTGCACAGAGAAAGAAGAGAGTGTACTGGGGTCAGAGACACAAAGCCAAAGTACAGCCACTGCATGTATTTTGAAAGGGTGTGCAACAGAGGGGTCTTGGGACTATGCCTGCCCTTTTCCTAGATCAAAGAGGATGACTCCGACCAGTAAGATGGTGAGATGCCTGCCTGGTGAAAACTGCTTACAAAGGCCTCAGAGACGAAGTTGGCAAGGCCAGGCAGGTGAAGCCAGTCCTCTGCATCTTCTTCAGTCAGCCTTGCTGCAGTGTGGTGCACCACCAAGAAGATACTGTACCTTCACGGTGACATGACAGTTCAACTTGCTGAAACTCCTTTGTGATCATCAAAACTGTAAGTACCTCTGGGCTGTGGCTCAGAGGGGAAATTTTAATAGCTAGCTAGGTAGGATAAGAAGGAGGTTAGTCCTTGAGCAGGACTTGGCCAAATTCAACTAAGCCCAGCCTACATCTCAAGTGGTTCTGTGTTCAAAGTTTATTGGGCCCCAACATAAGCACCAAGCTCGAGCCACCAGACTGTTAATAAGTGCACACCCACCCTGTATGGTACCCCTTGGTACATAACCAGAAATTGCAAGGGGATAAGTGTGCACCTACAGATGGAACATGGGAGCTACTGTGTGAGGTAACAGTGTTCAGAATAGCTATTGTTGTTGTGATATTTTTTCCCTTCTCCCCCTTCCCCCATACTAAATATTGTTCATTGTTCATGGCAAATTATCATATTTGGAAGTATTGTAAAAAGAGGGACTGTTATTGTGTGGGAGAGTGTCTTGGGGAGCAGCTATTGTATATTTCCTGTGGGGGTGGTAACCTGCAATCTGTTCACTACTATTAATGAAAAAAGTCCAAAAGATGTTCTGCGCTCAAATCAAAGGTAGGTTCACTTACAACAAGGCAGCCAGCCTGTATTAGAACAAAAAAAATACAAAACTAGAAGCGCGCCAAGGAAACACAGACCACAGCTTTTCCAACTTAAATTGTTGATTTATTCCAGGATAACCACAGTGAGAGCCCTGAGCACCTCAGCAACGAGCCTTCAAGGGGGCGTAAACCATAGTGAATGCGGTGCACCATTTATACAATAAAATACTTTTGGAGTTTTTGTTCACAAGTATTGCCTGCCTTTACCCCCAGGAGGAGGAGGACCTGCACCACTTTTTGTCTGTACTCCAGAACCCATGCTGGACCCCTTGGAGGAGTGTGCAGGGTGGCCTCTGAGGGCTCTGGAGCAGCTAAGGTGAGTCAAGGGGCTGTTACACCTGAGTTTACATTCAGCTTGAATCATGGCAAATGGGCCAACATGTTTGTGGGCTATTTACAAATGGTTGATGTTTTTGTGATGTTTTATTCCATTTATGACACAAAACTGACATGTGTATCATTATTTTGACAGGATTCCTCATGACCACCCACTCACAGATAGTGCCAACAACATTTACACTGCCATAAAGGTTTCTAATCTTTAAATTGGTTCCCAACTGCACAGTGCAAAGTGTCAAAAAAAGTACATCCATGCTTAACCCCAACTCAGCCTAGGATCCCCTAAAAAGCTCTAATGAGCCAAGCCCTTGGGCACTTTGTCAGTTTATCCCGGTTGACTTAGGATTAAACAGAGATGCACTTTTTATTAATTTTGAGTCTTTGCAATGTGCAGTGTAAAGATTAAAAACTTTATAGCAATGTAAATGATGCTGGCTTTATCTGAGAGTGCATAGTCATTTAGAATCAAGTGTTTGTAAATGGGCTGGCCACCCGAGGCTACACACCTCCTCCAGCATTGTGAGCATGTCCTCCCCTGTATATATGTCATTATTTTGATGCATGTGTCAGTTTTGTAGGGCAACCAGTGGCACTTGTGGCATTGATAGGACCGCATTTTATGTGGTCTGACAGTTATGTCACAAGTGGCACAATTGCTCTACAAACATGATGAAAGTCTTTCAAAATCCAGGTTGTGACATACTTCAGCCCCACATTCACTGGTCTATTAAACACTCACACAAGAGTGCTTGGATGCCTTGTTGCTCCTTGTAGATCAATGCTGCCACCACCAGGCTGACTACCAGGTGTCTCAATCTGGTTCTCTTTGTATCACTGACTGCTGCTCACTAAGTGCAAGGGCTTTCTTTTGACAATCCAACCGACTTTTCAGTCACTCTCTGAAACTTCTCACCCGCTCTGTATCAGACATAGGTTACTTTCATACTTGTAGTTGTGCTCTTTGGTAGTGAAACATCAGTTTGCGTAATATAAATCGATGTTACTTGTCCCATAAAACACTGTGCAGTCTTACAGAATATGGATATTTAATATTAAGTATTTACACTGCTAAAGGAATATACAGTAAAATACAAAAGGGATAAAACATACTAGGGCAGGGGTTCTCAAATGGTGAGGCCAGCCTCCCTGGGGAGGCCACAACCTGTTCCAGGGGAGGCTCAAGTAAGTCTTGAAAAAGTATCATATTTCAGTTTTGAACTTTATAGATTTTGTGTGAAGGGATAAGGCAAACTGAAAGAGGATAATAGTAGGTGAATTTATGTATTTATTCACAATTCTGATCAGGAAAGATACTGTACACTGAGCCATGGCTTATTTCAGGTGTACCCAGGGAAGGGTTGTGAGAGAATACAATTCAAAATGTAACTGCAAAACATTCAAGCAATACAAAATGAATGAGCATGCAAACAAGTTAAGAACAACGAACTAACAATGCGAGGAACAATTGATCAATTAGACTGGCAGCAGAACTGTCCAAATACAAGTTAACCATATAGGTACTAGGAATAAGAGCAGGAGGGAGCAAAATGTTTCCTGAGAAGTTGCTTAAGAGCAGGGTGAGAGGGGGAGAGGCAGAGGTCGGCAGGAAGTTATTCCAGATAGAGGGGAAACAGAAAAAGCAGTCTGACCCATGAAGGTATGGCAGTAAGGGGTAACATTGGTTTGAGAGTCAAAATATTGGAGCAAGTAGGTTGTCCTGTTGGGGGGGGTTACAAGAAGATTAATAACATAAGCGCCAGCTATGCAAAGAGGTTTCAGTTTATTCCTGATGTACTGTGAAAAGTAGGCTATTTTATCTATGGGGAGGCCCAAATATATTTCAGTATTTTGGGGGAGGCTCAAGATCTTTTCCATGGCTTAGTGGAGGCTCACTATGACAAAGTTTGAGAACTGTTGTACTAGGGAATGCAAAATAAATCAGTTAAACAGAAAACTACAGAACAAAGAACCTCTCTGGTCTCTAGAAAAACATTTAACTAATCTTACTCCAACTGTTGAGTCACTGCCTCTCTTAGGAACCAAGCTGCCACTCATTTCCTCAAGAGTGCAAGGTGCATATCACTGTCATATCCTCTCTAGCACACTGCACTGACAATATAAGCATACACATTGTATAATATGTATTTCTATATAACAAACCAATCACACATGCATACACACACACACACACACAAAACAAACAAACAAAAAAAAGTAGATAAACATGTGGGGAGTATTGCAATGTAATGGCTGTGGGGCAGCAGTCTTCCGGGAGTCTTTCTGGAGGCTGAGATGATGCCCTATTTGCAGACAACTGTCTGCCCTGAGGGAGGAAGTTGCCCGTCTTCAGGCCACACTGGACAGTAGTAAGGGAACCTTCCCCCAGGCCACACTGGACAGTAGTAAGGGAACCTCCCTCATCCAGGGAGCACCAGAGCCACCACCACTACCTCAGAGGTTGCGAAGAAAGCACAGCAGTTGGACCACAGTGGGCTCAGGGAGGGTGACGATGGTAGAACAGAGGCACACCCAGTTAGTTGTTCCACTCCACAATCCATACACCATTCTGGGGGAGCATAGCTCCCCTATGGATGCACCCACAGAGGAGACTGAGGACAACTGTCACAAGGGAGGCCCACAGGAAGGAGGCAGAGGACACCACAGGGAAAGGAAGTGGCTCCTGGTGGGGGATTCAATTATTAGGGGGATAGAACTGGGGGGAGCAGGGAAAACTGAAGTAAGGTGCCTGCCTGGTGCCATGGCTTGGAGAGACAGGAAGCGCATCCTCAGGATCACGAGAACAGCTGCACAGGAGGCTGAGCTAAACGTCATTGTCCACCTAGGGACAAATGACTTGGATCATCATGAGATTAGAGCAGTGCAGTAGGACTTTGTAGAGTTGGGGAGGGGCCTAAAACAAGTAGCACACACACTTCTCAGAGGTGCTGCCTGTCAGTGGCATGGGGGAGGCGAGGGTACTTTGCACAATACAGTCTAATGAATGGTTGAAAAAATGGTGTGGAGCACAGGAGTTTGGCTTCATTGGGGACTGGGTTTCCACCTGAAGGGACACCAGCCTATACTGGCAGGATGGTCTGCATCTGTCCAGAAAGGGAACAAGTCTGTTGAGCAATCGGTTTAAATGCTTCATTGGCAAGCTTTTAAACTAGTCAAAGGGGGAGGCACTGATAAGCAGCAGGAAAATCCCAGCCTCTCCTGACAAAACAGGGTACTAAATGAGAAAAAGAACGAGGTAGAAAGGACAGTGGGGGATGCTGCAACAGAAGGTAAAGCCATCAAAAAATGGAGAGCAATGAGTACCAATGCTCATAGTCTGGGTAACAAGCTTCCTGAATTAGTGGCTTTGATGGAGGAGGAACATCTGGATATCGTGGCAGTCACAGAAACATGGTACACACAAAACCATGACTGGGACATAAACATACCAGGATACACTATCTACATGAGGGACAGGGAGGATAAAAGAGGAGGAGGAGTAGCTCTTTACATAAGGGAAGGAATAAAAGCAACAGAACAAAAGGGTAAACAGGGAGGAGAAGAAGCACTGTGGGTAAATTTGGAGACAGGCAATGGCACCACAATCTGCATAGGGGTTGCATACAGACCCCCTTCTCAGGGGGAGGAAATGGACAAGGAAATGATAGAAAGCATACTTAGAATGGCAGAAAAAGGGGAGATATTGCTGATGGGTGATCTGAATATGCCAGATGTTAACTGGAGTGCAGTTGCAGCAGCCACTTGAGAGTGGGGTTATTCTAGATGCCCTACAGGGCATGCCTTAGACAACTAGTATTGGAGCCCACTTGAGAGGGAGCAATATTAGACCTGGTTCTCTCAAATGGAGATGGAGAGAGGATCACAGATGTAGAAGTGAGTAGCCATCAGGAACTACCGACCATTGAACAGTATGGTTCACAATAAACACAGCAATAAAGTCAAGCCATACAAAGGCAAAAGTACGGGACTTTAGGAGGGCTGACTTTGCCAAAATGGGTGAGTGCCTAAGGAATGCACTAGCAAATGGGCAGGAAGGAGGGATGGAAGAACAATGGGGAATAATAAAAACTGCCATCACAGAGGTAACGCGCCTGTGCGTGAAGCAAATAAAACAAAACAATGTAAGAAACCACTATGGTTCTCTAAGGACGTGGCAGTGAAGGTTCAAGAGAAAAAAAAAGCATTCAGAATGTACAATAGATCACAGAAGGAGCAGGACAGAGAACTGTATCAGTTAAAGCAAAAGGAAGCTGGGAAGGCAGTCAGAACATTAAAGGCCCAAACCGCGGAAAAGATAGCCAACTCAGTTAAGAAGGGGGATAAAAACATCAGGGAGCAAAGGAAGACCAAGGGAGGGATAGTGAGGCTTAATAAAGGGAGGGAGGGTGGGCAGAGGGAGACTGTGAAAAGGTAGAGC
This sequence comes from Neoceratodus forsteri, assembly GCA_016271365.2. Lineage (NCBI taxonomy): Eukaryota > Metazoa > Chordata > Ceratodontiformes > Ceratodontidae > Neoceratodus > Neoceratodus forsteri. Next base: position 1,124,087,515 of record CM057453.1, on the reverse strand, counting down.
TACTAAACAAATATTTTTGCTCAGTATTTACAAAGGAAGCGGGGGAGGTACCTAAAACAAACAGTAGAAACACTCTGGATACAGAAGTTGATACCAGCCCATTTACAGAAGAAAGGGTTATGAAAGAACTCTTAAAATTGAAGGTGGACAAAGCAATGGGGCCTGATGGGATTCATCCCAGAATTCTAAAAGAACTAAGGGTAGAACTAGTGACACCACTGACTACCCTCTTTAACAAATCATGGGAGGATGGGGTGGTACCCGAGGACTGGAGGAGGGCAGATGTGATTCCCCTTCACAAAAGTGGGAGCAAGGCAGAAGCAGTAAACTAAAGACCTGTTAGTTTAACCTCAGTGATAGGGAAAATGATGGAATCACTTCTGAAGGAAAGAATTGTCGAGTATCTAGAGACCATAGGGGCACAGGACCCAAGGCAGCGTGGATTCACAGTGGGAAGGTCATGCCAGACAAATCTGATAGATTTCTTTGACTGGGTGACCAAAGAAGTAGATCATGGAGGGGCTGCAGACATGGCCTACCTAGACTTTAGGAAGGCATTTGACACAGTCCCACACAAAAGATTAATATACAAGTTAGCCAGCCTGGGAGTGGGTCCCAAGATGACAGCCTGGGTAAAGAATTAGCTGGAGAATAGGACACAGAGAGTAATAGTAAATGGAGTCCACTCAGAAGAAAGGGGGGTTACTAGTGGGGTACCGCAGGGTTCAGTATTAGGACTGGTTCTCTTCAATGTCTTTATAAGCGACATTGCAGAGGGACTGAAAGGAAAAGTATGTCTCTTTGCAGATGACACAAAGATCTGCAACAGAGTTGATGCACAAGATGGGGTGGAAAGGATGAGAAGGGACTTGGCAAGGTTAGAGGAATGGTCAAATGTATGGCAACTTAGATTCAATGCTAAGAAGTGCAAGGTAATGCACCTAGGAAACAAAAACCCAGAGGAAGAGTACACAATGGGGGGTGAGATACTAACAACAACAAAAATGGAAAGGGACCTGGGGGTAGTCATATCAAATGACCTAAAGGTGGGCAAGAAATGTGAGAGGGCAGCAAGGAGGGCTGGGGGATACTGGGATGCATAGGGAGAGGCATCACCAGTAGAAAACAGGAAGTTATTATCCCTCTGTACAGACAGCTGGTCAGACCCATCTGGAGTACCGTGCAGTTCTGGAGACCCAATCTCCGAAAGACATAGACAGGATGGAAGCTGTCCAGAGGAGGGCAACTAAAATGGTGCAGGGTCTGCACCGGAAGACATATGAAGAGAGACTAAAGGAGCTTAATATGTATAGCCTCAAGGAAAGGAGGGAGAGGGGGACATGATAGAAACTTTCAAGTGCCTCAAGGGAATCAACAAAGTCCAACAGGGTAGCATCTTTCAAAAAAAGAGGTGTGCAAGAACAAGGGGGCACAATTTGAAGATGGGGGTGCGGCTCAGAGGTAATTTAAGGAAGTATTTTTTCACAGACAGGGTTGTGGATGCATGGAATGGCCTTCCGGAGGAGGTTGTGGAGTCAAAAACAGTGGTGGAATTCAAGCATGCAGGGGACAGTCTTAAGGCCATTCTAGGGGATGGGGGAGGAAGAAGTAGGCTGCTGGTTAACTAGGATCTGTAGCTTTTCCAGTAGGTAGGGAAATGGGCAGACTGGGTGGGCCAAGCGGTCCTTATCTGCCATCAAATTCTATGTTTCTATCTAAGGCCTGAGATCAATGAACACGCAACTTTCCATTTTCTTACAGTGGACTTCTGATATATTCTGCCACCCAAGTAAGTCAGAAATGGCATGAGCTGTGTCACCAGGCTAACCCTCGCATGCGCTTTGCCCACCTATTGCATTCAGCCAACCCTGTCACTCACCAATGTCGGCCCACACTTTTATCTGGAAGCCCCTTTTAGGTCTGAAAAAGTAACTGTGACTAGTCTGCAATGATATTGCATCTTCCACATGGGCAGGCTTGGATTCAATAGTACCCATATAAAACCAGCTGACCCTTAGCTCAGGACGAGGCACAAACACCACTGGGGGCACCTCATAAGCCTGGGTTTCTTCACACATTATATTCACTGGCAAGGCAGAGCTATCAGTGGTTCATCCCAGTTCTGTTCCCTATTCAAATGTTGAGAAAAGGTACTCAGATCTTGTTACTGTTCTTCTACCAGACAGTTAACTGCTCACCACAGGAGTCTTTTGTAGTAGCGATGAATGGAATACAACACATAGAAACAAAGTCCAGTGTAATCTTGCCCTGCTCCTGTGACATTCCTTTTAACACACACAGTTTTTAACCTTTTTTGACCACCTGATGAATGTGACAGACATATTTCTCAGCCAAGTCGGATATCTATGTTACATATCTAGGTCTATGTTACACATCCCATAACTTTCATTTACAATCTAAAAATGTCTTAATATCTTTTTTTATTCAATAAGCTTTAGTTAAAAGGTTGTAAAGACAAATGCAAACATGATCACAAGACATACATTACAAGAACAAGCACCAACATTCAGGTACTACTTGACAGAATGAAACTCCGTGAGAGTACAAACAAACCACACTTACCCAACATCCCCTATCCGCCTCCCCCCTGAAACCCCCCCACCACTCGGCAGAGCATACTAGACAGTGAAAAAAGGGGAGGAAAAGGAAAAAGAAAATCAAAGGATTATTGTACCTTTATAACCCGCAGAAAATCACATGGTTAATAGAGTGTGAAGAGACTTCCATGTGTCCCTGTATCTGGAAACTCTATTATGGATGCTAGCAATCATTTTCTCAATTCTCAAGTTGGATGAAAGATCTTGGAGCCACTCAGAGTAAGTCATCACTGTGGAATCCTTTCAGTGACGAAGCACCAGAGCCTTAAGAGAGAATGCAATCAATGCCATATGGTACCTTCTCTGTAGGACATCAACTCCACTGTAGTCCCCTATCAAGCAAATTTCCGGGGTAAACAAGTCATTAAGGCCCAGATGGGAATAAGCTTTTTGCCTGATAGTGTCCCACAGGGAGGCTATGGGGGGGTGTATTCCCAGAAGATGTGAAGTAAATTACCATCTGTGTTGTTACATCTTGTACAGGTAGGGTTAGGAAGTTTCTCCATCTTAAATTGCCTGGCAGGTGACAAATAAAGGCTGTTCAATATAAAAATTGAATCAATTTCAGTCTGTCTTGAGTGATGTAGGAATAACATGCCTCCCATAATTTATCCCAACTAAGCTGTTTTAAAGGAAAACAGCTTCCTAATAGGGCATTGCCCCATCCACCATGGGGAAGGCCAAGTCGAAAACAGCTGGGTATAGACGAGAGACTGCATGGGACTGTTGAGCCTCATAAGCCAAACTTTTAATAGTATCTCCCATATTGCTATCCTCTCTGGGTTGGAGATTTTTTGAGACTAGAAGGTGGCGGACCTGGTAAATCCTAAAAGGACTTCCCAGAGCAGGGAACTTCCTCAGGATTTCCGGTGAGGTAAGATAGGAGGAGCCTGACATCAGGTCACTAGGGTGAATGTGATCGATTGACGGGAACCAAGCAGGGGTGAGACATCTGCCCCCATCTTAAAATTAGGATTTGTCATCAGAGGCTGATTGAGGTCAATGGTATGATGGTATTTAATAAATGAACAAAGTTGGGAGCAAATTACCACTGAAGTAGTCATGGGAGAGTCCATCCCTAACTTAGGTAAGTCCTTCGGTCTGAGGTGCAGCATTGCTTTGCCTGAGACCCCTATTGAATCTAATATGTCATGCTCAATTTGAAGCCAGGAGGAGAGATATGGGAAGGAAAAACATTCTGCAATGGGATGCAGCCAGTGGAAATATCTGCTCACCTGGTTAGCCCAATAATGTAGTCTAAAATCCAGAAGTCTCAAACCCCCTCTGGATTTAGGGGCTGCCATCTTGTGGTAGGCTCTTCTCAGAGGCTTTCCCCTTCCACTTACTATCTTAAAATGAGTTAATATCTTTTTATGACTGTACCAAGTGGCTTCAACAACAAAGGTGTTGAAGGACTTGACAGTGACAACACTTTGTTGATAGTGAGCACATTGCCGTGGCAAAGAGTTGAAAACCACAACAGCACAGCACAAAATTGACTGTTTGTGGGGGGCTTTACCCTCTGCACCCCCCCATGCAGGGGGCTCTGCCCCCCACCCCTCCCAGAATTGTAGATTGTCAACTCCGGGTGGAGCGGATGTTGAAGGAGAGCGGTGAACACCGGCAGTCACTGTAGCGGTGCATTGCTGCTACAACCCATTCGACACTTTGATTGTCGAACCAGTTGTGTCACTATGGGGTCTTTGTAACAGCATCACTGTTACGATGGTACTTCTCTTTTTATTGCCTTATTTTATTCACAAATTCTAAAAATATGAATTATTTTCTTATTTAAAATATTTTAAGATAATTTCCTTTCTCCATTGACAGATAATATAACTGGTTTTAAAGATAAAATGTGTAACTTTTAATTTTTTTGACATTTGAAGAGATCTTTTTTAGTGCAGTATATTTCAATGTGTTCATCTGTGACACTTGGGAAGAGATCAAGAGAAACATTTGCTTCTTTGCTTCTTTGCATATGACAACAACACTGGTGGTAGGGTAAACTCTGAATAGGGGATTGGGGAATATAAGGAGAGACCTAGAAAGATTGAAGAGGTGGCCTTCAGTGTGGCAGCTAAATTTCAATGCCAGTAAGTGCAACGTTATGCACATAGGTAGGGAACCTGAAGATAAATTACTGGAGGGGTGCAAAAGAATCAGCCAGACCACAGAGGAAAGGGACCTTGGGATCATCATAAATGATAGCCTCAAGTTGATTGCCTATTGCACCAGGGCATTTGACATAGCCAACAGAATGCTGTAGTTGATTGGGGAAGGGTTCTCTGGGAGAAGGAAAGAGGTACTGTTGCCCAGCCAACAGAATGCTGTAATTGATTGGGGAAGGGCTCTCTGGGAGAAGGAAAGAGGTACTGTTGTCCCTCTTTAAATCCCTGGTTAGGCCGCAACTAAAGTACTGTGTCCCGTTCTGGAGTTCACACCTGAAAAAAGAATAGGGGCCCTATAGAGTCTGTCCAGAGCTGAGCTACAACAGAGAAAGTATATAAGGAGCTGAATGTGTACTCACTGGAGGCCAGAAAGGAGAGGGGTGCAAAAACAAAACTTTTAAATTCCTGACAGGAATAAATAGGTAAGTTGCTGGCACCTATTCAAGTATAGCTAGTGACAGATAACCTGGGGGAATGATTATAAGCTGGTGGGGAAAGTTTCAGGAAAGATGTGGCTGAATACTTCTTCATGCAGAGAAGTGGTAAATTCCAAGACAGTGACAGCTTTCAAAAGAGGGTTGGATAGCTACAAGGAGTTGGTGAAGGCATAAATGAGGGAGGGGGGGAAGGAATAGGAGAACATGGCTGAGCTGCCACTAGGAAAACCAGCCTGGTCACAATCAACAGGAGGCTGGCACACTATGCTATGATTTGTTATTTCAGATTTTAATGAATTACTCAGCTATCTGGCAAACAGGTTCTAAAGAGTCATATATGGGTCCTCCCTATCTGACTCTACCCCAACTCTGATAGGAGTTCCACAAGGGTCCATCCTGGTCCCCTTCTGTTTGCTCTATGCATACATTCTATTGTTCAAAGCCTATCCCACGCTCTGCCACTCTGTATGCAGATGACCTTCTGCTATATACCTGCTTCAAAAGTGTAGATCAAATAAATCAATATCTCACTACTGATGTTCAGTCTGGGCGATTGTTTATAAGCTAACAAACTGATCCTGAACAAGACTAAAATACAGTCCACGTTGTTCGGCGTGCCCCAAAGGTTTAGACTATGTATGCCTCTTTAACCGTAGCCTACTGTGATGGTACCATAGTCTTCTCTGTCTCCTCTTTCACCTACCTTGGAGTAACACTCAATCCCTCCCTTGACTACTCTACTCGCATAATGGGAGCCTTTAAGTCAATCAACTCCATGCTGGATGTATTCTATTAAACAGGCTATAACCTAACCACCCAAGCTTGCCTTACCACTGCCCATGGAATGCTCCTCCCCAACTCCTCTATGAAGCCCCAGTTTTTTCAACTGCCTCAGAAGCCACACAACTCAGATGGGATGTCACCTACAATAATATCTGTTGGTTCACTTTGACATCACATTGGCTGACTTACCATTGCTCCCTCTATGACAGGCTTGGCAGGCTTCTACTGTCCTCCCTGTATGATCACATGTATGATGGCATAATTTTAAGTATTATGCAAAGTCACCTGCCCTTATCTCTTTCCTCTGTGCTCAAACCTGTAAACAGTACTTACCCTCTCAGGTCAGGTGATAATGTTCTACTGTCTATCCCTGCGCTTAGAATGAAGAATGGTGAATCCTATTTTGCATATGCAGCCCTAAAGTTACGGAACTCCATACCCCCTGAGCTCTAGCTCTGCACCTCAGTGACTATGTTCCATAATAGGTACCAAGCACACCTGCTCAATTTAGCCTTCTGCTCTTGTCCCTGACTCGAGCAATCCTTGACTTGTATCAAATTTGAAAAGCCTGCCATAACCTAAAATGGCATTAGACTTATTGTGAAATTTGACTTCCTGTAACTTCATTTATGTTTTTTTTTTATTTTGCCTTTCTTGCAATAATGTAATGTCTTGTTAATCTCATTCCAACCTTTGTTCATTGTATCTCATTGTTATCATACTGTATGAAATGCCATGCTTATTTTACTATGTGTAATCTCCCACGCCAAGCCTGAAAATAGGCATTTGCTTGCCTAGCATACTTACTTGGTTAACAAAAACTAAATAAAAAATAACATCATGAAACTAGTACAGGAATTTCACAGTACTGGCTCCTCATTATGAGTGCTCAAGCCTGGGCTAACAAAATTGTCAAACAAAAAAAAGAGACATTACAGAGCAGGTGGATGCACACAATGTCACCCTATTATACCTGTATAAGAAGGAATGGGGCCAAGCTACAAAACTTGAGAACCAGTCCAGGAGAAATAGCATCCATATTCATGAGTTGACAGAAGGAACTGAAAGTGGGGACTTTTGAGCATTTTATCACCTCATGATTCACAAAGCTGACCATCTGGCAGCAAGACAGTTCCCCTCTGTGCATCAAGAGGGCACACAGGGCCTCTGCTCTTAAGCCCCCAGACCCAAAAGCACACCTCAGATCATTCCTAAAGACGTTTTTGGATTACAATGGATTTTCTGAAGCATGCCTGGGGTAAAAAAAAACTGTTCTTCAGGGATACCCAAATCTTCTTGGACCACAACTATGCTCTCCAGACACAGGCTAACTGTGTGCTGACAGTCTAGAAAATGCTGAAGGCTAATGAGCTTAAGTTTCAATTTTCTTTCTTGCCAAACTGAGCATATTCTGGGATTAGGACCTAGAACCTATACCACCTTGGACGAGGCTATCCCTGAACTGAAACAAGGGGGCAACGATATGGGACTGACTGTGCCAGAACTCACCCCACTGAACAAGAAATACAGCAATCAACTTGGCAGCTCTGGAGTAAACTGAAGAGAAAGGTTACCTGAACTTGCCTTCCAATAATGGACACTGGGTCTGAGACACAATTTGGAGATACAGTACTAAGGTTCATACTAAGGTTGCTTAGAGAGCAAGAGAGCCAAAGGCCCATGAGAGCTCCCATACTAATCAATTATAATATGATAACTGGTTGTATGATAGATGACAGTGGGCAGGACAAGGCAGCTGCACTGAAGACACAGCCACAGATCCAGATCCAGAGACAGTGTCAGTGCATGGCTAGGGAAGGCACTGCATAATCAGTTAATCACCCTTTTTTATTACAAGTGGACTATCACATAGCCTTGCCACCACACCAATCAAGATGAGCATGTTTCATGAACTTCTTTAAAAAAAACAAAAAAAACAATCTGGACTTCAGTATGTATGTTAGATAACTGGCAAACTGCTGTGATGGTGAGAAGTTATGGGACATATACAAATTGCAACCTACTTTAGTTGTAGATATATGGAAATGGATAATTTTTGCATCTGACCTAAAGTTAATGGAACCAGTGTTTCCTGTGAGATGCACAATGGCTATTTAAGCCTCCTGAAGATAATCTGAGCTTGGGGACATGGTCTCAATCTGGCCTTTTCCTCTGGCTTTGATGCCTAAAGTTCAACGGCCATTTTGTATTCAGTGTAATGCAGCCAAAGAGGTGCCATGAGGAGAGAGACAGATTCTTTACACGCCTGGTCCTGGTTCCCTAGTTTACTTTTCACATTACTCAAACCTGGAGCTTCAAAGAGTTAAATTACTCTGGAACAAGCACCTGGTTCAGGTGAGGGGAGGAAGAGCTTCAGTAGAGGTGTGTGTAACCACCCACAGTGCCTCAAAGCCATGGATGAGTGGGGGAGGTACTGCTTGCCTCCCCCCCCAAACCTAATGACAAATAGTAGGACTAGGCTGCTCTGCAAGGTTGGTCCTGCCAGTATAGTTCTAAGTCATTTAACTTAACCTAAACAATGATTAGGGAACTTGCTACAGTCTTTTTCTTTCTGAAAGCAAGCTCTACTATGGGAAGATCTGGATCTGATGTGGCCTAGTGGGACACACTTTAAAGCAACCACAGCTAGACTGCTCCAGTTCCTTCTCCTTACACTAATGGGGGCAGTCAAGCAACAGCTATTGCTGATCCTCTCCACCATTAACAGGTGGGGATACCAGGACCCTGAGGTATCAGAGTTATAGTTTTCTCATTTCAGATGGTTACAACTGGTTATTATGGTTTGTTATTGATGGTTTCTCCTGTTTTATTTATTTGTTTTTGTTAACCAGCTAAGCACACTAGATGACAAGTGCCTATTTTCAGGTGCGACCTGGGAGGTTACAATACAGAAAAAACATAGTACATATTCAAGGTAGCATACAAGCCCGCAATACAGGTGAGCCAGAGAGAATTCAGTACAATGAACATAGTGCATAGACAGAGAACAAACTCACCCACACACAGGTGGGGCCAGAGTAAAGTATATAGACATAGTACAGAGTCAGAGCTAACAAACATGAGTACAACTACAACTCAAATACGGTAAGCCCACAAGGTAAAGTGGAGTTAGGAGAACTACAGGTGCAGGTAAATTAAGGGGGGGACCTGAATCAGTGAACAACCCAGGTGAGTGTCGGGGAACAGGCAAAGGGTAGAGTGAACAGTGCAGTAGGACAGCATGGAGCTAGTGGGTGAGGAGAGGGTGAGGAACCTAACCTGGGGGCCACCATGGCAGAGTCTGGCTCGAATTGCAAGGAGGGAACTGCCCAATCCAGTAGCAGGCCCAGTGGGCTGGGCAAGAATAGTGAGGGGACTTCAGGTGCCACATGGTAGGGAGCAAGAAGGGTAGGGGATGCCTGACAGAGGAGAGTGGGAAGTGCTATCGTGGGGAGAGGCGAAGGCTAAGAACAGCTAGTGGGTGAGGTGTCAGGGGTTTTAATTCTTGGCACCACAGATGTCCTTCTGCCACTTTATAGCTTTGCTTATCTACAGCTGCTCTCTCTTGCCTTTTACTTCCCTCTGTCTCTGCTTTGCATCAGCTGGCTTCCGATAGTAAATATGCTATGTAGTTTTTCAGTTCTCTCCTGCATGCAGACATGAGTGAGCTTGTAATGATACAGTATCTTATAATGTAATGAGGCTAGGTAGGGATGTGAAAAGGGCCAGAGTTTTATAGAAATAACAACTCGTGGGGGACATGGTGGCACTGCTTCAGAAGATGCACTTAACTCAGAAAGAGCATAAAAAATGTAACTAGGACATGGGTGAGAGATGTATATGCTTCCTCAAGGGAAGCTCAGCCTCACCGCAGAAGGGTAGTAATTTTAGTGAGAAAAGACTTTCCCTTGAAGGTGGAAACCTGTAAGTCTGACCAGAGGGCAGGATATTTAGAATTACAATGATATTTAGAGTGACTCCCTGCACTATACTGAATATCTGCTCCCCCAACAACGTTATTGAAAATTAGGCCTCTTTGGAGAAAGTCCAGATGGATATGCAGGCTGAACTTCATATGCCAAGAGCAATGGGGGGGGTGACATTAACTGCATGCTGGACCCAAAGCAAGATAGATCCAACGCCTTGCCAAATACAAAGTTCAAAGTAGGGAAAGTACTGAGTAAACTCATCCACAGTCTGAGTTTGGGAGCCTTGCCCTTTTTCTCCATCCAAGAGATAGGGGTTATATATACTGTACTATTCCAGTCCGCATGGGAGGTATTCCCCTTTGGATTTCTTTCTACTCCCACAAGAATAGTTACACAATGTATTCCTCTGTAGGATTGGAAATATTTCTCTTTCTAACCACACACCAGTTAGGCTGGACCTGGGGGTGGCAGTTGTGGTTAAGGATCTGATATGAAGATTAAATGTGTCTCTTTTGAATGACCTGGAATTTAAAAAGTTACTTTCTGAAAAAGAGAAATTATTTTCTCTAACATAACACAGCAGATCAAAGCTCAAAGGCCATTTGCTAGAATAGTCTTAAACCAGGTTTAACAGGGTAGCGTATTGCATATGCCTAAAAAGGGGAGAAAATTGCTACCCAACTCACCATGGAACACACGCTGTTTGATTTTGAAGCAGAACATTACATTTCACTAAATATATCACAGTACCCAAACTCCCTCTTAAATTTGGACACCAAATTATTCAAATCCTAGGGGCCAGTACCAATTGCTATGGTACTCCACTGGTCTTTCTCCCATCCTATGAGTGACTGCCATTTGCCACCACTCTCTGCTTCCTGTCTTTCAACCAGTCTGATATCCAGCTCACTCCCTTCTCTCCCACCCTAGGCTGTTAAGTTACTTGGTCAGTCTCCTGTGTGGTACAGTGCCAAAGGCCTTACTGAAGTCCAGCTAGGCCACATCTACTGCCATCCCCTGATCCACCTCCCGAGTTACCCAGTCAAAGAAATCTATGAGATTTATTTGACATGACCTTCCCCCTATGAAGCGTGCTGCCAGTTGTCCTGCAGCCCATGTGTCTCCAGGTACTCCATCAGTCTCTCCTGCAGCAAGAACTCCATTAACTTCCCCACCATTGATGTGAGACTAACTGGTCTGTAATTACTGGCCTCATCCCTGCTGACGCTCTTGTGCAGGGGTCCACATCTGTCCCCCTCCATTCCTCTGGAACCACCATATCTAATGAGCCACTAAATAGTGTTGCCAGAGGGGCAGTTAGCACCATACTCAGTTCCTTAAATACTCTTGCGTGGATCTCATCTGGACCCATCACCTTGTGTTGCTTCACGGCTTCCAACTCCTTATGGACTCTCTGCTCCGTAAATGGACTTGTGTGCACTCCTTCCAGTGCCTGTTACTGCGTGCTGGCCCATCCCCCCTTCACTATACCACCCCTTGCCTTCCTCTTTTTGCTCACATGTAGCTCCCTTTGGGAGTTACAGTAGTATGTCTCTTTAAGAGCTTTATTTACCTCTATGATGGTACCAGTTCTCTATACCATTGGAGGTCCAGGACAGCTAGACTGCCCTGGCATTCTAAAGGGGAGGAGTCAGAGTTCTCTGCTGGAGGGCAGAGATTGTTCTGAGTCAAGTGGTAGGAGACTAGATCCTGGAACACAGTGCCAGCTCCCACTATTTCTGAAGGTTTTTCTTAGAGTCTGGTGTTGTGAAAACTATCTAGTTTTAGTTGGTGGCCATTGAGCAAAGGACATTAAAAGGGGGGGTGCCCCTCTCTTGAAGGAGGAATCCCATTTTCTGCTAATTCCAGAGATTCTTCTTAGTGGAAGGGCTGCCGGACAGTGTGTATACCCAAGCACTGCGGTGATTTGTAATTTCATTGGAAGTGTGAATCCAGTTGGCAGTCAGCTGAGCCTCAAGCCTCAAGTGAGGTTGTAATCTAACAGGATGGAAATTCTTGTCAGCAAGTGTAATGGCCTCAGAAAGGTGTCACTTGGGCTGCTTGCCTGAGACTGTGTGTGCTGTGCCTGTTTGGGCAACAAAGCCAGGCCCAGTTTGGGCACCAAGTCTGTGAAGGGTATAACAGTGAAGAAATTATAAAAGAGAGAATTTAGCTTGGAACCCTCTTCCCATGGGGGTCAGTTCTTGGGAGAGGGTGGGAGGTGACACCTATTGCAGTCTTGGACTCCCAGGGGGTGATTGCCTCCTCTTGCCCTTCTAAATACAGTGGGATCTTCTCCTGGATCCACAGAAGCCAGGACATAGTCAGTGAAAGAAAATGTAATTTGGCATTTGGACCCTCTTCTCAAGGGGGTCAGTTCTTGGAAGAGTGTGGGAGACAGCACCTGTGGCACCTTGGACCCCCAGGGGGTGTTTGTCTCTCTTTGCCACTGTAAATTTGGTCTTGGTCCAGTTTCCTGAGGGGGTAATAGGCTGAGGTAACATTTGGCTGTTTAAATGTTAAAATGCCTGTTCTTAAGCACTGAGCTCCATCTATTAGCATATTAGTACTTAGAATCAGCACATGTCAGAAGGTCCCCGAATTAAGGGGGCATAACTTAAGTCAGACTGTTGCAGGTAAAATGGAAAGGAGAATGTGTGCCCCACTGGGTTGCTTACAGACCCAAAGTAATTCTGGACTGTGTACCAAATATTGGAATCAGGTAGGAAGTATTACAAACTGACACCCATGGGGGTAAAGCGCAGCACCTCTAGAGACTGATGAATGGAAATGTGTACTTGAGCAGGACTGTGGGGATCAGATCAGAGACTGTTACAATTATTTCCCCTTTAAGAATATGCTCATGAGCTTTGATACTAAATAAAAGGATCCTGTTTTAGGCTTTATGATCTGAGTGGACCTCCATTAATGTATGAAGATTTTTTGGTTGCTAATCCCATTTTATTGCAGCTCTGACCGGCTCAAAGGTGTCCAGGTGCTCCAGAAGTCATGCCAGGTTCCAGAGGTCAATTAAGTGCATATTGCTTTTATGTTTGCTTGCACGCATGTGCAAGAAACATAGTGCCATCATCCGAGATTTCGGAGGTGTGTCACCTCCCCCTCCAATTCAGTCAGTGTGTTGGCAGGCACGGCCCCTGTAAGCCAATGCATGCTGGAGCTATCTATGACAAGCTCCAAAATGCAGTGGCATGCAGTTGAAAGGGGGAGCTACGCTTCAGTGAGCAGCGATAAGATATCGCCTGCTCATGCGCAGCTCCCCCTACACACACACACACACACACACACACACACACACAGAAAATGCATACTGCGTGCTGCCCTCCCCCCCCGCACACACGTATAGCCGACGTGTGTGCCTAATCCCCCGCTGGCTTGTGCTGCACTTCCAAAGCCTTCCACATGCCATGCTGGGTGCCCACCCCAGCGTGGCAACTCACAGATTAGCCAACTGCGGTGCCCAATCCTCCGTCCGGCTCCACTGTTCTCACCCCCCGTAGCTGGGTGCCACGCTGGGAGCCCACCCAGCGTGGCAACTGATCATATGGCTGACGAGGGTGCCCAACCCCGTCGGCTCCACAGCCCCCAGCCATCCTTGTGCCATGCTGGAGCCCACCCAGCGTGGCTAACATCCCACGTTGTCTTTTTTTTTTTAACCTGCAAAATAAAAATGGTCCCACGGCGCTTCTCCCAGCCCCCACCCCACAACCCGCACCCACCCACTGCACACCCTGCCTCCCCACACCCCTCACCCCATACTTCACCTCCGGATCTCGGGCGCCATGATCTTCAGTGGACTGGGAACATGTCTGCACTCTTCAAAGCCGACCGCGAACTGAGGACATGCCGGTAAGCTGTATAATGGGCTAAATAGGGGTTTTTCAACTTTATTGCATATCTCGGTCACTTTTTGGAATTTTGGCACCAAATTTTCAACATGGGGTTTTTGGGACCCCTTCTCATGAATGATGTCACTGTCATGGCGTTATTCAGGCCCGAAGGTGATTCTCTGTCACTGCACAGTCACTGCGCCAATCTCCTTGGGGCCTAAAGTCATGACAAGTCGGTGTGTGAGATCAATGTATGGGACAAATTAAGACAATCACAGTGACACTGTTCATGAGCATAGGTCTTAAAATGGCTATGTTGAAAATTTGGTGAAAAAATTCCTAAAAATGACTGTTTTACGAGCGTGCGTTGTACAGTTCCTACGCACACTCGTAAGTTTGCGAATTTTCAATATTTTCACTCCAGATTTTCAACATTGCCATTTTATCACACCTCCTTACAAGCAGTATAGCTGTCATTTTTCACATCTTGCCCAAAATGTGTTTCCGCCCATGTAGCGCACAATGGCGCAGTCGATGTGCAAAATCAATGTATGGGACACATTAAGAAAATCACAGTGACACTGTTCATGAGCAGAGGTCTTAAAATGGCTATGTTGAAAATTTGGTGAAAAAATTCCTAAAAATGACTACATTACGAGCGTGCGTTGCGCAGTTCCTATGCATGCTCGTAAGTTTGCGAATTTAATATTTTGACTCCAGATTTTCAACATTGCCATTTTATTACACTTCCTTATGAACAGTACAGCTGCCATTTTTCATATGTCGCCCAAAATGTGTTTTCGCACATGTAGCGCGCAATGGTGCTGTTGGTGTGCGAAAGCAATGTTTAGGACAGATTAAGAAAATCAGTTACACTGTTCATGAGCAGAGGTCTTAAAATGGCTATATTGAAAATTTGGTGACAAAAGTCTATAAATGACTGTGTTACGAGTGAGCATTACGCAGTTTCACGCCTCCGTAAATTCATGACTTTGTAGTATTTTCAGTCCAGATTTTCACCAGTGGCATTTTTCCACACTTCCTTATGAACAGTACAGCTGTCATTTTTCACAACATGGCCGAAGTGTGTTTTCACACTTTCAGTGCAGAGATGCGTGGTCGCTGTGGGAAATCATTGTTTGGACAGATAAAGAAAATCACAGTGACACTGTTCATGTTCGGAGGCACCAAAATGCCTGAGTTGACAATCTGCTGTAAAAAATCCCCAACCTAATTATATTATGGGTGTGCGTTGCACAGTTTCTATGTACGCTCGTGACTTCACCATTTTTTTAAATATTTTTACTGCAGATTTGCAACATTGCCATTTTTTCACACCTCCCCATGAACAGTACAGCTGTCATTTTTTACATCCAGTTTGGAATGATTTTGCACCTGTGGTGCTAAATGCTGTAGTCGCTGTGCATAAGCAGCCTTCGGCTAACAAACTGATATTCCCCCTGTTCATGAGGTGGGGTCACAAAAAAAACATGTTGAAAATTTGGAGTGAAAATACCAACAAATGCCTGAGGTATTAGGGTTTCCAGCCATAACGCCCAACCTTGTAGAGAATGACAGGCATCAGGGGTGTGACTTGGGATTCTTGCCTGTAAAGCTCATACCATTCCACACCCTGCAGCCAGTGAGAGGCATCGAGGTATGCCTTGGGCTCTTCGGCCCCAAAGTTCACCCCATTCTCCTATATCACACCCATCTCACCATTTTTCCTAATGAAATGGGGTGCGCATAAGGGCCAAAGACCCCAAGGAACACTGTGACACTTGTCAGTGTCTGCAGGGTGGGGTGTGGTGAAATGGCGTGGCCGTTATGCCTGACGACCCAAACACACACCCCAATGCCTGTCACTTTCTGCAGGGTGGCGGTGGGGTTGGCTTCAGTTCAATACTTCACTGCCATTTCTATTACGCAGCTCTGTAACTTCTACACTACCACTGCCAATGCCAGCAAGCAAACAATCAGCATTGACAAATGCTTGTTTTGTATACTCCCCTCTCCTCTTTCCATCTGCATACTCCTAGACGGGGTTCACATGCCTGAAGAAAGTCTTATCACCATTCTTGACCTGCTGGGTGATCCTTTCCTCAGTTTGAGCCTCGACTGTCCTTAGCCCCCTTCATGCCTCTCTTTGTTTCTATACAATAATCAATTTGAACTACCTAGGACCAATACAAACATGTGTGATAATTTTTTTACATTACGTGCAATAGCTTTTTGGAATAAACTACCAAATACTGTAGTTAGTATTCAAGAGTTCAATACATTTAAAAAGGGACTTGATAATTATCTGGGTTACTAAGTTGTGCACCACTGGTGTGGGGGAATGAACAAGATGGGATCACACCTAATTTCGTCCTAAACCTACGAAGTACAAAGTATAGATATATCTCCCTGTCTGCCTCCATTTGGGTCTCCTTGTACTTCCTGAATGCTGTTTTTTTTCCTCCCTCACTGCCTTTGTGACCTCTTTTGAGAATAATAGTGGATTCTTTCTCTTTTTACCCTTGTGTATTACCTTTAAACTGCTCACTGTTACCTTAGTTATTCCCTCGTTTATTCTATTTTGCCTCCACCCCAGCCCAGCAATCCCTCCCTTCAAGGTGTTTCGTAAGACAAATTACCATTTCTTCAGAATCCTCCAAGACCCTTGTCCTAGTGTGTTTTTTCTCCTGCCCAGTTTGTATGCCAAGCTACACTGTACAATGATCACTTGTACCTAGCGGGTTACCCACTATGATGCCTGAAATGCTGTCCCTGTTCATAAGTACCAGATCTAGCACTGCCCCCTTTCTATTTGGATCTGTAACCAGCTGCCTGAGAAATGCCTCTTGCACGGAGTCTAGGACAACCCTGCTCCTAGTCGCAGCTGCAGCCAGGATGTTCTAGCACACATCCAGCAGATTAAAGTCACGGATGATTACTACTTCCCCTTTGCATGTCATTTTGCCTCTGACCTCCCACAAAAACCCTATCCAGTCCCTCCCCTGTGTTAATGGCCTGTAAACCACCCCCATGCATGTAAGAGCCCTGGACCCTGTCTCCAAGTTAACCTAAAGAACCTCCAGCCGCTCTTCTTCCCTGCTGTGTCCTTGTATTTCCATTGCCTTTATACCTTCCCTTACATATAAAATGATCCTCCCCTTCCTTCCTGCACTGTCTTTTCAAAACATGTTGTAACCCGGTATGACCACCTCCCAGCTGTGGTTGTTGCTGCACCATCATTCTGTTATGTCCACTAGATCCAGGTCTGCCTCCACAATGGTAGCCTCAAAGTCAGGAATTTAATTTCCTCAGCTCCTTGCATTGGTGCACGTCTCTCCACTTCCTTCGTCCCTCACTGCCCCTATTTTACCCTCCCTTTCTGAGTCCATCCTTCACCCTTTTCTTTTCACTGGTACTGTCCTTCCCTTTTTTATCTTCCTTCTGCCCATACTCCCTAGTATTTTTCTCGGCCTTAGTTCCACTTTTCCACTTCTCAACCCTCCTGTCCCTTCTCTCCCTGGCCTTGACCCTTTTCCTCCTTCCCCTAGGGAATTTGTTTCCCCATGTCTTTTCTTAACTGCTGCTCCATTATCTGGGAGGACATTAATTGTCTCCCCACATTTATTCTGCCTCCCCCTTTAGCTAGTTTCAATCTCCATCAAAGTAGCATTTAAGTCTTCCTACCAGGACTGCCATTCCCCTCCTGTATGGATGGAGGCCAACCCATCTGTAAAGGCCTTCATGCCTTCAGGTAGGACCCTAGTCCCTAATGTAGCCAAATCCCTCCTCCCTGCACCATGCCTTCAACAATTTGTTGAATATTGTGGTGTGGTGTTCCCTCTCCTCCTACAGCCTTACACATGTAGCCCCTCAGTGAAGGTCACTGTGCATGCTACCTACTTCAGGCCCCCTCCCTAGATCCCCAAACTTATCCTGCACCACCCCAACTGCAACTCTGCCAGGACACTTGTCCACAGGTTTGTTTATTTAAACCTTTGGAGACTGAGAAAAACGCACTATGCTGAAACTCATTTCCAGGTGTGACCCACAGATACACAATGACATCCACCTCCCCCTCCTGCTTCACTGCCCTATCAATCCTAAGGACCCACTCCTCATCCCTCCATGCTGAGGAGCAGGAAGGCACCTCACCTTGCTCCTTCCCTCCCTCCCATGGTCTTCCCAAAACTACCCCCTGACGATCGAGTCCCTCATCAGAAGTTTCTTCCTCTTCCATTGGGGTCCTCTTCCTCTCACCTTACGGCCTCAGCTCTGAAGGTCCCCCCACATCATCCCTTTGCCACTATCATGGGTGCCTCATCTTGGCAGTCCTACCCTGCCAGGGTGGTAAAAGAGTTCTGTAGTTGTACTGACTCACGAATGTGTTGCCTTACCCCCACCCCTATCCTCCAGGAGCCCACCATGGCCCACATAGCCTGTCCTCCTTCTAGGCACCCTCTGAGGCATCAAAGGTGGACTTGGTGGCCCTTGGGTGGAGGAATAGTTCCCCAAATCCTAGCCAACTCAGCCTGGAGTCTTGAGACTCCCCCCCTCAGCCCAGAGAGGTGCACACAGGTGGGGCAGCACCTCAGTCTCTAAAAGACCTCCCTGAGACTGCCACTCCACAGCCACTGCACTGCACTGCACTGCACCCCTCCCATCACTCCCAAATCTACTTTCTTTATTACTTATAAATGAATTTATACCTTTACCCCAAATAGGGTGTTTCTTGAATTCCATTTTTTTTGTCTGCATTACCCCTGTTACTATATTCTAATAAGTTTCTGATTTGCTTTCCTGTTAAACTTTGTGTGGCAAGAACAGTTAGACAATGGGTATCTGCTGTAGGTGTAGTGTTCAGACAAGCTGGCAGAAGTCCTTAAAGAAGTAGGAAGGCAGCGGAGGTAGGAGTTTGCTTGCAGATAATTTTGGGTGTTGAGCATCATGGACTTTTTAAGATATTTGTCCTGCTCCTTGCTATACTTACTGTTCTCCAGTGCACTTCCATAGCTTCTTGCTGGCCAGGACAATGTGTGGAAACAACAGTTAGGCACAGTGTATCTGCTGCAGGTGCAGGGATGAGGTAAGCAGGCAGCAGTCCATTCCTCCTGGGAAGGTGGGCAGTCTCTCTTAGCCCTGTTCCCAGACCCCCACGACCATCACTTACCTCTCGAAACCTGGGGCAAGTTTCGCACAGATTGCCCCCATGATGAGGCCAGGAGGGGAGGTCCATCTGCTGCCCCCCCCTCGATCAACATTCAACATATTCGGTCCCCCCAGCAGTTGAGCGGTGGCACGGGGAGATGAGCATGGTTTCATTAAGCCTGTCCTTCTCACTGTTCTTTTGTTCTTCCTTTAACCCTTGCCACTATGACACATTAGTACATGTGCTGGAGGAGTGCACATCCTGCAGAGCTACAGCCCTGCCCATCACATCACTCGCCACCTGCACTACCATCGGACCTCCTCCTCCTCCTCCTGGTGGCACTCAGAGACCAAGACTGCTGGTCACCCTTCCTCGGGAGAGGAGTTTACTCCCTGGGGTGCTTAATCCTCTCCCATCCCACCGTCTCTTGACAATCTGTGCTCATTCCCGATCATGGGGTGCCAGTGTGCCAGGAGGTTAGGCATTCAACACCTCAACCTTTCACACCACTGGGCTAGCCTACAGGCAGCAGTCCTTAAAGCAGCAGGAAGGCAGCAGAGGCAGGATCTTGCCTGGAAGGAATTTTGGGTTCTGGGCAGCATGGGATTATAAAGATGTTAGTCCTAACCTTTGCTCTGCTAACAGCCTGCTAGTACACAACTCTACCCCCTCGCCAGCCAGGACAATGTGTGACAACAACAGTTTGACAGACTGTATGTGCTGCAGTGCAGGAACAAGACAAGCTGGAAGCAGTCCTTAAAGCAGCAGGAAGGCAGCAGAAGTAGGATATTTCATGGAAGAAATTCTTCTTCTTCTTCTCCATCTTCTTCTGCTTCTTCCTCTTCTTTCCTTCTACAGAGTTAAGTGTAATCTGCAAACAGTCACATTTTTTCCTTGATTCCTTCCCCTATGCCTCAAATGAACACATAAAACAGTTCTGGTCCCAGTACCGACTACTGTGGTACCCCACTTGTGACCTCTCTACCCTCTAAATGTTACCCATTTACAACCACCCTTTGGGGCCTTCCTCATAGCAAAGTTTTCACCCACCTCGTTAGCTTTGCACCAGCCCCCAGATCCTCCAGTAGCCTACTAAGCCTTCTATGGAGTACTGAGTTGAAGATCTTACTGTAATCTAGATATAACATATTAATTCCCTGCCCTTGTCCACTGCCCTCATTACATAGTCAAAAAACTCAATCAGGTTACTACGAAACAACCTTCACCTTAGAAAATTTTGCTGCCTCATGTCTTGGACAGTATTTGTTTCAAGAAATTCCTCCAGTTGCTCCTTGATGATAGTTCCCAGTAGCTTAGCTACTATACAGGTCAAACTAGCTAGCCTGTTTGTTTCTTGGGCCCTCCCTTCTCCTTCTTAGAAATGGGCAAAGTGGCAGAAATTTACAAAGTTGGCAAAATTCATGAAGTGGGTAGTGCTGACTTTGCAATGTGTCCCCCCCTTTTTTTTTTTGCTTTTACTTTCTTCCCCTGGCTCCCGGTTGTCTGTACACCTGACCATCCTCCTGGCCTACATCCCCAAAATCAGGCTGACTTCCCCATCACCCATGGCTTTCCCTCCATGGCAGGGTGGTGAGGAGACTTCCCCCCCGAACTCAACACACCAGAAAGGATCCAGACTGGGGAAGCACCATTTGGAGTCAGTGCCGCGGCAGATGGAAGCTCATGCTGCCCAACCAGGAGCCCGTTTTCCTTGTTCTTGGGTGCATGGTCCCCAGAGGCAGAGCATGCAAGGACACCAGCAATGGCACTGTGCACATTCCCATATGCACACCCCATTAGGCATCTGGCCTGCCTCTTACTCCAGTTAGTTGCAGCGTCAGTGTGCCAGCCACCACTAGGGGCCAGGCATGCACCAACATCTGGTCACCCCTCCCTGGGACACTTGATACTTCCCCTCCCCTACCAACCCCCAGCAGCCCATGCTCACTCCTGAACACAGGTCACCGGTGTGGCTGGAGATGTGGCATCCAGCGCCTCAACCCTCAGTGCCACCGGACCTGTGGCTAGTGGCATTTTTTCTATGAAAATTGACCTAAATTCATTCAGAAAGTTGCCACTTCACAAAAACTTTGCTGGGAAATGCCACTTTATGTGGAAAACTTTGTAAAATGGCAAAGTTCAAAGCTGGGTGATGCCAAAAGGGAACTTTGTGAAGGTGAATTTTGTCACTTCATTGGAGTTTCCCCAGCAAAGTAAAACTTTGCAACAACTTGACACCCAGTCTTGAGCAGGGAGTTCACATCTGACTTTTTTCAATCCTGCAAGACTACTCAAGTCTCTAGGGAGCAGCTGAATAAGACCATTAGGGGCCCTGATAGTTCCTGCCCCAGTTCCCTCAGCACTCTTGAGTACAATCTGGCAAAACAACCCACATCCTGGAGACTTATCCACCCTGAGTCCCCTTAGTCCCTTAAGAACTCAGTCCTCCAACACCAGTTCCAGTTTCAGTTCCCTCTGCTTTCCCCCATCTCTTAGCTGACTGCAGTCTGGCAGTGGGCCCTTCATGTCTACTTTGTATACCAAGCAAAAATACCCACTGATGATGCCAGTCTTCTTTCCATCTTCCTCTACACAAACATTTCCCAATTTTAGCCTCACAATACCCTTTTTAGCCTTCTTAGTTTCCCACTTTTCTTTGCTGATATCTAAAGAAGGCCATATCATTTTCTTTTTCACCCTTAGCTATCCTCAGTTCTGCCTCTTTGTTTGTCCTCCTTATGACTCTGCTCTCCGTCTTCATTTTCTCCAAGTATTCCTCTCTATTATGCACAGATTGATCTCACTTGTACCTCTTGAATGCAACCCACTTAGCTCTGACTGCTTTTCCCACTTCCATGCAGAATCAGAGAGGCTTCTTGTGTGAGCTTTGATTTCACTTCCCAGCTTCAGAAAAGCTTTAGTAACCTCCTGAAGATTACTGCTCATGATCGCCCACATTTTCTCCACTCCATCAGTTTGTTCCAGAGGTTCTTCCCCATGCTGCCAAACTCTGCCCTCCTGAAGTCTAAGACCATTGGCTTAAACTTATTCCTCCTGTCTTCTAGGGCTAGGGTGAACCAAACTGAGTTCTGATCACTCATCTCCTGGGGGCTCTCTTACACTAACTTCTTCCACCCTGTCATAGTTTGACAGAACCAGGTCATGGATGTCTCCAATTCTGGTTGGTTCTCTTACCCTCTTGTAATGAATCCACAAGGGTCTGACCCCTTTCACTCCTAGTTGATGATGTCTCCCAGATCACATTTGGGAGATTAAGATCTCCCAGTAGTCCCACATTACCTAAGGTGGTAGTCCTCCTGATCTGCTCCCTTAGCTCCCTATTCCACTCCTTGGATAGGTTTGGTGGTCTGTAGGCCACTCCCACTTTGAGGGTCTTCCTTTTTTCAACAACTGACTGTAATGTTTGTAATATCAAGAAGTAAGTACAATACAAATTTTTATTAAGAAACATTTTTCTAAAATTATCCAAATCAGGTCCGTCTTGCTTTAGATGGTTGTTTGTTTCACTGATATAAATCTCACAAGATCTGCTTGTGCTGCCTACAAGTAAACATACCAGCTGTAACACTAGTTCATACTGTAGGTAGTATGCTAACTGTGTCATCAATGTGCACCATTTAACTGGTTAGTTTTACATGGCCCATCATAAAAGCATGCTAATTTAAGGCAGATGGAACTGAAGTTAGTCAGCCAAGAATGAACAGTAGGAGAAGTTCATAAATAGCAGGGTATAAAAAAATGGAATCTGTTATCTAAACTGAAAAATGAACAAAATAATATATCAGAAATCTTCTTTGGATAGTTTTAACAGTTTTATTTTATAGATCAAGTTTTTATTGTCTGTACTTAATGGGCACTCTTGAGGTCAAAGGATTAATGTGTGTATGGCATTCATATTCCATAACCCATTATCTGTGTGTTAAGCCCAGAATATAGCCAGTAGCCCCCCCGCCACATGCATACTGTAAAGTATCAGCACTCTCCTTTTCTATATATACATATATGTATACTGAGAGAGAGAGAGAGAGAGAGAGAGAGAGAGAGAGAGAGAGAGAGAGAGAGAGAGCAGATGTGAGACTTGGGCATTGCAAGTGCTCTGTTACTTGTGTCCCAGCTGGATTTACTGACGGAAGTGTTTAGGATGGCAGTGATTCTCCTGATGAAATTATGATCCTGTTCCTTGGATCAGGATACCAACACAAAACCACTTTGCAACTAAGTAAGCACTTTAACTGGATGGCAGGCAAGACTCCCCCCATCCAGGCTTCCAAAAGTTTACTTTGGCCACAGTGGTAGAACATCTTCCTGTAAACCTGTTTTTCAGCAAATGGCATATTTCCATTAGTGCAACTCAAGATCACATTCATTATTATAGAATAGGCATTTAATATGAAATTGGTAACTAATAAATATCTGCAAATTCATTTAAATTTGTCTACAACAATTTCTATATTAGTATCACACCACTCAGTTTTCCTTTATTTTTGTAAACTTACATCAAGCAATCTACATTGTTTCACACTGCATAATGGAGTTAATAATTGCTAAATAAATAAATATATATTAGTATAAAAATATTAAAGTACAGTACTTATAAACAGGGATTCCCCTCTAACCAAAATTCTTTTTATCCTACTAAAGCTATTAGTTAAATATTTTACATAAATAGAGCTACTCTCTGCTGGTTTGTATACATGAGGAATATTGGAATGCAAGCACACAATTCGCAGCATACATGTTAAAATAAACTATGAAAGAAACACTTTTTAGTAAGATATTTTGAGGAGAAGAAACATTCCCTAATATTTTATCTGTGTTTTTCCTCCTGATTAGCACCTAGTTGAATAAGTTCACTCTGCTGATCTATACAGGTCTTAAAAGGATACTAATGATGCTTTAACCCTTGTGTGAAGGAAATTTCTTAGACACTTCTTTCACTTCCTGACCCTTCTCAAATATCTAGGCTTTTCCTTAACATGTAATATGATGAGGCTAAAGTTACTTTCTCTCTACGGCTCTCTCTCTCCTCTCTCTCACTCTCCTCTCTCTCTCTCTCTCTCTCTCTCTCTCTCTCTCTCTCGCTCTCGCTGTCTCTCTCCCTCTCTCACTCTCTCTGTCACTGACTCTGCTTTCTCATTCAAGGATTGTGCATCCATGTAATGCTGACTTACTACATCTAAACACTTCTGATGCATCTTTAGCTGAACTGGCCCAGGATAAAAAAAAAAGAGCACCAAAGGCCCATGGGGCATTATGTTTAAGATTACATCTCTCTTTAAAAACAATGTAGTTGAAAAAGTCATCATAGTCTATCCTGAGCCTTGTATCATCCACTTGAAGTGCCTCTGATCCCCCTTTGCCATACAGGACCTTATTTGAACTGTTTATTATCAATGCACAGTAATTAAGAAGCAACTGAAAGCCTCTGGATCTTACAGCTGGTTACCTTTGAAAACCTTGGTGAGCACCTTGTTGGAGAAAGAACCTGCATTTAGGAAGACGGCACTTGTCAGTTTTAAACAGAGAGAAATCATACTGATTACAAACTGGATTTTTTCAGACTGCTGTCGATGGTACAGCTATGAGACCAGATGATATTAACCCTAGGACTGGGATTACAGTGGCCTTGGTTAGTATCTTCCTCTTTTTTGGATTCATGTTCACTGTTTCAGGCATGAAAGGAGAGACATTGGGGGACATTCCCTTAATTGCCATTGGACCAGCCATATGCTTGCCGGGGGTGGCTGCCATTCTGCTAGCCAAGAAGACGGATGGATTTACCAAGTGCCCCCACAGTAAATGTGCCTGTTATAAGAAAGCAAAGGACAAGGAAGGCATGGAATTGCTGGAAACCCCTTGGGAGCTAGAATCAGGTAAAGGGAGTTGTAATGAACTGGATAAAAAAGGATGCCCTAAGGACAAAGGATTAAGGCAAGGAGAAGATTCTGCATCTTCCACCATCACTATGGTGGAGTCCAGGAGTTTGATCCGAAGAGTAGACCAGGATGATGTACTGAGGTATTTACAGGAATGCTACTCTTCAAACACCTTTTCAGGAGAGAAGGATGCCAATGCCTACTGTGCCTTGGACAGAGTATGCTCTTCCATGGATAGTGCTGCCTTCAAAACTGTGGGGGATAGTGTTATATGCACCCCTAGGGACAGCTTTGTTGTCTATTCTCACAGGAACAACAGTCGTAATGACAGGTACTGTTGCTACATAAACCCTAGAGAATTCAACTGGGACCATGAAACAATAGTGTGAATGTATTAATCCCTATCCCTCAAATCATTTAGGTGTCTCTGAAACTTTGGAATTATCATTTGCACTGCATGAACAACTACATAATTATTTGGTTAAGAAATAATCTGATATGTGATTGCTGCTGAATTTCTGTCTGGATCACCGTTTTTGCAAGTAAGCATGTTTAAGGTCAACAGTCATTTTTGGAGGCATCAGTTACAGTATGTCTATCACAGTAGATACTGTCATATAATTGCTAATATTTTCTGTCTAACACTTCATATCATGAAAGGGCTATGTTTTGTAACTGTCCATTTGATGTCATAGAAAGGTAAAAGGTTGATATGTGGAGCCTCCTGTTTTTGAATTTCATAGGACTAATTAATAGCAGCAGAAAATGTTTAGTGACAATGATGAAAATCGAATGTCTTTCAGTTTTTGGATAGTAGCAAGGAAAACTTGTGATGCTAGTGATGTTTCTATTTTGCTACCAGCAAACACATACTGTATGTTTTTGAGCTCATTGTCTCGGTAATTTGAACATTTCCATACACTACAGTGCAAAGTTGGTTTTTCTACTCTGGCAATGGTGCATTCTATAAGTCTGTAGGTGGATGACAGAAATGTTAAAGTTGCTATTGTTGGATTTTTCCAAACTGCAAGAAAACTTAAGTAATATACAATGACATGTGACATTTTGTTTAAGTTCTTTTCTGGCACTCTATAATTATAGTTCATTAAGAACTGAGTTTCCTTTAAAGCAAACATGTTACTGGAATTTGTTATAATTCATAATATGGCTGGAATAAGCATAGACATGTCATGTATGCACTACATTGATCGAATGTATTAAAATAATAGAAGTGCTTTAATTGTCTTCCTGTAGGAAATGCAGCACAGATTAGCTTGCTATGAAAGAGTTTTCTGTTCTATCTCAAAAAATACTAACTAAAAGTCTGCCTTGATGAACTATGAAATCTCTATTTCCTTATTTCAGTTTCTGCATTATGTATGTGTTCATAGACACTGACTGGTTAGATATTACATTTGATGAGGAGAAAATGCACTCAGGTTTCCTTTTTTTTTTTTCTACATACATTTTTACTCCACCGCAGCACACCCAACAGGAGCTATGACCCCTCCTTTGGAGGAGAATATCCTCCAGACCTACAATCACCCCACTAGCCCATTTTCGACATCCTCCATGGATTGTCCTCCATGACAGGGTCAGGACGAAGAGTGCTGGCAAACTTCTCCCCCCAGAACACTCAAATCTGGCATCAGGGTGGGCTCGTAGGAATGATCGGGCCATCACAGGTCCTGCCGGGTCCCAGCTTTTTCTACCATTTTTTCTCTCACACCCAATGCCTGTGCAATGGTTGGGGAGGCTGTCTCCAGCTCCATGGAGGCAGCGAATCACCCTGGATATGGGCCAACCCCCTTAATGCAGCTGTGTGCCCGCGCTAACACCCATCCACTACTGGATGTCAGTCGACCACACACAATGCAACTCTCACCTCACTGAGGAAGAAGTGCACTCCTCCAGATGCTCAATCCTTTCTCCCCCTGCTGACCCCCAAGTGACTCAAGTCTGTTCCTGAACCTGGGTCACTGGTGTGGTGCGAGGTGTGGCATCCAGTGCCTCAACCCTCAGCGCCACCGGGCCAGCATACTCAGGTTTTCTAAGGCCTCATGAGTTGTTTTCCTGTGACTGTAATATTCAGCAACATCTGTTAGGGATTTTAACCATTTAAAGCCAAAATCCATCATAACCAAAGACTGGCTTAATTTTGGTGCTGCTCTTCAACAGCTATAATCATTTTATTAGTTTGTCTTCTTGCTAAAGCAAACCTGGTAGATGTATAAAGAGGTTAATAAGGAGTAGGTAATAAGACAAACAACTGTAGCTTTGCAGCAGCATGTAAATGCATGATGGAATGGTGGTATATGAGAAATTAGCTATATGATGCACTTAAGAAACCCATCCTTCTCTCTCTCTATCTATGTCTGTCTGCCTGTCTAGCTATCCATCTATATATCTATCTATCTATCACCTTTCTTCTCTCTGTCTCTCTGTCTGTCTCTGTATCTATCTATCTATCTATCTATCTGTCTATTGCCTTTCTTCTCTCTGTCTGTCTGTCTGTCTGTCTGTCTATCTATCTATCTATCTATCTATCTATCTATCTATCTATCTATCTATCTATCTATCTGTCTGTCTGTCTATCAAGCTGACAGTAAAGCCTAGTGGTTAGTATATGGAGCTGTGAACATGGAGGCCCAGTGGACTCATCTCTGAATCACACAACTGCACCTGCACACTGTGTGACCCTGAGCAAGTCATTAAACCACCCTGTATTAATTGTCTCCTGCTTTGCACCTGGAAATGAGCCTTGACTTAGAGTGCCTTTCCTGGCCAACTATTTTAAAACTACCTGTCTGGTTGTCTGGTTGTCTGTTTGTCTTGGATAAGAGAATCCCTTCTTGGGTTGTTGAAGGAACTCAGCTGTATCGTGTGTCTCAAAACAACTCCTGGGTGTATGTTATTGCAGCATAACCTAACACATACCATTTCATGTGTGATCAGATACATACATATGCGATAGGACACAATAGGGCATGTAATGATGGGCCAGTAGTTGCACATCCCATATGTATTGTCAAGAAAGAGACACAGCTGAATGACATTAAATATACCACAGATGTGCAATTACTGGACCTAATTATATATAGCTCTGAATTGTCCTATTGCACTCATATAATAGCATGTACTATATGTTTTTGGTATTGAAAAAAGAGATTATTTTTTAATAGGTACAAAATATTGTCCCATACATTTAAGGTGAGATAACCTAATGAAGTTTGAATGCTTATTTGCCAGTCTAATTCCTTGTTTTAGCCACTACCTACTGTAATTCATTTATAAAATGGGTCAAGAAGGCTGCTACAAATAATGCTCTATAATTGGATAAACCAAGTCACCTGCTTTGCCTGTATTTGTTTACATGCTCACAGTGCAGCATTTTCTATGACAAAATGTTTCATATTAGACCACCACATAAATGTAACAACACACAACAAGGTAATGTGTTTATTGGTAGCTATATGGAGTCCTCTAGTGTGTGTTGAGGATCCTCAGTCTGTCACCTCATGCAACAGCCTACACTGGAAGAGTGCCAGTATATCCTAATGAATACACATCCTGTTGTGTGTTTTATAGATATATAATAACTGATGACCCGTACAATAACTTGATGTAGGCTGCTTTTAAAATGCTTTAATAACCTGCTAAATGCCATAATATCTCAATACTGGTTTATCACAGCATTTTCGTCTTTGTGCTGTCACTTTTATGAAACTATTTTGGGGGGAATGGGCCTGCAGGCCCTGAGCCTCCAGGAAGAGGAGATCCGCTGATCTTCCCCCTTACCAGTAGGGAGGGAAGGAAAGGGAAGGAGGAGGTGGTGGGGAGCACAGAGGTTAGCAGCGAGGGAGGGTGAGGCACGGGTAATGGGGAGAAAAGAGAGAGAGAGAGTCAAAATGGAGGGAAGGGAAGAAGTCTGAGACTGTAGGTGGAAGGTGGTGTCCCTGAATGCAAGAAGTCTTGAAAACAAGATACAGTAAATGGCCTCCACACATTGCTAGAAGAAAGGGGAGTGGCAATTGCAATGGTCATAGAAACATGGGCACATCTAACCATGACCTGGACCTCTTGATTGCGATGTATACATTATACTTGAGGGGCAGAGAGGTAGGAAATGGAGGCGGGGTGGTAGTTTACATCAGGGAAGGTATAACTTGTCAGGAAGAGTTGGAAGAAGGGAGGGTGGAAGCAATGTGGATTCATTTAATATCTAATAGAGGGAAGATGGTGAGGTGGGGATGGTTTATAGACCACAGAACCAGAAGGAAGGTAAAGACAAGTAATTAAACTCACAAATTGTGAATGCTATAAGGGAAAGTATATATGGTAATAGTGGGAGATTTCAATCTGACCTAGGTGGATTGAAGTGTACCAACCAAGACCTGTACTAACAGCCAGGTAATCCTAGATGTGCTGCAAAGTGGGTTCCTGTTTCAGGGAACCACAGAGTCCACCAGGGGGAGGACAATCCTTGATTTGGTCCTATGAATGGGAATCACGTGCAGGATATAAAGGTAGAGGAACCCCTTTGTGGGAGTGACCATTGCACAGTGTGGTTCTGGTTGGATATGGGCAGGGAAAAGGCACTCACTAAGACTAAAAATCCTGGATTTTAGAAAGGTTAACTTCAGTAGGATTGGTGAGCTGCTATATAGTCATCTGGCTATCATCCAGATTGATATAGGGGTGGACTAAAGGTGGTCCATCATCAAGGAGGGGATAATAGTTGTCACAAGAAAGTATAAAATCACACATACCCCCATAATGCAAAGCATCATGGGTTGTATATGCAAATCACCACAAAATATTATACTGGTTCAGCTTTAAGCAGGAATGCATGGTGCTGAAAGGCCTCTCACACAGTCTGCAAAGGGTGCCAACAGAAGACACAGATACATGTTTCGTCCTACCAGAACTCATCAGTGTGCCTTGTCTGTAAGACACCCCAGTGGAATGAACCAACTACCCTAAGTTAGTCTTAGGGTGACGAGTTCTTGTAAGATGAAACACGTGTCTGTGTCTTCTGTTGGCACCCTGTGTGAGATGCCTTTTGGCACTGTGAATTCCTACTTAAAGCTGAACCAGCATAACATTTTGTGGTGATTTGCATATACCGTCCATGATGCTTTGCATTATGGGGATATGTGTGATTTTGTATTTCTTTGAAACTTAACTTCCCGGACAATGCCCTTTGGGGTAACCCTTGCCTCAGTGCTTATGCACTAAGGTTCTTTGTCTTTTAACAAGGGAGTATGTTAGGTTCAAACTGAAGAACTCTAGGACCAAAGCACTCAGCTGGTTTAGCACTGAGGTTACCTAGTCAGTAAAGAAAAAGAGGTCAGCCTACAAGAAATTCAAGAGGTGCCAGAGGGAGGAAGACAGGGAGGAGTACCTGGATATGGCTAAAGTAGCAGGTAAGGTGGGTTAAAGCTCAGAAGCAACTTCTGCTTGCTCTTATGAAAATAGACCATATTGCAGTATATTGAAAATATGCATTAATGTATGTCAGTACACCAAGAAATGCATTGTCTCAATGTAATGTATTATATATTATAAAATATATTTTTAATATACTGACATAATATATTTCTAACCCATACTATGCAAAAATATATGTCACTGTATTGAGAAATACAGTGATTCAATTAACTATAACATGCAATGTATTTCAGGATATACTGAAACCATATATTCAGCCTCATGCATTGCTTGAAAGCATGTCAATCTATAAAGTAATACATTGTCTGAAATATAGTATTAGCAAATTTCAAAATATATACTGTATTCTTTGTATGTTACATATATTTTTTTATATCTTACATATATTATTTATATGTCAGATATATTTTTATACATATATATATATATATATATATATATATATATATAACATGTATTTTTATAAATGCTTAATTTCATCCCATGTGCACATTTGTATAACTAATTTGCATATTTCAAAAAACATAGTTTAGCAACCAAAATCATGATAATTTCTAGTGTTGCAATAATTTCAATTTACAGCATTAGTTTATAGTCTGAAAAGAAAGGTACAGGTTATAAAGCAAGTACATTTCAGATCCCTACCGGGTCATAATGTCATATGCTGAATAGCGAATGACATTACAGCTAACCCGGAATAGTGCTGTACGAGACAGCGAGTGGTGCACTACCACGAATACTGCTGTACGTTATATTGCACCCTCACACTATCCCAAGCAGAGGATATGACCTCTGCTGGGACAGGGTTCCACCAAGTAGCTGCTGTGGCTCAATGGACTGAGCCATTGCAAAGGGAACCCAGGTGTTGTGTCTGGGACTAGGTTTTATTCCTGGTCCTAATTTTTTTTTTTGCACTTTAGTGCATCTCAACCCTTCCCCCAGAGTTCAGAACTCTTTATTGGGGGTGCAGAGGCAAGTCCTTGCATAAAAAACATGCCATAGTAAAGAATCATGCTGTATTAGCACAATTTTTGCATGTGGCATAAAGTCATGCGACATTATGACGCCATGCCATAGGATCTCACCCTGACCTAAAAAGTGAAAGAAAATGGGGTGGTATAAATACCAATCTGAGCCTTTAATAAGCTTGAGATTGTGAGGTAAGTTCTATGTGTAAGTATAAATGTATAAAATGTATGTTTGAGGTATAGCTGCACTGTAAAACAAGAATTCCAATGTAAGTAGTTCCATGACTACTAACAAGATGGACTCCAATTGTACAGAAAAAGGTTCACATAAATCATAAATAATTCCCTTGTTTTGTCTGGGTAAGTTAATAGTTATAAAGTAATATGTATTACACATGCATATTATATATATTTGTAAATATAGGAAACAACATTTGAAATAAAAAAACAATTATACATATATTGGCAGTATACCAATAACATATATTTACTATCCCAATGTCAATATATTTGGGATTTATTAAATATATTTTGCAATATACATAGTATACTAAAGTGGCAATAACATATATATTTACAGTACATTGCCATATATTTGCACATTTTTAAATATATTGAAATATTTCCAATGCATTACAATACAGTATATTATAAAACAAGTAGACTGGAATATATTTCACTATATGTAAATATATTAATAATATATTTTAAAATATATTTCATTTTTGTAAGGGTGCTGAGGGAATTAAAAAGGGGGAAAAGCCTTTTTTCACTATATTACTGAGAAAAAGGATAAAAAAGATGGAGTTGTTACGGTTCAGGAAAAGAAATGGGTGGCTGGAGGAGAATGGGGCAACGTTTAGGTACTTAAGGAGTACCTCAAGGGTAATAGAGGGGGAAATGTGTAACAGATGTTTTGATAGAGGTGGACAGAGTGAGGACAGGGTTGCTATCTGTGAGGATGGATAAATCCCGAGGCCCAGATGGCATACACCCAAGGGTGCTGAAAGAGCTGGTAGAGGAACTTGCAGATCCATTGGCTAACCTGTTCAGTAGTTCACTGAAGTTGGGTGTGGTAGCCCAGGACTGGAGAATGGCACATGTAATGTCACTCCATAAGAATGGTCCCAATGATGACCCAGGGAATTACCGACTGGACAGTCTAACCTCAGTTGTGTGTAAGCTCATAGAGACCATACTTAAGGAAAAGTTAGTAAGTGTCTGGAAAAGAAGGGTCTCCAGGATGAGAGGGAACATGGTTTTATAGGAGGGAAAGCATGTCAAACAAATCTGATTGAGTTCTTAAACTGGGTTACTGAAACAGTGGACAAGGGCCAAGAGGTGGACATTCTTTACCTGGACTTAAGCAAGACATTTGACTCTGTACCACACAAGAGGCTGATCAGGATGTTGATGGATCTGGGGGTTGGTGAGAAGTTGACTAGGTGGGTGGAAAACTGTCTGAGGGGCTGGACCCAGAGTGTGATAGTGGGAGGAGAGCTGACCAGCACAGGGAGGTTACCAGTGGGGTCCCACAGGTCTCAGAGCTCAGACTGGTGCTATTTAATGTTTACATCAACGATATTGGAGATGGCTTTAAGGGCAACATTTCTCTATTCACAGACAACACCAAGCTCTGTAGGAGGGTGGACACAGTGGAAACAATACAAGACATAAAGGAGGATTTGAAAAACTAGAGAAGTTGTCTGGCAGCTTAACTTCAATGCAAAGAAATGCAAAGTTCTGCACATTGGAGCCAAGAACCAGAGGAATGAGTACATCCTGGCAGGGGTCCGGCTTTCTATATCAAGGAAGGAGAAGGACCTAGGAGTGATATCAACAAGTGATCTACAGCACTCCATACGACATAGAAGGTTAGCAGCAAAGACAAATAAAATGTTTGACTATGTTTCTGGCGGGATCATCAGCAAGTGAGAGGAAGTAATGCTGCCTTTGTATGGGTCACTAACGAGACAGCATTTGGAGTACAGTGTGCAGTTCTGGTGCCCATACCTTATAAAGGACATGAAACCTGGGTCCCCGGGTCGTGCCTGAAAATAGGCAGGTCTGTTGCCTAGCGCACTTACCCGGTTACCAAAACCTAATAAATAAATAAATAAACTGCTGGAAATGATCCAAAGGAGGGCAACAAAAATGATTATGAGTCAACAGGGTACAGCACTGCACATGTATTCCCTGGAAGACAGGAGCAACAGAGGAGACATGATAGAGACCTTTAAGTATTTGAAAGTAATTAATAGAGTGGACAAAGAGGTCTCTTCAAGCTGAGAGGAAACTGAAACATGAGGGGACACAGTCTTAAATTGGTGGGGGTTAGAACAAAGGCTAGAAGGCATTTCTTCACTGAGAGGGTGGTGGCGAGTTGGAATATGCCTTTGGAGGAGGTGGTTGTATTGGAAATGGTTGGGCACTTCAAGAGAGGCTGGGACAAAATCATTGGGGAAATAAGGGTCAATGGAGGGAAGTGTGGATTGGGAAGGGGGACAGAGTCAGTAGCCTATGCTAAGGGACCTGCTATATGAGCAGACTAGATAGAACTACTGGCCTTATTCCACTGGCTTTGTCCTATGTCCATAGGTTTGTGAACCATGAGAAAATACAGTAGCTCAAGAAGGGCTTTCCACTCTATGTCCTCACAACAAAGTGCTGCGGATACACTCACTTTTCTGCCATTGGTGCAACAATAATTTATGAACAAAAATCCAGCACAGTTTTACAGATCTCACACTAAAAACTGCACTTTCACACCAGTCCCTTTCTGTTTTACTGTTGCTTCCATGGTAACCACTTTGACCTCTGCTCATTGGATCCCATGGTAACTGAAGTGACCTCTACTTCCAAAGAAAAGGGACTTTAAAAAAAAGCATTATTTTTAACAAGCATTTGTCAATGCCGAATGTTTGCTTGCTGGTATTGGCATTGGTAGTGTAGAAGTTACAGAGCTGCATAATAGGAATGGCAGTGAAGTATTGAACTGAAGCTAACCCCACCACTACCCTGTAGAGACTGACAGGCATTGGGGTGTGACTTTGGGTCATCAAGCATAACAGTCATGCCATTTCACCACACCCTACCCTGCAGACACCGACAAGTGTCACGGTGTGCCTTGGGGTCTTTGGCCCTTATGCTCACCCCATTCCATCAAGAAATATGGTGAGATGGGTGCAGTATAGGAGAATGGAGTGAACTCTGGGTCCAAAGACTCCAAGGCACACCTCGATGCCTCTCACTGGCTGCAGGGTGTGGGTGGGGGTGGAATGGTATGAGCATTACAGGCGACAATCCCAAGTCACAACCCTGATGCCTCTCAGTCTCTACAGGGTGGAGCGTTATGGTCAGAAACCCTAATGCCTGAATCATTTGTTGGTATTTTCACTCCAAATTTTTAACATGGGTTTTTTTGTGACCCCCACCTTATGAACAGTGGCAATATCAGTTTGTTAGCCAAAATCTGATTTTGCACAGCATCTATGCCATTTGGGACCATAGGTGTGAAAACACATTTTGAACAGAATGTGAAAAATGACAGCTGTACTGTTCATGGGGAGGTGTAAAAAAATGGCAATGTTGAAAATCTGCAGTGAAAATATTTAAAAAACTGGTGAAGTCACGAGCGTGCATAGAAACTGTGTAATGCACACCTGTAATGTAATTAGTTTGTGGATTTTTTACAGCAGATTATCAACACAGGCATTTTGGGACCTTCGCTCATGAACAGTGTCACTGTGATTTTCTTAATCTGTCCCAAACAGTGATTTCCCACAGCGACCACGCATTTCTGCACTGGAAGTGTGAAAACACATTTCGGCCATGGTGTGAAAAATGACAGCTGTACTGTTCATAAGGAAGTATGGAAAAATGCCAGTAGTGAAAATCTGGACTGAAAAAATTACAAATTTGTGAACTTACGAGGGTGCATGGAAACTGCGCAATGCTCGCTCGTAACACAGTCATTATATGGACTTTTGTCACCAAAATTTTAACATAGCCATTAAGACCTCTGCTCATAAACAGTGTCACTGTGATTTTCTTAATCTGTCCTGAACGTTGATTTCGCACATCGACTGCGCCATTGTGTGCTACATGTGTGGAAACACATCTTGGGAGAGATGTGAAATATGACAGCTGTACTGCTCTTAAGGAGGTGTGGTAAAATGAAAAATGTTGAAAATCTGGAGTGAAAATATTAAATATTCATGAACTTACAAGCGTGTGTAGGAACTGCGCACTGCACGCTGGTAAAACAGTCATTTTTGGGAATTTTTTAACCAAATTTTCAACAAAGGATTTTGGGTGGCCTACCACATGAACTGTCACACTGTCATTTCATAAATCAGTCCTGAAAGGTGGTTCCGTGCAGTGACTGTGAAATCACGTTTTGGGACTGAATAACAAAATGACAGTGCCAGTATTGATGAGGTGGGATCCCAAGAACCCCATGTTGAAAATTTGGTGGAAAAATTCCCAAAAATGCTTGAGATATGCATCAAAATTGAAAAAATCCTTTTTATTCCATTATACAGCTTACCAGCATTTCCTCAGTTCACGATCGGCTTTGAAGAGTGCAGATGTGTTCCCAGTCCACCGAAGATCATCGCTCTGGGCTCTGGAGGTAAGTATGGGGTAAGGTGGAGGTGTGGGGAGGTGGGTGCACAGAGGGTGGGTGCGGGTTGTGGGGGCAAGATAGTCAACAAGGGACCATTTTTGTTTACAGTTTTTTTCTGAATAAGGCCAAGCAGGACTTTTCACGCTAGGTGGGCTTCCAGCATAGCAGCTGGAAGTGTCTTGGGGGGGCAGCAGACGGACATTTGCCACACTGGGGTGGGTTTCCAGCATGGCACCTGGAAGTGTCTTGGGGGGGCAGTAGACGGATGTTTGCCACACTGGGGTGGGCTCCCAGTGTGGCACCTGGAACTGTGTTTGGGGGCAGCAGAGCCAATGGGGTATTGGGCACCCCTGTCAGCCATACGATGTGGGGGGTGTGCGTAAGCACGATGCGGTGGGCTTCCAGCATGCACATATGTGTTAGTGGGGGGGAAGAACTGTCTATGACTTTTCTGATGCAGTGCCGACGTAAGCAATTTGTATACTGCCGATGGCAAATTTCCAGCGGCAGTGTTTTCCTTAGAACTGTATGCCACTGCATCTGAATGGCTGCTGTAGACAGCTCAGACATTCATTGGTGCGGTGCTGCCACACCAGTAAAAGGGAGCAGGGCATTAGACATGGGGGAGGCACACCTATGAAAACTCGTATGGGGGCACTATGTTTCTTGCACATGTGTGCAAACAACCATAAAAAACGAACTTTTTCAAGTTATGCTCAATGTTAAACTCATCTGACCTGTTCTGATGTTTGCCCAGAAATTCTATCCCTGGACTGAAACACAGCTGATTCCGGTAAAAGAAAAAAAATGTAAACTTTTTGACGGATTCTATTAAATGTTAAAAAAATGTTTAGAATAATTTTCTTATTAGCTGTTCTTATTCAGTTACTGCATCCATGTTCATTCTGCACATAACTTGCATTCTACAGTTGAATGAAAATAAACTTAATTCTGTCACAAATACTAGCTTTTTCAATGTCTTAAAATATTGCGCCAGTTATTATAAAAAATAATGCCTGTGCCAGGTTTGTGTTACGAAGTTATTTCAAACACCCTCCGTGTATGATAATTTAGTAAACCTCTGGAGCTTCCGTTTCAGGATTTATGGTTTATAACACAACTCAGGCATTTTAAAATCCTCATAACACACACCTGCACAGGCATTGTTCTCTGTATCATGCAAATATTAGCCAGAGGTGAGGGTATATATGGGATACACAATGGCCAGACTCAGAATATGCCATTTATCATCATGAGTGGGGGGCAGGACCATAACTCACGAGTGGCAGAGCCATGAGTGAGTTATGAAAGTCCTGCCCCTCACAAGTGATGATAAATGTCATATTCTGAGTGAGGCCACGTGTGTCCAATTTATAAAATATATTTTAAATTGTAAAACTTTCAGACTAGTTCTTTTAATGAAAAATAAACTGGTTCTGTTTGATTTCACTGCTCCGATTTGAGTGCAGCAGAGGTCACTGTGATGTCATCAGGCATTGTTCAAGCTGCTCTCCCATTGGTTAAGAGCTCCTTTGTGACCAACCTAAAGTGATGATAAATTATGATAACCCACCTAGAATGATGACAAATGATCTATCATCATTTTAGGTCTTCAAGCCATAGAAATAAATTATTTATCTGTAACGTTTCATTCTCACCTACGTTGCATAACGCGCAAATACATTAACTGCAAGGAATGGATTATTGACTGACAATACTTATATTACTTGAAGCTGAAGGCTGAGGGCAGTATGATAATTGGAAGTCAATAATACAGCCTGAGGGGTCAGTTTTTTCTGCTATATCCCGAAAACTCTGGTCAATATCTATCTTATTAAACCTTGTTTGATGACCCAGCTAGCCAACAGCTAGTGAAGGAAACAAGAGCATTAAGGGTGAAGCCAACTGGCTGGCCAGAAATGAAGAATAGGGTTCTACCAAATCTCTGGTGTCCTTTGCAGTGCTTTGGTGGCTATTTCTTTTGCAGGGACAGGTGGAGTAGTGGACAGCACGATGGTGGGGGTAGAGACATAGTTCGACCTTTTGTGAGCGTTAGCAGCAACAGCGTAAGTAGTGGTGGTGAATGAGACTGGCAATGCTGTGCGCCAGAAAACACCTCATTCCCATGGTGCAAATAGAGAAAGCAGCTGCACACCACAGTGAGAGGCACTTAAGCCCTAAAAACAAATGTGGAAAGAACACATGTGAGTGTGATTACATGCCTTTGGACATCAAAAGCAGTTAATAGTTTCCAAAGTATTGCCAATCACCAGTAACTGTGGCCAGCTGTTAACTAAAAGCTATCTAATAGTTCCCACTAAATATTGTCATATGACTTGGTTCTGACCAATCACATGACAGTATCACATCCTAATGAGGAATTAAATGGTCATCAGACTTCTATTCTAAAGGACCAACAGTGAGAATATTTGCTTTGTCATTCCCTAGAGCAGTGATACTGACTGTAGCTCTTGAGCTGCATGCGACTCTTCAATGTATCAACTGTGGCTCCTTAACTCCTAGTTACACACTTATCACCTGTGGCTGATCCCCTTGAAATAAACAAAATCTGAAGATATTTACAATGTATAAACTGTTATACATTTATAGACCATCCTTGCTAGCACATAATGTGCATCTTAACGTATGAACTATCATACAGTGAACTTGATTTAGTAAATTAGATAAATGTTTATTAAATGATTATTAATGTTTATTTTACTTTTATTTTGAAGTGTGTTTGTCAAAGCTTAGTATGACATGTATGTTAAGGCTCTTTGGCTCTCTTTGACTGGTCATGTGGCTCCAGAGCCAGTCTGGACTGAGTATCACTTACCCAGAGTGAGAATATCCTTCTGGCCTTGTATCTGAATTGTCTTATTGCACTCATACAATGGCATGGGTGTTTTTGGACAGAATTTTTCTCCTCTCTTCCCTTGGCATGCCTCCTCCCCTTCCCCACCATGATGTTACACATAACCTCTTGTGGCTTTGCACACCACAGTGTAAGCAGCGGATGCCAACCCATCATAAAAGAGAAGCTCACCCACACATTGCAAGGGGAAACTATGATGCAGGGCTGCAGTACAACCCCCCCCCCCCACCATGATGTGATGTGCTGACTCTGGCTTCAGTCTTCTCAGTCATGGTCACTGGATTGTGTTAAGTCCTCTACCAAACCCTGTTGCCCACTTGAGAGCACAGCACACTTTTGGTGGGCTACTGTGTGGTGCAGCCAATAATCTGTCTAAGCATGAGCAGTGCATTTCTAAACCAGGCTGCCGGTCTTTAAAATGTGCTGGTGATTTGTATGAACTGCTGCTGATTCTAAGGTGGAGTTGCACATTAAGAGTGCTTTCTTATTAAAATTGAAGTGTTGCTGCTTGGCAACAGTAGCTGCAGCTTGTTAAAAGCAGCTGGTGTTGGTAACTCCTGCTGGTTAGCAGAAAGTCACAAGAAGCTACACAAAAAGCTGTACAAATTAATTTGTATAAAAAGTTTACTAAAATGAATGTGGACTGGAGTTTTTCACCAATATTGGAGACTATTGCCTTTTTGACTTAAAAACTGAACTCCAGTAGATAGCAACGCCCTCAGCCCTCAATATTTGGCATTATGATATATATCACTGTTTCACGCTTGTGGCAATATTTGTCTACAGGGAGCCTCAATTCATGTCAATGTAAGCCTTGGAAAGTGTGGTTATGCCCTTCCTTCAGAGATTAATACAAACAGCATATATATATATATATATATATATATATATATATGTATATGTATATCTATATATATATATATGTTTATACAGTACATATATGTATTCCAGGCATTCATGCATGAATGGAATAAACAAAAGAAACAAAACAGGTACAGAGGGGCTGTTCAAAGTAAGGGAGGGGCCATAATATGAGATGGGAGGGAGGAAGGTTCAGCAGTTAAATGAGGAGACACTTTCTTACAGAGAGGGTGGTAGCTGGGTGGAATGCATTACAGGCAGAAGTGGTATCCAGTAGAACAGTGGGCTGCTTCAAAAGGGGCTGGGACAAGGGGGAGGATCAAGGAAGGGGCAGATTTAGAATAAGGGTTGTTAGCTACACATTTGAGCAGACTTGATAGACCATTAGACCTTTGTCTGCTGGCAGATTTCATATATTTTGTATGTTTCATATCCACATGCAACCTTGGACAATTGCATGAACTAGTTTTATGGGAAGGAAAATGTTGTCCAGAACACTGGGTAAAATCCCTTGCAGTTGTATGGAGTGGCAGAGCTCTGTGAAAGCTACAACAGACTGTGTTGGCAACATGTGGCAAGACATGGTCCGCTACCTTTGAAGAGTGAATCACTATGAGGGACTGACTTGCAGCTGTACCTTGTGCTTCAGACAGGAAGCTATGGGCTTGGCAGAGGGATGAGCATTAGGGTTGACAACCCCAAGGAAGACTCCACCACTGATTCACCAAGACTCTGGAGACCCAAAGCCCAAATGTTTTTTACTTTTGCTGCTTGTGGTGTGGGGGTGGGGAGTTAGGATTGGAAACCCCAACACCACATTTCCTTACTTTTGTGGTGTTAACTCAAACCCTAACATGTGCATTAATGATGTTTTTTGCAAGGAATAATATCTATTTATGTAATAGAGGTGGACATAAATGGAGTGTGATAAATCCCTTTATCTGAATAACTGTGTACATAAATGCAGAATCTTATATTTATGTACACAGTTGCTACATCACCATCCATTTAGGTACACAGCTACTACATCACAGTCTCCCCCTGCCCATCTATGATACTACTACCACTTGCTGTACCAGAAAATGAAAGTACTGGTAATGTGCACAACATTTTTCCACAGCAGCTCTTCACTGACTGATTTTCCCCCACACAGTTCGTGAATTTAGCTCTCTCTTACTAGCATTGAACATTCCTCTGAAGCAGTTCTCTTTCCTGGTTCTGTAGACATTTTTTTTCTGTCCCCCCCAAAATGTAAAAATCCCAAGTGACCATAGCAGTAGCACTAGCCCTCGACCACCACCACACCAGTCCAACTGCCTGCTTGTCAGCTCCTTGATAAAAATAAACCCCCCTTTTCTTACCT
Organism: Neoceratodus forsteri; assembly: GCA_016271365.2. Classification (NCBI taxonomy): domain Eukaryota; kingdom Metazoa; phylum Chordata; order Ceratodontiformes; family Ceratodontidae; genus Neoceratodus; species Neoceratodus forsteri. Next base: position 1,124,046,541 of record CM057453.1, on the reverse strand, counting down.
TATAGCTTGTTTCTGCCTTTATCTGGCAGCTCATAGCATCTCCTCTGCCGAACAACTGACATAAGCCAAGGTCACGTTGCAGCACTGTAAACCCTCACCTAATTTTTTTTTTTTTTACTTACTCTTTTTGCTCCTTTTCTGCTCTGTGCCTGGTCCCTCTCTTGGAACCCCCAAGCACCTCACAACTGAACCACTCTAGGACCAGGTAGTCTGCTTCTAAGGTGCGCCACTCCACTTACCTCTAGAGTCCCCAGATGACCCCCTGGGCAGGGTAAGGGAGGACTCTTCCAACCTCCCACGAACTTTGAACATGGAGTGTGCACTGTGGAGCCTGCCCCCAGTTCCTCTTGTGGTTGTGGTGCAGTGGGTTCATTGCCTGGAATGGGTGCAGGGTATTTTTTCCTTATTCTTGGTCCACACCCTCTGATGTTGGCGTGCGAGGAGGACCAATGAGATGGATGCACGCTGAGACGTGCTTCTGCTCTGGTTCTCTGGCGATGTCAGACCCTCCCTTCTTGTCTGTTTTCCCTGTCCACAACCACACTGTCCGTGGTCACCCAGGCAGTGGCAGTATAGTGGCAGGGTGAGCAACCCACCCTTCCCTGGAGAAGTAGAGCAAGTCATCGGGCGCTCAATCCTTCTCCTCCCAGCCAACCCCTGGCAACCTGAATCCATCACCAAACCCAGGTCACCGGGATGGTACGAGGTGTGGCATCCAGCACCTCAACCTTCAACACCACCGGGCCAGCCTTCAAATGATTTTTTAAATCTCAGTGGATTTTCTACATAAAAAAGATACATTCAGTCACACATCCATTTCGACCACATCCAATCTACAAAGTGGTCTTGCTAATACTCAACACCATTTTCTCTGAATTATTTTCTGAAACCCAGTAGCTCCAGCAATCAGTGGGGAAGTCAGCATATTGATGCAATGTCCCCACACCGAGTCCATAGCGATGCACCTAGTAATCTAGAGGGGAAAATAGTGGTATTACATTACTTCACAGAATAAAGCCACAAATTAAGCTACATTTGAACAAATAAAACAAATGAAAACAGAAACTAACACATCACACATGCTCCTACCCTATTGCATTAATAGTCCATGCAGGTGGGAGCCTGTGTGATACCAAATGTATCTATACTTGTGCTGCTTGTTCTTGAACACTTCACTCATGGCTTACACCACTCATGAGGTTATCTGAGGTTAAACAGCACATCAATAAATCTGGTATTACACAGCTACTCCCTGCATATACCTTACTATGTGTATGTAATCCCCCTGTGGGATTAAGGTGCCATTTCAGTTGCACTGGGACATGCACCATTTAAAGTAATTGTTTTGTGACTTCTCAGTCCTGCTCTGAAAGTAGTTAACATTTTGCTGCCTTTGAGACTGCCTGTCACTGCACTTAGGGAAGGGCAGACCTGGAAGATTAAAGGAGCTGCACAGGAAGGTTGAGAGGGAGGTACAAGAGAGAGAAACATGGAAACATAGACTTTGATGGCAGATAAGGACCGCTTGGCCCACCCAATCTGCCCATTTTCCTGCCTATCGGATAAGCTGCAGGTCCTAGTTAACCAACAGCCTGTTTCTTCCTACCCCCCCACCAACATTGCCTTATGTCTGTTCCATGCATTCTTGAGTTCCCCCACTGTTTTTAGAAGGAGCGGGGAATAGGCATTGAGTGGGGCCAATTGACCACTCAAGCATGGGGCAGTTTTCTATTGGAGATCTGTTAGCCTTAGAGGCTGGGAGTAATGTGACAGAGGCCATTTTGGCAGGAGCTCCAGGTTGAGGACCCCAAGGAATCTGCTGGAGTGAAAGTGCTTCACGGGAAGGCCAGAGGGAGTGCACAGAGCCAGCAGGGAGGAGAATGGGTCCCGGAGTGCCTAGGGAGTTGGCACCTGAGAGTATTATACAGCCAGTAATTATGTTTGGGGGTGTCTGGGTGGTGCCAGGTCAGCCCTAAGGAAAAGAAGGGACATTTGAATAGCAAGCTATGGCCCTGAGGTGTGTGTCCATAGACAGGCCAGTGAGACTGAGAGTTGGGGGGGAGCAGTTAGTCATGAGCTGTGTGGTGAGCTGGACAGCCTGTAGAATGAAGGAGCCCCCTTAGGACATATTGTCAATGGCCCCAATTTGAGCAGTCATGGCCATGGAGAGCAAGATGGGACAGAACTGTTGGGACTGTGAGGCAATTGCTGATTTCTTTGTTTCAAGATGGTCTGAGCTGCCTGCAATGTTTTTTGGGGGGTCATTTGGATAATGTCCCATATGGGCTTACTCTAACTAGACTCCAATGTTATGCAACCTCCTTGGTCCAGGAATTATGCTGCTAATATGACCATTGTGGTAGGGTAACAATGTTTTGTTCCCCCACCATACCCCTAAACACTGGGTAGGGTATATATATATATATATATATATTTCTGTTTTAGATATTTCCTGAAGAAGACCTAAGGTCGAAACGTAGATTTTTAACTCTATTTTCTATTTTCAGCATGCATTTAATATAATCATTTTGTTTTGCTTTTAGACCACATGCTGACGCAGTGCCTTGTTTTGGTTTTTTTACTATATATATATATATATGTATATATATATATATATATATATATATATATATATATATATATATTCATTACAAAAACTTCATTTAATGCATTAGTTTGGGTTAAACCGACAAAAGTGGGGAAATGAGATGTTAGGGTTGAGCCCCTAACCCCCCAACATCCCACCACCCCATCCTCCACAGACCAACAGATGCTGGGATGTGCCAAGGGGTCAATCAGACTGTTCGCTTACAATAACCGTATATCAGGAACTCCCATGTTGATGCATTGATGCATATGCAAGTGTCATGTGTGTGAGTTATTCAAAACAACTGCTCAGTCATTTTGAAAAACTGCTTGGACATCCATAAATATAAAAAAAATACACCTTAATAAAGAAAGAACAGCTAAGAACGGCAACAAATGGATAAACAAAATATGCCATGCCCCATACAGAAATAGCAGTGTATTTCTCCCTCGTGTAGTTTGGCCTTTGACATCATAAGGTCAAACTATACTAGGGAGAAATATCAGACATTTCTGTATGAGGCATGGCATATCCCACATCTGTCTATCTATCTGTCTGTCTGTCTATATCTATCTATCTATCTAACTATCTATCTATCTATCTATCTATCTAGCTACCTATTACCACCCCCACCAAAATCCTAGTCTCTGATTGGCCCAGAGTCAGTCATTTGATACTGAAAGTTTTTGAACTTCTGACCAGTTTTAAACCAAAACTGGTCAATAAGTTTGAGACTGGACAATAGGTGACTAGACTGGGCAATAGTCTTTTGAACTTTTGCCCAGTCAACCTGCCAATCACCTGGGTGGCCTGATGGTGCTGAGGGTTGATGCACTGGATGCCACACCTCACGTCACACTAGTGTCCCAGCTTCGAGAACAGACTCGGGCCCCCTGGGGTCAGCATGGGAGGAGAGGATTGAGCATCCAGAGGACTGCTGTCCTCTCCTGGGATGGGTTGGGGACATCTCATCGCTCCTTAGTGACCCGAGTTGAGATTTGGGGCCCTACATGCAGCAGTGCAGTCAATGGAGTGGAGCGGCAGCGGACATCGGCACCTATGTATGCAGATGTCATTGCACATCTGTACTCAAGGGGAAACTACCTAAGTAGAAAACCCTGGTCCCAGGGATAGGAGATGGCAGCCCCTTAAAGGCCTGTGCCTCATGCCCAACGTTGGGCTCAGTTCTCCAGCTCTCCTGATCCCTCACCTAGCCCTGGCTCGGGGCACCTGTATATAGATAAAGTGCCAGGGTGGACAGCGGCCCAACCTTGGGGGGCTCAGAGCTGGGGGGCTTATTGGGTCAGGCTGGAGTGGGGGTATCATTCCCTGATTTCCCAGATACCAGACTTCAGGCAGGGTGGTAAAACTGCAGTGGTGCTGGGATATGCCTTAGAGAGTTCCGTGGCCAGCCAGTGATAAACAGAGTTGGAAAAAAAACCTGCCAATCACCTTTCATCATGATGCCCGGCTCTGCAGCTGCCATCAGTTCCCTTGCTCTTACACTAGCCATTGCTCTTGAATCCCAACCCCCATTTTATTTGGTGTAGTAAAGTTGAAAGTTTCCTTTTTTTTCTTTATCATTCACAAAATCTGTCTCTGACTCTAATCTGATGCAGAGCAAGTGAATCAGCTGCATCAGCTTTTTTGAAACAGTGGAGTGTGAAGTTGCCATAGTAATACCCGATCTTCAGTGGTTCAGCAGTTTGTGGCATTTTGAGGTGCTGAAGGAATTACATCTTTGTCTTTCCTTCCTGGGGCTAAATGTCCCGCCCACCCATCAAACCAAAATTCCCACATTGCCTAATGCTAATGGGTCTCTGGATTTCTATTCAGGCTCCAATAGGACACATAAAAGTCAAGAAGGGGCCCCCCCCCCCCGGCCTTCTGTTACCAATGTATTTTGTAATTTATTTTTATCTTCCCTGCTTTTAGACCGCCAAGCTCCTTCAAGACCCCCCAAAAAATCTTCTGGTCTCTTCCCTACCTTGTGCCAAGGTGCCATCCTCCACTGATGAGCCTCCGCTTGCCCCCAGGTGGAGACAGTTAGAGGGGATATACTCCCAAACTTCAAATCTCATCAGGAGGCACCAATGGCATAGGAGGAGGGACTCAGCAGTGCAGGGGGTCCTTTATTATCAGGCGCAGAGCTCATACTTTTCTAGTTTCCTACTTCCCTTGCCCACAGGAACCATGCATGCAAGGGCTGCAAGGGTACATACATACTGTAGCATTACACACAGTCAGAATGGCTTCTCCCACATCAGGTCTAACCACGCAGCAGTGTCCCCTGCATCCAGATGGTGGTGGGGTTGCAGTAGATGGGACCCTCACTTGACAGGGAAATGAGAGTGTCTTCTGGGATGCTCAATCCTTCCCTCCCTCCAGCCCCCGATGACATGGTCATCAGCCTCTCGAGTAGCAGCACTATTACTGCACTGACAGACCACCCCTTACCAGTGGTTTTTGCTACCTCACTCATGGTCCAGTGAATAGGGGACAAAAAAAAATTTGGCAAAACAGAGTTTACCAGTGCTCTTTTACTCCACCACCACCACCTGTCTCTGCTGATTTCGGTGGAGTAGGATTCTGAATGGAGCACACACACACACACACACACACACACACACACTGGGAGGTCCAGAGTACAGGCCTCTGGCTAGCCAGTCATGGGGTTATTTGGGCTAACACAGACCAGTATGTCTGTTTACAGATGGGTGGGAGGAAGTACAATGAACAGTGCAGGGAAGAAGACAGAAATGCAGCCCTATTCTTGATTACCACCTCACTAAACCCTGAAAATGAAGGTATCAATACATTTCAGTGAACTGGCAGTGGAACTGGCTGATCCCATGGTAGGTCTGTTCAACAGCTCTCTAAGGACAGGAGTGGTTCTGAAGGAGTGGCTGATGTAGTTCCACTCTATATGGGGGGGGGGTGCAAGAAACATGCAGGGAACTACAAATCTGTCAATCTTACCTCTATTGTAGGAAAACTGATGGGGTCTCCAGTCAAAGAGGATCTCGTGGACTACTTGGAGAGCAACGGTCTCTAGGATATTATGTAGCACAGATTCATGGCAGGGAGGCTTGTCAGATTAACCTGATAGTTTCCTTTGACTGGTTGATGAGGGAATTGACTAGGTACCATGTTGTGGATTTGCGGTACTTCAGCACCAGCAAGGTTTTCGACTCACTGCCACACAGATGCTTGCTGAAGAAGATGGAGGATCTGGGTGCAGCAGAGGGCAGTGGTCAGCAGGGTTAAATAAGAAGAAAGGGAGTTTACAAAATAGGTTCCAAAGGGATCTGTCCTGGTTCTGGTCCTCTTCAACATGTTCATCAGTGACACTGGTGAGGAGATACAGGCATTATGTGTCTCTTCACAGATGATAAGGTGATGCACATAGAGAACAAGAACCACAGGATGGAGTACTGGATGGGAGGGGTGAGACTCAGTACCACAGTTGAGGAACATGACCTTGGAATTATCATCAGCGACTCCCTAAAGTAATCGAGTCAGTGCAACAAAACATATAGCAATGCAGATATGATGCTTGGATGTATTGGTATGGATAATAATAGCAGAAAAAGGGACATAATACTGCCACTGTATAGATCCTTGGTGAGGCCACACCTAGAGTACTGCACCCAGTTCTGGGGTCCTCACCTCAGGAAGGATAAGGACAGACTAAAGATGATGCTGCGGATCCATCCAGCAACAACACTGGATGAAATACCATGGACAAACATAAAATGGCAATAACATTGCCACCAACAATGTCAGCAGCATATAACATCGCGGGATGTAACATGGCATGCCAGAGAACATGCAGGCAGCAAACAGAGCCTGCAGGATGGAGACACCAAACAGCACAGCACAGCAGCAGGTACCGGAGCACAAGAACAGCACAGGAGTGCCCCTGTGCTTGGGGTCCCAGTATTGGTTCCTGGC